>JAVIWB010003077.1:0-415775 GCA_031893035.1 Dermolepida albohirtum
TTTCGATGTAGATTATCTCAACGAGAATGCATCGATGAGCTGAATTCTTTATATGGTGATGAAGCACCATCGAAAACTACAGTATATCGTTGGTATAGTGAATACGAACTTGGACGGCGTTCTTTAGACGATAAATTTCGTGAAGATCGTCCCACACGGAAAACATTGATAATACAAGGCCGTCATGTGACATACCGTGAGATCGAGATATCTCTAGGTATTAGTAACACCAGCGTGCATAAGATCCTGCATCAACATTTAGCCGTTAAGAAGCTATGTTCACATTGGGTACCACATAATTTGACAACCGCTCAAAAAATAACCCGCGTCGATTGGTGCACAGAAATGCACAAAAAATACAATGGCGGTACTTCAAAGAATATTTATAAAGTCGTCCCAGGTGGAGTAGAGGTGATGAACCTTGAATCTATACGTATGAGCTCGATAGTTAGGAGCAGTCGACTGTGTGGATATTCCAAAATGAGCCAAAACTAACAAAAGTTGTTCGCGCTCGAAGCACATCAAAACAAACGGTTGCCTGTTTTTTCAGAAAAACCGGTCGCGTTACAATCGTGCCTTTAGAGAGTTGTAGAATTGTCAATTCCGAATCGTACACAACTATTTGTTTGCCAAAAGTTTTCGAAGAAGTAAGGAAAACAAACCGGGAACGACAGATCATTCTCCGCCATGACAATGCGAGCTCTCACAGGTCGATTCGAATAATTGAATATTTGACCTGGCAAAACATTAAATTGAGCCATCCGCCATACAGCCCTGATCTAGCACTCTTTGATTTCATTTTGTTCCCACACGAGAACAATAAACTTCGTGGTCAACGGTCTTCTACGCCAGAAGTAGCAATAGAGGCATTCAAAAGTCATGTTTTGGTGATACCACCTTCACAATAGCAGCAATGCTTTTCGGATTGCTTTAAACGAATGCAAAAGTGCATTTATTTTCAATGAGAATATTTTGAAAAGCAATAAAACTAATTTCGATAATAAAAATTTTATTCTGTTAGCTATTCTCGAAATATAAACGCCTACCCTCGCACTACTCTTTGCTCGGCTTCTAGGGCGATAAATCTAGATCAAAAGATTCTCAGAAAATAGGAGGTTCCCAGTACATAATATCTAAAAAGCATTACAGTATCGTTTCCCTGAAAGTCATTCGCCAATATGGAAGCAAACGGGCTCCACTAAATACGTTCGGTAGTCAACTATTCTGAAAAGGATTTTTTTTGATAAAAAAACCACAGTTTAGAGAAATAAGTTACTAGATAATATGAGAGAAAAGAAAAATCCCTAATCGCACTAAATAAACCTGATTTATTACAATCACTAACTCTGTTGTATAGACAAGTATTAATAGGAAGTATAAAGTACAGTAAAACCTGTCAATAACGGCCACCCAAAAAGCAAAATATATTGGCCGTTATATAAAGGTGTTCGTAATTGACAGGTTTTTCGTCTCACAAATAAAATAGATAATTAATTTTAGGATTTGCTTTCTTTATTTTATTAATTAAAGTAAATAGTATATAAATACAAATATGTGTAAGAAAAACTAAAATTTTAATGTATTTACATATTATAGATAATATGACATCTAATAAATTATTTATATGTACATATTATTACAATATATTCATACGAAAAAACACAATTTATTAGGAAGTATGTTTCAATATTTGTTAGTTCAAATTTTTTAGCTTCGATTTAAAAACTGCAGCTTCACATGTAAGTAAAATTTTAGAAATATCCATATAAATGTCACCATTGTTATTGCACAATAAATAATTTTGTATGTCTCTTAATTTTGCACACACTTCACTCATACTAGATAAACTAGATTTTGGAGTTTCACATTCGTCCAGGTCACTATTATCAGAGTTATGTTCTTCATCATTATTGCACAAATCTTCAACAATTTCTGGAATACTGAAGTTAGGGCTCTCTGTAGGCACATGACGATCAATAGACGCATATTCATCTAAATCCATCAAAAATTCGTTACGAACTGCAGGATATAGCTGGGCAAGGGGTATTTCGTCTTCTTCATCAAATATTGTGTCCTCCTGGATAACATCAGAGAATCCGGCCTTGGAAAAACATTTTTTAACTCTAGCAGGAGATACCTTTTTCCAAGCAGCTGTAATCCATAGAGGTGCATTGGCTAAATTTATGTTTTTTTCAAAAATTTCAAAATCACATTCATTGTCAATAAACGTTAAAAGCTTTTTAATCAAAAAATTTCGGTAAATCAATTTGAAATTCTGAATTATTCCTTGATCCAAAGGCTGACAATACGAAGTGGTGTTTGGTGGCAGGAAGACTAGTTTAACATTTTCTAATGGAACTTTAGAATGTGAAGTGGCATTATCCAAGAAAAGAAGCACTTTTCTATTTTGTTTTTTCATTTTATTGTCAAATTTATGCAGCCATCTTGTCATAATTTCCGTTGTCATCCATGCCTTTTTGTTAGAAATCCATTCTAAGGGTAATTTGTCCACATTACTACCCTTAAAACAGCGAGGATTTTTACTTTTTCCAATTATTAATGGATCTTCCTTCTCACCTTCCATATTTGCACATAGTAAAACAGTCAAACGTTGTTTTGCTGCCTTCTTCCCTGCATAATTCTCACTTTTTAATGCAAATGTCTTATTTGGTATAGCGCGGTAATAAAGACCTGTTTCGTCGGCATTAAACATATCTCGAGGAGAATAACTTATTAAAATCAACGGTAACTTGGTTTTCCAGTCTTTTCTATCGTCCAAATTAACCTCTGCAGAATCACCACAAATTGATTTAAAAGTTATACTGTGTCGCCGATAGAAACTTTCCAACCATCCAATAGATGCTGCGAAATTTTCCATCTTTAAACTGCTTGCTGTCTCCAGTGCTTTTTGTTTAAGTAGCGGCCCAGATATTGGAATTGCTTTATTTTTGGCTTTGCAAAACCAATTGTAGACGACTTGATCCACTGCCAATCCTTCCGACTTCGGAAATTTTCGTTTTAGCTCCATGTTAACACCTTCCTCGACCATCTTTTTTAATTCATCTTTATTTTTCATAATATCGTTAATTTGTGTTTTTCCAACCCCATATTTTTCGGCCAACTTTCGCGAACTTAACACATACTTATCACTTTCCGCGATTATATTTATTTTGTCTTTTAGCGACAAATGTTTTCTTTTTTGCGACAAACTTAATTAAGAACCTTTCGAATACGGAGACAACTTTAAACTGAACTGTTTCCTTTAGAATAATAAAGTTTAAATCGAAAACGGTGAATTACTACCAGATAATAGGAAACCCCGGGAAACCCCTACAATTTGTATTAGGTATTTCCGTCAATAAAGATATATATGTCATAAATAGTCCGGCCGACATTGGCAGGTAAATTTCTATGAAAATAGGCCATAAAAGTTTGGGTTATTTGGCCGCGGCCGTTTTACAAAGGTGGTCGTAATTAACGGGTATTTGTGTATGGGAATTTCCTTATAGTCGATTCGGGGAACTTTGAAACTCAGGTGGCCGTTAACACAGGTTTTACTGTATAAAAAATTAATTATTTCTAAGTATATGAATAGATGGTTCATAGGAACTGTACGCAATGACCTTAATTGAAAGTGCTTATTCCGAATTTAAATTACAGCAAATCATAGACGGAAAAACCGGTTACGTTGCACTTTATATCAAAATTCCTTCTACGATTTATTAATTTTTTCAGGTACTACAGACAAAAAACTTCAGATTATTAAATAGTTAAACTAGTTAAACCAAATTAAGCAAATTACTGAATATATATGTTGCAAGTCAACGTTAGGAATTGCTAACTGTATAAGGTAAATTACTCAAGTATTAAAGAACAAGAGGCCACTGTATATTACTAAGTTATTAAAACAAAATAACCAAATCCCTGACTACTCGTATATCTAAAGAAAAGATTTCTAACTGACCGATTAATTAAATCGTCCCTATATACAACATGCAATGATCCGACTACTTAATTCACCTAGTTATATATGTGTAGCAATATTAACGCGGATTGGTAGCTGAAGGTGTGTTAATATAATCTTCAATTGTAATGCGAAATAGCTTGATACCATGAATTACAAGTTTGTTCGCTAAAATGATATGATCTATTCTGGTCGATAGTAATATTACTGCAGCATTTAATTTGTAATTAATAGGATAGATGTTATGTTTGGTACTTCTACTAACAAGAACATAATACAATAAAATGGGTTGTCTCCGATCTGTGTGCAGCGGCAAGTATCGAATTTCTATTAATTAATTCCTTGGGAATTCTACATGGAAGGAGACAAAAACTGTATCCAATATGTGGACACAATTTTAGTGCAAGTAAACGTACAAATTAATTTAATGAATTTAAATAACTGTAAACATACCTCTGAAGTCGAGTCGCATAATTTATTCCTTGTATAATGCCAAAATTAAGGTGGGCTAAATTAGAATGGTGCTTAGCCACGTGCAAGCGACAAAAATCGAACTCTTGCTAATCTACGCCAACCAGTCAAATAATTTTATTTAATTAGCATCACTAATCTGACTCCAATGTTGAAAGAAAAACTACGTCTTTAAGAGATACTAATTATTACGCTCATTAGTGGTTCCACATTTAACGATGTTAATACACCCAACGAATCAGTTACACAAATACGAACCTCGAATTTTTCCAAAGTATATCAATCGTATTGACTAGTAAGAAAATTAGAATGAAGAACATTTATAACTAAATTACAGGATCATGATTAAAAGATAAGTAATGTTAGAACGACTAAAAATATTCGTAAAGAGTTATATATAAAGTTTCCTACATTAAAATTAATCAATTACAAATATATAGTACTGAAGAAAACTATACATCCACATGTTTAGTAACGTCTCCGCAGGCCATCCGAATGTGTGTTAAGTTAATAAATATTTATATATCAAACTAGACCGGAAGTACCATAGGTGGCGTAAATATCTTTGAATGAATAATTAAAATCACTAAAAAAAGACTTAATAATTAAAAAGGTTAAGAATAATTACAATATACCTAAGAATAAAACGATTATTGATAAATGATATTCCCACTTGAAAGAAATGAAGTAATAACACTAAGCATAATTCTATCTAAACAGCTGATGTATCTAAATAAAAATAAAATGGCAATGAACTTTACAAAATAGAATAATATAACAGTCAAGCTTTCAAGGCTATGAAAACTATTTAATTTTAATACACCCTAAAAATGTTAACCAGAAATATACACAAAATTCGAACGAAATAATATTTTATTAAGAGCAAAATAAAAACCAACAGATATAATGAACCTGTAGCAGTGTATTTATTTCAAATTAATGATAATTAATCACACGACTTCATAACTAAAAATATCAGCTAATCTCATATCGCCGAAGACGGTCTAGAGTATGTTTACAAAATTCCGACAACACGTGCGTTTTTTCAAAACGTTCATTCTAGTTGTGATTATATAGTACACTATGTTCAAGACTAAAAATTTAAAGTATATATTTGTATACATATATATATATATATATATATATATATATATATATATATATATATATTCAAACAAAAATATGGAAATGATTTCTAATTTATGCCCTATTATCAATACTATAATTTTTTAGAATTAAAAGAATTTCAAATTCGGTATATGTAACCATGCAATGGAATTAAATGCAATAAAAAGCAAAAAACTTAATAATAACTCATGACGGTATACAATTACTAATAAGCAAAAACAATTAATTAAAATACAGAATATTTCGCTATAATCGCATGCTGTGCTATAAGGAATAACGCTTGCAAATAATAGTGTTTAAGATTTGTTCACAGAGGAGACAATTACTTAGGTAAACAAGAAAATTCTGAAGCTTTCGCTGAAAATATTCTTAAAGATTCTTGTTACTGTATTTTCTATACCACCTAACTATGTGTGTGATTGTATTGTTCGAAAGAGAATTTGAAAATGATTTACAGTCTTTAATTCGGGGGCTTTTTTTAGAAAATTTGATAATTAATTTTATCAGCGAAACTTATAGGTTTCAAGATAATCCTTTGTGGATGAAATAAATCAATCACTAAAACCCATTAATTATTGATGTGGTGAGAAATTTTTGGAGATCTAACTGACGGATTATTTTTTTATAAGCCGTTCGTTCAAATGAGACAATGTATTTAAATTTCAACAAATATTTTCATCTAGATTATGCTTCAATGAAAATAAGAAGACATATGTACTACCATGTGCGTCATCATAGTATCAAATACGTTATTTCGACACACCTTTCATGGAAATAAACATTTTTTTGCTCGCGGTAATTTATTCTGGATTCCAGAATGCTTAATTTTATATTCCTCTTCACTCAGACAAACGGCGTGTCAAAAAAGCACTGAAGAAGAACGGATGTACCTATGAAAATATAAGGAAGGGAAGGAAATATCTAGAGGACTAATTAATCTTCAGTACTGCAACGTCCATCTAACATAACGTCTGAAGCCGAACACAAATTACTGAAATTGGGTATTAATCATATGCATATTCCTCAACCAATTATAAGAGTTTATTATTTACTCAAAACCAGTGCCTAAAATATTTAATGCAAATATATAGAAGCGAATGTGATGCTAAAATACACAAAAATATATTTTACTCGTATTTCACATCATACGAGAGCCGAACGTTCATACAAATGTTGATGTCAACGGCGCGCTTGGATGTTTATTTTCAAAGGTAGGTGAATATTGAACGTGGTCACATAATCACCAAGTGAATTATTCTTCGTTTACGCAGTCCTGTTATGTGTCACTTCATCCATCTATATTTGTAAACAAATCACTTTCCTACATAGTAGTATACTAGAAGTTAAATTCGATGAAGTGTATAGAAAGTAAACTTTATTGTGTAGTCAATTCAATTGCGGGTAACATAATAAAGCCAAATGTCATCAAGCAAATGCTACACATTGAATATCGTATTATAAATTTGAAAACTTTTTGTTTCGTTTTGGGTTGTGCATGTGCAGTATTTCTCAATTCATTTTGCATTTTACGACTGCCAATATTACTTGTTAAATACCGTCATTCTCTCCATACATAGGAGCACTTTCACAGCTTCGTGAAACAACGATGGAAGAAACGCTTACAATACAATATTATGATCGTTTTTTATGTCAAATATACATGAAAGCGTGAATAGCAGAAGATGAATTTAAATAAATAACTTTATAAGTTTTCTTTTGACCGGACCATAACTTGGTTCACAGCGGGTGCCACTGACTTGGCTATAAAATAACCAATCACATATCCTTAAATAAATTAATAATTGTTTTGAAGATAAAATGGAACCCTAAGTTATAACGAAGTGTATATATCTCAAACCGTTTCCTATGTGAATATCATATTACAGTTACAAATTCTGTATTTACAAACATATTCTTTTGGTAATACGAATTCATTTCTTCCGTATATTAATGAGAATTTTTTTCTGGATTATAAAATGGATATAATTGCATTTTAAATAAATTTATTTATTATGGCAAAGCTATCGGATTAATAACAGGTGTTTATTTTAGAGGCGGAGAACTTCAAATTGCAATAAAACACAGAAAAATGTTTCTAATATCGATGAAATTTACTTTATTTAAAAGATAATTTATGGAATTAATGTTTGAATACGATTTCGGGCATGCTGCCACCGCGGCTGGCACAATCTAGAGAGTCAATTTTCATAAGCTCTTCGCAGTAAAACAGTCTGTATTTCGGCAATAACGCGTCGAATGTTGGCTTTCAACTGCTCAACTGTTTCAGGTTTATCGGCGTAGACATGCGACTTTACATATCCCCAGAGAAAATAATCTAATGGCGTCAAATCGCACGAACGAGGTTGGCTTCTTTATAAATTCATAACACACTTAAATTTATAGATTCTTAATTTAAAATATAACAATTATTTATATAAATATATACCTTCCATAAATATATATTTGTGAAATATTTTATATTGATGTATTAAAATACTATGTACATTACAGTATTTGGTACTTAAATTAGGCCAAGACTCAGCTAGGATGAATAATATGCTTCAAATACAGACAAAGGGTACTAGGAAAATTTTGCAATACAGCTTTGTTTATTTAATTTTTTCAAAGTAATTTCTTCTACATTTAATCCATCCTCCGAAACCAATCTTTAAACCAGCTCTGCCAAGTTTCACTAGGGAGTAAAGCACACTCGTTGTCCCAAGCCCGCAGAACGTCCTCATCACTGGAAAACAGCCTCCCTTTTAGCTTCATTTTCACAAGCTGGAACAGTGCAAAATCGCAGGAAGCAAGACCTGAGCTGTAGGGAGGGTGCTTTAGAAGTGTCAATCCTGTCGTGGTCAAATATTCGGTGCAGGCTTTGACGCGGTGAGCTGGAGCATTATCGTTATGGAGGAACCAGGTGTCCATCCTTGACTTTGGCCACAAGTTCTTCATAAATCCAATGACTTTAAGCAAGCACTGTTCAGTATACCACTTTGTTGTGACTCTCTTTTGTGTGTCGAAAACGATGCGTTCCACAATTCCACTCGATTAGAAAAATACTGCTATCATTTTCTATTTCCCTATCTTTACAGATAGGGATTTTCTGACAACTACGGGTATGTCCTCAGCATCAAAGACCCAAACTTTGTTTTGAGCCTTGGTCAGCGCTTCGTAATAGTACAGCCAAGTCTCGTCACCTATCACGATGTTGTTCACATACCGACATTGTCAACTTTTTTAGCATCTCCGGCACTAAGTGACACGTCCTGTCATCTGCTCTTCAGTCAATCGATGCGGCACTCAGAGAGAACAAATGCCTGAAGTAGCCTCTATCTGCTGGTAGGTCACTCGTCTGTCCTGGCCAAGCATTTTCTTCACAGTGGTAACGTTTTCCTCCGTAACTCACGGTCGCGGCCTTCCCGGCCTCTCAGCGTCCTCCACAGATAAATTTCCCCTTTGGAATTCTCTATACCACCCAAATATATTTGTGCGATGTGGACATTTCTTCGAAGCACTGGTCTATGTTTAAACCACGCACGAAATTATATCGCAAAACAGCCCTGATCTTATTTCGTGACCACGATGCCATCGCAAGCACTTTACACTCTCACTGCTAATGAATAACTAAGCCCATCGACCTGGCGCAGCGGTTACTGTGCACGTATGAACATGTCTCAACATGCAGCAACAAGCAGCTTCCCACGATTCATTGTTGCGTCATATTGCAAAACTTTCCTAGTAGCCTTTGTATTATTGTACTTTCCCGGAAATGTAAATGTGTATATTATTTATAAATATAGACTGTTAGCCTACAATATCCATATGTATATCTATTCGTTTCATTCAAATAATAAAATTTTGGAATCGCTAATTCTTTACAGAACCCATAATCTTTGCCTCTGCTTGCTAAATTCTAGGAAGGTGAAGGGGTGCTATAATGTGTTTATACAAGTAAAATTTATTCAAAATTATTAGAATCCTCGAGAAATGTGTTTGTTATTAACCGTCTTTAGATTATAGTCTTATAGTTAGTTGTTCACTAATTTAATACTTTTTATAATGAATTTGTAGGCCATGGGCGAAATAAAAAATATTATAAACAGCGACAAAGTAGAATAAAAACTATTTAACCGTATTTATATTCTCAAAGTGAAATTTCTCAAAAAGTAGAAGTTTCGCGTCGAACAGTAGCAAGAATTGCAGCATCTATCAAGGATGACAAGTTGTCCCTATCCACGCAAAACCACCGAAAGGGAGGATAAATAAATTATTAGCATTGTTTTGCAAAATAAACAAACTTCCATCATAGACTTGTAACGTCTTCCACAATCCTATAATATAAAGGTACCAGGACCTACTTTGCGAACTCAGCTACACGCTGACGAATTAAAATGTTTCCGGCGTTGTATAAAATTATTCGCAAATGTTTTAAAATTTTTTTCTTATATTACGTGTTAGTTACTGTTAATTTCTCAATCACAGGTCATATTCAGTGACAAATTGACTAGAAGCGGTTACAGAATCTATCAAATTTGTGAGACGAACACATTAGGAACATTATAAAAGGAAATGAACCTCTGTACTTTGTTGTAAAGACAGTGTGCCAATATCAATATAAGAATGTGATAGAAAGAATTTTAATGCCCCGTACTGCTTCATTAGAAAAACTAAAATTATAGGGTGAGCTACTTTAATTAGCAGGTACTTGTATAAATTACCTATACATATGTTTGCCCAGTGCTACAAGTACGTACGTGTACAACTCTAAACCTGATATATTTCAACGTGTGCTATTCTTAACGTGTTCAATACTTCAAAATAAACTTTAATGGTATTGATAAATTAAGTTAAATATGTAATTTAATAATACAGGAAATAAAAATTGGAAAACGTGTTGATGAATCAACCAGAATATTGTAAGAATAATAACTGTAAGAGAAAGAAGACTGCGTAATAATTTCTTCATTTTGGAACTTCTTCAGGACTTAATCGCTGCTACTGCTTTCGTTGTTACCCGAGACTCGTGTAAGTCTGTGGTGGATGGATTTATACAGGATATTGGTCACAGGTCAATTAAGTGTTACGGTTACGATTGAGTAGTTTAGAGATAGAGGATTTCCTGGTATTGCATAGAAGATAACTATTATCACTGTTTAGATTACTAGGGTATGTAAATATCTTATAGATACATGCATTTTTCTGCTATTGTAATGACTAGTGGCAAGATTTTAGAAGAATAGAACTGGATACGGGGCCCGGTTTCAAGCCTGTGCTCAGCAAGTGCAGAACAAGCGCAGAGCAGCCTGGCATATCGATTGTGCTCTGAAACATGATTACCAGACCTCTTTCTCTCACCAATGTATGTATATCCCCACAACGCCTGGCAATCATGATCTCTAAAGTACTCAACCATAACCGTAACGCTCCATTGTCTCGTGAACAATTTACCTATAGAAGGCCATCCACCACAGACTTACGCAAGTATCAGTGCAACAACCAAAACAGTAGTAACAGTTTAGGCTCTGAGGATGTCCCATGCAAGTGGTGACGAAACGTCGGAACCAGAATGATCGAAGACGCTATTCCGACCCGAAAGCCAAGATGAAGAAAGTATGGGCAACTACCGTGAAAGCCTACAAGCAGGTTTATTTCTATTCTTCAAAAAAGCACAAAAACAAATTAAAGCAGTTATATTAAAATAAAATTTTCAACAAAACAAAATAATGAAAAATTAACTCTAAGAATGAATGAATAAAAGAAATACACAACCAAAAAACAAATTCTAAAATATAAAAAAGGTCAAGAGAAAATAAATGTGATAACACAACTTTCTTACTTGACTGTGATTTATTTAATTATTATTAATTTGAAGATATTAATATTTAAAGTTCAATAGAGAAAAATATTCCCAAGAATAATATTAGCTATTTTCATGAATTTTCTTTTATTTTTTTAAAAGTTAAATTTTCGTCAATAACAAAGTTAAGTTTGTTTTTATAAATTATACATTTATTTATAATTAGGCAAATTACATAAAATGCTCAATGTATATGAAATATGTAAATAACTATTGCAAAAGTAGGAATAATAACCATAGCAATTTTCAATGTAACAACAAAATTTCACATATCTAGATTAATAACTAAATGTATCCATAAGTTTCCAGTGACGTTAAAAAGGAAAAAGAAAAGAGCGTTAATAAAAAATAACAAGCCTGCAACCTTGCTCTTTTTTAAAAATTCCATAAAGGTGGTAAAACTTCTGACAAAATTAGAAATCTATATTTAAAATTTATAATCGTTGAATCTTGAATTCGATTCAAAAATTTACTAAGTTATGTTGTTTTGAAAATTTGCAAGTATATTTTTTTAATTGAAGACAAAACACATTTGTAAAATAAATATCTTGAAGAATTATTAAAAAGAAATTAAGGAAGAATTAAAAAGTTACCGGCGAATATTTTAATTTAATTAATTTTAATTTAATACCATGTTGACAGACCGTAAGTAAACGGTCTGTCAAATGGTGTTTCGCTTTCGGTTGGCAACGGTTAAATTCGCCGTTTTCATCTTTTTAATTATGCGCTGAATAGTTCTTAACGGAACTATCCAATATTTTCCCTAATGATTTACTATAAAACTTTTCTTCAAAGCACTGGCTGCTAAACATATTACATTTCTCTACTTTACTCTAGTGGTTGTGCTAATTACTAAGTTATATAATCCAACGATGCCAACATGTGAACATCTATACTCTTTACTTTATATGTAGTGAATAAGTCCAAAGTTACAGAGGAACTACGAGTAAATATGAAACGTTTCTCGTTGATATTGGACCTGCGATCCTAAGCAAATATATACGTGTAATCTGAAAGTCTTATGGGAAAACTAGATGTGTATATTCGAATAAAAATAAATTTGATTAAACCTAAACGAAAATCTTGTCATATGTTAAAGCAACAGCATGTGTCAACGTGTATGCATGCACGTGTAGATTTGTTTTTATGATTATTATGTCGGCAGTTTTAATAATTTCGGTGTATTTCATTGTAATATTGGGTAACGAAAGAACGTTTATACTGTAACATAACTTCCTTGCAAAATATACAAATGAATAGGTACTTTGATATTAATAATTATATATAAACATATAATTAAGTTCTTTTACGATGGAAATTAATGAAAACTATTATTTTCTGCTATTCCATCGTTAATTAAATTCACAGAAATTAATTAAAAATTTCTACTCTGGAGTACTATTCAGCATATATAAAACGCAGATCTGTTAAAAAATTCAAATATATACAGTGTTCCTAAATTTCGTGATCTATAATTCTGAATGCTTTTATTGGAAATTATTAAATTAACTTTCCTTGCAATATATCTTGTTATTATTAATAATAAATAATACATAATAATAATTTGCCAAATTGTCTTTCTACATTGCAGTATACGATACATATTCGATGAAGCGTTTGTAAAGTAAAGATACAATTCATCGAATACGACTGCTAATACTCTGTAATGCGGGAAGGCAATTTCTCTATAAACCTAGATAAATGAGGTGGTACATAACAAGGCCTTGTAAACGAGGAATAATTAATTTTGTGATTACGCAACCACATCCGCCTACGTTTGAAAATGAACTGTATCCAAAGGGAGTCATTGATATCAACATTTACCTAATGTCCACGCTTCGGTTATAAAATCATAACGTAATAATAAATTACCATTATATTGCTTGTTTAAGCGGTCTTTGTATGTGCCTCCACTTCGAACTCTTTTTGTCCGATTTTGCTGACCTAAGTCATGCTCTCTATGTTTTTTATAATAACTTGTATTCCATTCTAATTCCAATTTCAATTATCCTTATCTATCTAACTTTAAAAATAAATATTACTACCATAACAAGTAGATCAAAACTAATTTATTTTTATAATGAATTTAGCCGTCTTAAATCCATAATTAAAAAACAAATCGAGGTCAACTACATTTCCTATCTGGCAATGGCAGAAAATTCTATTAAAAAAGATACCCATCATTTTCTTCGTGCCAAAAGGCATTGTACTAGGGCACCAAATAAATTCTTTAGTAATAATAGAAACGTTTTCAAGGATCTTAATGAAATTTTTAATGTTTCTGCATTTTCTTTCCTTAGTGAATTGTTTAATAATACGAAAATATCAACCAGAGCATAGAAACGTCGAGAAGTCAATGGTCCTTCCAAATCCAAAAACTTTCTACAATGGTGAAATAATCCGAAATATATCTCGTACAACAATTCTAAACGGAAGTCCACCAGATCTCCCACACATTACCAAACTGAGTCTTTCAGAATTCGGTCTTGTTTGAAAGTAGAAATTAGAGCCGTGTACGAGAAATATCAAAAATTGTCTTGAATCCATTCTCTTCATTTAGGATTTTTTTAAATTTTATTAATAACATGTTCCTCTAGAATGAGTATTCTTTGATGATGAATAGCTTAAATCTTGAACAACTATTAGAAATTGCCCAAGCTTTTCTGATATATTTTGTGTAATGGCTTTAGTATTTTTCTACTTCTACCAGGTCTACTCAGTTTACTAAAAATCTAAATACAATTTCCTTTGATATCGTGTGTGTCTACTCTGAGGATATACTATGCAGTCATAGATTTATACTTCTTTGAGACAGTTAAGTGCATTTGCGGCTCGCATTACTTTTCTTATTTAATCAAAAGAAAAAAGCCACAGAAAATCATCGTTTGCTGGTAGAAACTTACGGTGAACATACTGCAACCATAAAATATGTGAGGCGTGGTTTCGACATTTCAAAAGTGATGATTTCGATTAGCAAAAATGGATTTATTTAGAAAACCCTAAGTACCAAAAACCACGGTTATCATCTGGCGAAGCCGGCCCATCGACTCCAAGGCCAAATGCTCTGTGTTTTGTGGGACCAAAGTGACGTGGTGTATTACGAACTGTTAAAACCTGGTGAAACAGTTAATATTGATCGCTACCGACAACAAATTTTTTATTTGAACCATGCATTGATAGAAAAACGTCCAGAATGGTCCGAATACTCGGTAAAGTGATTTTACAGCACGACACAGCAGAACCGATCAACGAAGCGTTGAAAGCACTTGGATGGGTCATAATATCACAACCACCGTATATTTTAGACCTTGCGCTATCCGACTATCTCCCATTCGCATCAATGTGACACGTACTTGCAGAACAGCACTTCGCCAATTTCGAGCAAGTTGAAAAATACCTCAACGAATGGCTTTGCTCAGGACAAACAGTTTTTTTTGGGATGGCATGCATATATTACATGAAAGACGGGCAAGATGTGTAGAATCAAATGTCCAATACTTTTAATAAATAATAAATACATTTTTCCATTTTCTTTTACTAAAAAACCAGAAATGACTTTCCAGTACGCCTGGTAGAAGTTCGACTAGCTAAGTAAGTACAAGTCTATAACTATACTTCGAAACTATCGTATGCTAAAATGTTCGAATTTATTATATATGAAAACTATATGGCAGTATAAAGACTTACCTTTCCATTAATCTATATGATTTTGTCTACGGTTGATTTCAGTCAGGCGTTCGATCCAATTGATAATTCTGTGTTGTTGCTGAAGTTATAATCTAAGGATGCCTCAACGCGAACTGAATCCTTTTTTAGATCCTATTTACTAAATCGATACTATTATGTCAATTATAATTAATATATTTCGCGCACTCAACCAATTAACAGACCGATGAGGCTCACTTTTACTAGAGCGTGTGACTTCGGAATTTACTTAATAGCGGTAGCTTTATCTCTCTTAAACGAAGAAGTGAAAGTCAAATGAAATGTTCCTAATTAGGGTCTTTATCAACAATGCCGACTATATAAGATTTCATTATTACAAATGTGTAATAATATAAATTTCTTTGAGGGATATAGCTGATCGAATAATCAACAAAGGCAAGAAAATCCTCTCCAAATTAATATTTGTGTCCTGGACAGGTATTTCGAAAATTAACTTGTTATCTTCGGTAGAAAATTAAACAAGGAATAGTATACTGGCCCTTAGTAAAGCTATACAGAATAAAGTATACAAATATTCAGTGTTTATCAGGTCTTCGAATAGGATTTTCGCATTTTACTCTGTATAGTTTTACTGCGAGCCAATGGACAACACTTTAATTTTTATCTTTTGATGACAACATTATTGCCGAAATATATATACAGAGCACAGATATTAATGCAGTAAGGGTTTCTTTACCTTCTTTGATTATACGTAATAATTCAAATAAATTTTATGTCTAGTCTGTTTGTAGGCGATAGTTTTTTTTCCGTTCTAGCTATTCCTCCTCTCTAAAACTTAACTGCTTTTCTTTGCTTGCCTACACAAGTATGTGAATTTATTTATCTTAGTTTGGTATCTGTTCTAGAGAATTAAAGATTTTCTTTAATTATTTTTATGTATCATATTTTTATGTATGACATTTTTATATATGGTATTAATGATTAGTTTAGGCTTTTATTATTATTATTAAATCATTACAAATACTCGTACAAAAAGCATGTGGCACTTCTTCATGAACATCCACTAACAACAAAATTTTATAATCTACGGATGTTTCTCAATTAATATCTCCGTAAAAAGGAAGAGCGATTTAAATGAGATAGTAAAATGAGGTGGTAAATTTATGGGTTTAAGAACTATAGTTATACAAATGGTACTATAAAAGTTTTGCAATATGACGCAACAATGAATCGTAGGAAGCTGGTTGTTGCTGCATGTTGAGACATGTTCATACGTGCATAGTAGCCGCCGCGCCATGTCGATAGGCTCACTTATTCATTAGCAGTGAGAGTGTAAAGTGCTTGCGATGGCATTGTGGTCACGAAATGAGATAAGGGCAGTTTTGCGTTATAATTCTCTTGCACTAGGTGATGTTTGTCCACATCGCACTACGATATTCAGGTGGTATAGAGAATTCCAAAGGGAAAATTTAACTGAGGAAGATGCTGAGAGGCCGGGAAGGCCACGAACGTCAGTTACGGAGGAAAACGTTACTACTGTGAGAAAAATGCTTAGCGAGGACAGGCGAGTGACCTAATAATAGATAGAGGGTACTTCAGGCCTAAATGCACTAGTAACTCGTTCAATTTGGCGTGATCATTTGCTCGTGGAGAAACTTTGGTCTCTCTGCCGCATCGACTGACTGAAGAGCATGGTGCCGGGCGATGCTAAAAAAGTTTAATAAGGGAAAATCTCGATATGTCAACAACATCGTGACAGGTGACGAGACTTGGCTGTACTATTACAATGTGCCGACTAAAGCTCAAAACAAAGTTTGGGTCTTTGATGATGAGGACACACCCGTAGTTATCAGAAAATCCCATTCTGTAAAGAAGAAAATTAGAGCTGTATTTCTTTAAATCGCCTTGGACACACAGAAGACAGTCACAGCTAAGTAGTATACTGAACAGTGCCTGCCTAAAGTCATTAGATCTATGAAGAACCTGCAGCCAAAGTCAAGAATGGACACCCGGTTCCTTAATGACGCTAATGCTCCAGCTCACCGCGCCAAAACCTGCACCGAATATTTGACCACGACAGGATTGAAACTTCTCGAGCACCCTCCCTACAGTCCAAATCTTTCTCCCTGCAACTTTGCACTGTTTCTGTATGTGAAAATGAAGCTAAAAGGGAGGCGGTTTTCCAGAGATGAGGACCTTCTGCTGGCTTGGGACAACGAGTGTGCTTTACTCCCTAGTGAAACTTGGCAGAACTGGTTTAAAAATTGGTCTCGGAGGATGAGGAGGTGTATTGAGTGTAGAAGAAATTATTTTGAAAAAATTAAATAAACAAAGCTGTATTGCAAAACTTTCCTAGTACACTTTGTAGATAGCTAAATCTAACTATACTTTTACGATATGTTCTCTGAATGTTTGCAAAGTGACAACCATCAACAATAATAAATCACACGCAATTTTTTAAAGTATAATAATCATCGTATTATTCCAAAATTCTGAAATTCTAGTGTAAACTGCGCTTAAATTTTAATTAACGATGAGACTAAATACTGCTTTACAGAATTTCGACCGTCGTTTACTAATTCAAAGAGAATTACGCTCCCCTTCAGAATAAATACCTGATTTCTACACCAAGACGGTGTTCTTGCAGATGGAGTCTATATAATGGACAATTTTCTGCTATGTTAGATTGACGAGTACTAAATTCTACTGCGTAGAGCTCGTGCTTTATGCCTTGCAATTTTCCTTTTCCTCGAACAATTCAATTTAATTTTCCGTAATCGGAATAATACTAATCACTAATACAGAAATACAGTGCCTATAATATTGAATATATCCGAATGCAGTCATTCACAATGCACGTCTATCTGCCAGTTCATGTGCGTCAATATTATTTCCATCGTTCAGCGAATGGTAAAAGCTTGAATATAAAAAAACCTACGAAGTAATGGAAATATACGGAATAAGGCTTGCATACACGGTCATAAATACGACTGATTTAATAAAGATGTTACGAGCACTTAACAACTTATGATGCAATGGTTATTCCAGATTTTATCAAATCAGTTAATGCACTCCTTTTTGTCCCAGAATGCATTTGTCATAATCTCCCTTTGAGAGTGGACTTGCTTCAATTTCGTTTGTTTTAGGGGTTTTTATACGCGAACGATCTTAATTTTGAAACATATCTTTCATCAATGTACATTTCTTTTCGTTAAACAGTAATTATTATTTGAAAAACGAAAGAAGATATTTTAAGTTTAATGTATTTTAAAACAAACATAATCGATTGTTACTCAATACCAATATTATTCCACGGTACAAGAAAGGAAATCAAATATTTGATGACACAATAATATAGAACGAGTTAACAAGATATTAGTAATTACTTAATAGTTAAAAAAATTAAATTTTAAAACTACAGGTTGTAGCTGCTAAGTTTCCTAATTTCATGTGAACAATTATTTGCAACATAGAGGGAAATATGCACACGAATTAACATTATGAATACAGAGAATATTATAATGGAAAGTCATTTGTTAGAAACGCACTGGCGGACAAAAACGAATTATCTAGAAAACGTCAATACAAATTTTATTGGTAGCACCAAAATTATCATTTTCTATCTATATTTTTATTAAGGGAATTTATATAAAAAGCCTTACATCGCAACGACCTCTGTTGAACTGATAAATATGTAACACTCTCCTTATATGTTATCCAATCCCAGTGGTATTGAGATAATTTAATCTTAAGAAACTAATCCAAAGTCCTATCACGTTGATAAGGACAAACAAAATTCTAGACATATTCTGAAGGTGTTCGATTTACAAATAAGTAGTTAATAGACAGAAAGCTATGTGTACAGAATTCTAAAATATGGGCAATTTATGATTTTATACATCCTCTATTAAGGCTTACAGTAATGTCATTAATTAAAGCGACCATTGTGCTACGTTTATAAGGCTGCAGAAGCGAGTGCTTTCGCAGTAGTGTACGTCTATAAATATTAAAAATAATAAATGTAGTTACTTACTATTTTGTTTTTTTTTTGTTGCTGATGTAGTGACGCAAAAATTCGCTGTAGTATTGTCATTAGTATACCGTCCAGTGCTGACTTAGTCATAATCCTACGGCGAGGTGAAAATATGTTGGTGTATTTGGAAAAGGAGCGTTCTGCGTCTAATGATGTGGTATCCGCGAATTTAAAAAGACGTTCTCATCATATTCGCACTCTTGATTTTTAGTTAAACTCTTGTCTATACGCACTATAGTTTGAAAATCGGGATTTTAATTTATAATACCACACAATTTATCAGTTGTTGAATTTGATGGACAATTTATCAATAAGGTTGATATATAACCCCTTTCCACAATTAACTATTTGTAAATTCTGTATACGCATTTCGACAACCAAGTTGTCATCATCAGCAGATAATTTCAAAGTGTCGCACCTTGTAAAACACGGCGAAGAAATTGTACGAAAAATACACTCCGTACGCGATCCGCACCGTTGCAAACCAAGATGTACACTCTTATTTCTTCGCCGTGTTTTACAAGGTGCGACACTTTGAAATTATCTGCTGATGATGACAACTTGGTTGTCGAAATGCGTATACAGAATTTACAAATAGTTAATTGTGGAAAGGGGTTATATATCAACCTTATTGATCAAATTTATCAGTTGTTAATCTTCCTATACTATCTGCTAAATTTCCAAAGGAGAGGTGAAAATATCTTGGTGTATTTGGAAAAAGAGTGTTCTGCGTCTAATGATGTGGTATCCGCGAATTTAAAAAGACGTTCTCATCATATTCGCACTCTTGGTTTTTAGTTAAACTCTTGTCTATACGCACTATAGTTTGAAAATCGGGATTTTAATTTATAACACCACACAATTTATCAGTTGTTAATCTCCTTATACTATCTGCTAAATTTCCAAACGAGACTATGAGGTAATATACTATATTTAGCGCTTCATGTAATGATAGCTTGGTGTTCTCTAGTTTGGAAAGTGCCTAAAGAAATTGAATAATTTTCGGAAATTCGCTCTATTTGGGTATGTATTTCAGTACCTGAAACCAGCCGCTGACTTACTGAAATTGCTTGAGCATCTCGCCGATTTAAATTAAGATACAAGGTTTAATAATGTGTAAAAATTTCTCTTAATATAAAACATCTTTAAGCCGTGTTCCCTGTCTCGTCAATACCGGCTGTGGTGGCTAAGGAGTGTCCGGACAAGTCTGTTTAACCTCATGAATGCATTTTGAAGATTTAATAAAAACTTTTTTGGTAGAAACTATAAATTTATCTACTCTTTCTAATAAATTCAGTTACAGGATGACATGCATGGTGCAAATAGGTTACATGAAACAATTGAGGATTAGATTATTTTAGTAACTTTCCAGCTTTAACCATATTCGAATCCCCATCTGTAACCAACATTACAAATTGGGTTGTAATGTTGGTTGAACGAACGCGGAAAGTATAGTAGAATCTATAAAACATAGTTTCTACTATACTTTCCGCGTTTGTCTTCTATATATTCTACTACGTAAAAGAAAAGCCAATGAAATCTCACCGGTTCTTAAAATGCGCGCTAACACATTTAAAATACTATTCTTTCTTACATTCGTTGTTTCATCTACCATCAGCCATATTTTTTGATCTTCTAACTGTTTTTATTTGATCCGTAATCGTGTTTTTCACCCGAGGAAAATTATGCTGTAATTGACCTCTTGTTGACAATCTCCATCTCCCCCAAAAGTTTTGAAATTCTTCATTGTCTACTATATTTTGTTGAATGTTGCACGCACTTAACATAAAAATAAAGTCATATAGAAATTTATAATGTGATACATCACGTTGCCCAATTAATCGGTGTTGTTTGCTATTAACATGTCTTTTACACACAAAAATAATGTACGGAAAAATGTTGATATTGCAAACAATACATTTAATAATAGCGTCAGTGTATTCTAATGTCAAAAGTCGGTTAAAAAATCTATTAACACTCGTCGAAAATAACAAGGAACGCCGTCGATTCGTCATCAATCTAATCCGGTATTCATATCCATACCATACGGATATGACTTCTTCGATTTCGGATGTATCAGACCGCTTTCAAAATATATCATCGCCGCCAATGAGTGCACACACATTTCTGCAGACTTAGTCTTTTACGTATTTATGAGGTATTGTACACTTTCAATTAAACCTTTGAATAACACTTATTAACAAAATACGCGGAAGTAAAACTTTCTCGTTATCATCAGCTACGAAAATGTTATTAATTCAGTTTTTCTGTTAAATGAATCTTGTTACGTTTTGTTTGGTTCTTAGATAAGTTACGATGAATACTAACATAACTTTAGTGAAGAGATTATATACTATTATATACGTGTGCGATTTACAATCTTCTGTATCATTAATTCGATTATTTTCTTAATAATATTACGTTATTTCCATTTATTCGTTTGCTATATTCTTTTGTACTGTGGTGTATTATATTTAGTTAGACATTACTTTACTACCAAAACTTCCTGCCTAGAGCACATGTTTCAGTTTGTGTCATTTCTAGATACCACACGGCCTAAGGAATTGCCGATAATTAAAACTGCGATTAAGTTTTAAGAGCTGTTTATTGGTTTTGGAGCTTAACGCACGAATTATAGTAAAACTGGATATAAGGCACTTAACGAAGTATTTTCTGGACCCTTCAATTAGAGGGTATGTTTTTCTAATCTATCGCCATCTTAAATATATCGTGGAACTTTGCTAATTTCTTCTTTTGTTATCGTTATTTTAGGATATTTAGTACTGATTGAGTACAATTTTTTTAAGTACAAAGCGAATACGAATGATTACTTGCGAAATGAGGGAAAAGAGAGAAAACAAAAATACAAAATTATTTTCCTTTTTCAATATATTCACTTGAAACGCTAATACGTTTTCCAGATCTCTCAATTAGCTTCTGTGCTTCATAGCAAAATGTTTTATTTTAGTATGAAAAATATGCTGTAAAAACTGTGTCCTTTACTTCTTCATCACTCGTAAATTTCTTTCCACACGCAGTTCTTTTTTCATTTTTAGAACCAGGTAACAATCACCTGGAGCAAGGTCTGAACTACGAAATCTTTATTAAACCTTGTATCTTAATTTAAATTCGCAAGATACTCAACCAATTTCAGTAAGTCAGCGGCTTTCCATAGATTTTATTTCCCTGGGTAATTCATTATACAATTTCATACATATGGAGTAGTATACTCCACGCTGATATAACTACAACCTATGACGAAGATATAAATATTTCAGACCATGCATAGTGTTGTAAGATAGTATTATATTTCTACACTCAAAAAGTTTGTAGCATATTTCCCTACCTAAAAATGCCACTAAAGCTATCTCTATGTTTCGTGTTAGTAATTACGCTTACTTCTTGTTTTCGAACTACAAACACAGTTTCAATGCAGTAGTTGAGCCCTGAAGATGTCCCATACAAATGGGTACGAAACGTCGGCAGCTATACAAGTGACGCGGTTCCAGCCCGGAGGCTCAGAAGCAGATATCATGGACCACGACCGCGGAAGTCTACTTACCACATACAAACACATACTTTGAATTACCAATAAAGGTTCCTCAAAGTATGATCCCATTTCTAAGTTAACTATAAAAATTTGAATAATAGAATAGTCAATTATATCCTTATTTATATTCTTGGCCAGTACCCTTAAACCATTATTCATATTACTAATTGTTAGTTAGTTTGCAGTTGTGTCCAATAAAATTTAACTAGCCATTAATCGTTATATCAAAGAATGGAATACTAGTTAGAAAATTATAGATTTCATTATGTAGTGTTATATCTTGTAGAGTACAACTATGGCAATATTTGAATAGCACACATTCAGTTTTTGTGACATTTAACATGATATTATCATTTAAGCTTTCCCAGTTTCTCCATTATACAACTGCGTTTTCATATTAATTCAGAATAAGTATCTGCTTTGAAAATTATAATGATATCGTCTACATGGTAACAAAACAATTATCAATATTAGGTATGCCATTTACTAATATAATAAATAATAGAGTACCCAGGTCTGCCCTATTGTAGACCCATTCACCAAAAACTCTTTGGATACGATATCGGGAGTCATTAGTTGCATTATTCATTTTTGTAGTTTATTTTTCCTCAGGTAAGTAAGATTCAATTTATATTAAAGCTACATATTGAATACTATATGGATTTAGTAATATATCAAACTTTACGTAATCTAATGCTTTTGACATGTCTAATAATATACCACAGACCAATTTCTTGATATCCATTATTGTAACTAAGTTTTGAGTAAATACTAAAATAAGAGACCCGATACTTTCATGTAATGGCATGTAATTTTCAAATAATTCAGTCACCTTCCTTGTAAATTTTACAACTTTACAATTGAGTACTTAAACTTCTCAGGAAATATTTTACTCTCTAAATACGTATTTATTTTGTATGTTTAATAGAATAACAGTGAAACATTACGTGTTTCAGTATTATTCCTTTGCACATTTTTATTATGAATATTGCTGCCACTGCTATGGCATATCATCATTTCCAGAGCTATTTTCGTTTATGATTCCTTCGATACTAAGTTATTGTAACGTTCTCGAAGGATAATATAGTTTACGTACTTAAATATATCACTAAAAGAGTAAACATTATTTGGATTAGATAATATGTAAACAGAATTAACAGAATAATCGTTAAGTTAATTTGCTCGCTCTTTAGTATGAATTGTGAGCTATTTTTTACTTTCGTATATACGTATTAAAGCAGTTTTGGATATAATCATTCTTACGCAAAAATTTATTGTGTTTTAACAGTAGTGTTGGCCCTGGGTCCCAAAGTTATGCATATTCACGCATACGAAATTATCTTTTAAAGTAGTTAAATTTAATATGTACCATAAAGCAGAATCATAACTCACTACATTACCGCCATCTAGGAGCATACTTTATAATTTAACTGAATCCTGTAGTTTATACTTTATTTTTGTTCGTGAAAAACACTATCAATATCTAAATATGTATAACGATCTTAATTCCACTTTAAAAACACATTTTGCCAAAAATGGAATTTAACTGGTTTTGCATGTTTGCTCCCCAAATTCTTTTTTTTAAATTTATACTGTATTAAAATACATATCATAGGTACTCATCTGTTATTTAACAGAAATGAAATAAATGCTTGAATAAAATAAATGTAAACACACAAATATCGCAGGATATTACACACTATTTTTAGCGAAAATTTTATATACACCAAACTAATTGGACTATATACCATAGTGTATATGTACATGCATACATATACATTCCTGCGTTTTCTGTGTATTCTATTGAATATTTTCATAACCTTTACTCTTCTTTTTACTTTTTTGAAATAATATTTATTCCCCTCTTGATACGATCTTAATATCATATGTTGCTGCATGTACATACATAAATTAGTATGTTTTCGAATTTTGTGTCTTACTTATTTCGTTTTTTGCTTCCCTCGAAAACTTCAAGGTTAACCAGTTCCAGGTACATGATTATAAACAATTTGTCTTATTTACCTGGGGTTATTGTACGTTTTTAAGTCTATGCCTTGGTAATATTATTTAATAGAAGATATTTAAAAGCAAGTTAGTTGATTATATTAGTAACACAAAGTTTTGAATTCCAATTCGAATTATTGTAATTTCTTATCAGTTCTACTTTAACCAGTTAGTTTTGTGGATTGTTGACTATTTAACAAAGATATTTTTAAATATAAAACGAACACAACATAATTTATAACAAAGAAATAGTACTGCAATTTATTTGCACGAGCCGTTATATTAGTTTACGCTTAACACTATATTTTGTTAAGAATTAATTAGAAATTCTTAATTTAATATGCATTTCCTTCGAAAACTTCTTTGTTATATAGTGAATACTTCCAGCGAAAAATTTTTCTTGGTCAGACCATTTCGTAAAACACTTCTTACATACCTGCTTCATGTTTTAGGTTTCTATTTTCAATTTTATTGAATGCTCAGTACTCTACCTACTAGCAACAACCGACATATTTTCTTCACATTTACATAAACCATGAACTACAGAAAACGTTGCAGGGAATAAAGAATAAAAACAGGAAACTTAAAAGTAAAACTGCGACCGTTACTCAGAGAATAAAGCAATTAAGATGTATCTAAAAATTAAAAAATAAACAAAAAATTTAACAAACCTATAGGTAAAGAAATAAAAAAGTTTTAAACGATTCTGAGAAGCACTAATAGTAATACACGTAGACGTCGTGAAGGTAAAGTAATAAAAATTCGTTCCTGCGAAAAACTACAAGTTGGCAAAGTGTTTTTAATGGCCTTATTGACGAAATATTGCACTGTTTAGTAACGAGTAAAGAAATTAAGCTGGGCATCATAGGCGTACGCTTAATAGTAAATACATAAAATAAATAATAAGTAGTAATTTATAGAACGTGGTGAAGCACTTACCGTTTTAAACGCCTTTCGTGGAGCCATAAACTGGACAGGATCTCTTAAATATTTGAAGCATAAAATGAAAAAACAATACCTGTCTTTATCGTCCAAACATGCAAGTGTTCTAAAGAAAGAACTTTGTGTTTATCCCGCCAATTGTACCACAATATCATCATGATGCGTATATGGATAGAATACAAATTTGACATACGCCATTTAGCGAAACGTCCAAAAATAATTTAACTGTTAATAACATCCAGTTTACGATGCATTTCGAGTATATCAACTCTCTAACTACACACAAACAAACTATGGTGTTATTAACGAACTTATTCTCTGTTGGTTATCGTCTCGTTTGCGATATCGCAAAGAATGAAAAACAATACCTTCTTGTATCGTCCAATTAGGGGCACATGTATTATTGTATAATTTTGTGTGTGAATCAACTATACTACCAATAATAACATTAGGTACAACTTTCGCAGGGCTGACTTCCGGCAGCTCTATCTTGACTTCTCTGCGTCGGATTGGTCCTTCCTGGATGGCTGGGGGAGTGTGGACGAGACTCTTCGGGCTTTCTACAGTAGGGTGTATGATATATTGGATTGTTCTGTCCCTAAGTCTCGTTCTGTTCGTGGTCATCATCATCCTCCTTGGTTCTCTTCTACTATCAAAAGAAACCTTAAATTGAAGTCGTACTATCACAAAAAGTGGAAGTCCACGCGGCATGATTACTACCGGGTGGAGTTCCAGCGATTGCGTGGGTTGGTTAGAAGGGATATTGGTTTGGCCTATGAGTCGTACCTTCGCGGGACGGAGTGTGGTCTGATCGAGGATCCACAATCCTTTTGGCAGTTTATTCGAATCAGACAGGGTGTTCCCAGAATACCTGGCAAACTTCATGATACTGCTAATGAGTATACTCACCCAGAGGATATTGTTAACGCATTCGCTACGGCCTTTTCTGGAACTTTCCTGCCTGCATCTGCTGATTCTGCACTGCCTGATTTGGTGTCTGGTCTTCCTCCTCTGAGTATATTATCTTTCTCTCAGCCTGAGGTTGCCCAGAGTATTAAAAGGTTAAAAAATAAGTGGACCGCTGGGGAAGATGGCATTCCCTGTTTTCTGGTGAGGGACTGTGCCCATGTTTTGGCCGTTCCATTGTGCAAAATTTTCAATCAGGCCATCCGCGAGTCCGTGTTTCCGGATGTCTGGAAGGTCGCTAGGATATCACCTGTATTCAAGAGGGGGGACAAGTCTGATGTCCGGAATTATAGACCTGTCGCAGTGATCTCCACTTTTGCTAAAATATTTGAAATGCTGCTCTATAGGCGTGTGTCTGCTGGCACCAGACCACATCTGTCCATCGCACAGCATGGCTTTATGACTCAACGGTCTACTACAACTAACTTGGCCATTATATCCCAGGAGATCGCTCAATCTCTCGATGCTGGTAGTCAATTGGACGTCATTTATACGGACTTTTCCCGTGCGTTTGACTTAATTGATCATCGACTTCTGCTGTGTAGACTGAGTTCCTTTGGTATCAGTGGATCGCTGTTGAAGCTGTTCCAATCGCATTTGAGCAATAGAATGAATTATGTTTATTACAATGGGTTTAAGTCTCGGTTCTTTCATTCTTCCTCCGGTGTTCCACAGGGGTCTAACCTTGGACCACTTTTGTTTAATATTTTTGTGGATGACTTGATTAGGTCTATCGACTGCCCGGTCTTGGCTTACGCCGATGATATTAAAATCTTTCATCGAATTGACTCGCTGTCCGACGTTGATTTGTTGCAGGCCAATGTCAGCAAAATCTATAACTGGTCCTTGTGTAACCGCTTAAGTTTAAACATTGAGAAGTGCTTCCTAGTGTCTTACTCTAGAAGGATTTCTAGAATAGAATCCTGTTACTCAATTGGCGGCGTTACGATTTCTCGTAAGTCCTCGATCAGAGATCTTGGGGTAATATTTGACGAGAAATTTACTTTCTCCGATCATGTTCTTGGTGTGACGGCTGCGGCTTCCAGATCTCTCGGGTTTATAATTCGAACATGCCGATACTTTCATAATATGGACACTTTGAAGACTCTTTTCTTTGCTCATGTTATTTCCAAACTGGAATATGCATCTATAGTCTGGTACCCCATCTACAAATCTCAAACTAGCCTCCTGGAACAGATACAGCGCAAATTTCTGAAATACCTCTCATTTAAATGTGATGGTCGATATCCTGCCCGTGGAGTGAATTACAACGAGTTGTTGGAGCGACATGATATCGTATCGCTGTCTAATAGGAGAAAAACTCTTAGCGCTTCATTTATGCACAGTGTCGTTACTGGGAGTGTTGATACGCCGGATTTACTGTCGCGTGTTTATTTCATTGTTCCACGCCTGGGATCTAGGACAAATCAACTAATTTATGTCCCTACGGCAAGGACCAATATTTTGCTGAAGGCCCCTTTGGTTCATTCGGCGGTGAATTTCAACAATCTGCAGTGCGATTTGCTGTGACCACTATTTGTATGAATATATTTTGTTTTAAGATACATATTTCATTTTCACAATGTAACTATGGTTTAATTTTTTTTGTATTTCTTTGTTTGTTACCCGTTTTGGAGTAATAATCTCTGTTGGGTAACTTAATAAATTATTATTATTATTATTATTATTATTATTATTATTATTATACGTATAGAAAAGCGAAAGAAATTACTATTATCTGCTTCTGGGTTTCCGGGCTGGAACCGCGTCACTAGTATATCTGCCGACGTTTCTGAAACTGACAGTTTCAGTGCATTAGTTCAGCCCTGAAGATGTCCCATACAAATGGGTACGAAACGTCGGCAGATATACTAGTGACGCGGTTCCAGCCCGGAAACCCAGAAGCAGATAGCATGGACCACGACCGCGGAAGTCTACGTACCGAAATTACTATTAATTGATCATATAATGACTTACTTTAAATACCTATTTGAAATTGATTACCAAATTATACTTTGTTAATTAAAACGTTGATCACTCAATAAATTTGTATAGAGCTTAGTTTTCTTTTCATTATTTTCTTTTTTTTTCCGCACAAAGGACCCTTGTTATTAGGGACATTAGATAGCAGGGAAAACGAACGTATTTTGTTGCTCCATTGCATCAATATTGGCAGAAGGGCTTTCATGGTACAATATTTTAGCGCCTTATTACATCGTATTAACGGGGAACACCTACCACTCTCCGCAATTATTTTGAGCTAGTTAGCACCATAGAAGTTAAACGAGAGGATCGCTAAATAGGTAAGAATATGGGCCTTGATTTAAAGTCCTATTAAGTGTAGGACAGGACGTTACAATTTTATACTATCTGCTCGTAAACATGTTGAAAGTATAATTAAATTAGTATTGAAAACTAAGAAACAGAGGTTATATAAGAAAGAAACAACATATTTTTAAAAAATAGATGTTAATATTATGATACGTACATTCCACAAGAGTACAACAATTTACATTAGAAAAATTTAGCCTGTCAAGAAACCAACTTACAGTCCCATAGAGAAGACTATAGTAACTTCTTACAAGCTACTTGTAAAATTTACACTTTACATGTTATGGCAGACACTTCGAAGATATTATCCAGAAGTAGATGCCTTATTTGCAAAATCAAAGACACTGTTTCGCAAGTCCCCTAGCCGTAATGTGTTTGCATATCTTCGAACCACTACAGTCAATCCTTATACCTTGGAAACATGATCACAGGCAGTGTTTTACTATTATAAATATTTTTACTGTATAAATAGAAAGAAGCTGCACCTATCCAGGCAAAATTTTAAGGTAATCACCCTAAAAACAGATTTATAAACTATTTACATTAATTACTTCGGACTAGTGGAGGGAATAGTAGAATTATAATATCCTTCATTGTCGTTAGTGCAAATAGTGAAAACTGTTCACGCACAAATATGTACTGTAGAGTGGAACGATCCTTTTCTACTTATAAGAACATTTGGCCCACCATGCACTCCGTTTGCTGAAACAACTTTGGAAACACACTTTATGCTTCAAATATTTAACAGATTCTATCCAGTTTGTGACTTCACGGAAGACGCTTGAAACAGTAAGTGTTTTACAATGTTTTATAAATTATTGCTTACCATTTCTTGTATTTTATACCTACTATCAAGCGCACTTATTTACTGATATACCCCAGTTAGCTTGGTTCACACGTAGCCCTCACAAACCTTGTTCTGGCTCCCAAAACTCTGGATCAACTCAAAGCGACACTCCTGAAATGAAATGTAATACACAATTGAAGGTATGTCTATAAAGATGATCTTAGTTATCCAAGCTTGAACCATTCAGTACCTATTCCGTTTTTTTCGTTATTATCTTTTTTCTGATACTTCATAATTAATCTTATTTTACCTTAATGTTTTGTTAATCAAGGATTATTATTTCATAAAAAGCTCTTTATATTAATGTAAATATACTGACAACTCTTCATAAAAACTGACACTAGTTAAATCTTTTAATTGAAACTTTTAGCATTTTCTTTTTCAAATTATTAGTGGATCGTTTTTCATGTCGATGATGCATATACTTTTCCTTTTCAACTATGTTTGTTTATCGTATCTGCTTCGTGTTGTGACTGCCATAGATCAAGAAACCTCTATATGTTTGTATATATTCCGTGCAGTTAGAAATTAATTAGATTAGAGGCATAGGTTATATATTTCACTGGTAATATTGACTTGTCCATACAATACACATACGTACATTTTCTTAAAGCACCGCATCGTCCTACAATTTTATTAGTAGCGAAATTATATTAGCACCTAGTGATGCACCAAATACGTGCATTGCATGACGCACGCTGAAAGACAATCTAGTCATTTATGCCGACTCAGCATTATTTATTTCATATTTGGCTGGTATAAACGTACTGAAGTTGTGCTTTGCCTGAATCGACGGAATCGCGGTATCTTTTTATATTACCTTCGTTAAGTATAATATCCTTAACATTTCTGTTCATGTATTGAACAAAGTTTTCAAATATTTCGATTTTTAGTTCAAGAAGTATTACAGTATCTGGTAATTAAATTACCTCAGGTCCCAGTTACGATGAATAATATATTTGAAATACATATTTTTGTACTCTCCTGGAATGATAAATGTACAGGATTCGTCAGTGAAGCGAGAAAATTTAAAAACTCTGTTAATCATTTGGCATTTGGGTGAGGGCACGCCATTTCACGCCATTTAGTAAACATGAAGCAGTGGTCAGGTGCTGTGTAAAAGAGTTTTATAAAAATGGTCACTTAGCGACAACTGTGAGAAAGTTATGTCACACTCAGTTCAATATTCCGCGTCATGGGCGGGTACAGTCTATTCAAGCAATTAATGTATGGATGCAAAAATTCGAAGAAACTGAAGCTGCTTTAAATTTAAAACATAAAGGGGCAGCAAGAAATGACAGAACGCCAGAAAACATTGATAGGGTTCGAAATGTTATAATAAGTAGCCCAAAACGTTCTGCTAAGAAACATGCAGTAGCACTGGATATTAGTGAACCGTCGATATGTCGAATTTTACATAAGGGCTTAAGTTTTAACCATCATAAGATTCAAATTGTTTAAGAATTACAAGAAGCTGATTTGATTTCTGGCATGAATTTTTGTCAACAAATGTTGCAGCGCTCGGATGGTGACGAAAACTTAATCCACCATATGTTTATGTTAGATGAAGCTCATTTTCATTTAAATGGCTATATAAGAAAACACAATAGCCGATATTGCAGCGCTGAAAACCCCCTTCACAAATACAAGAAACCTTTGCACAGTCCTAAAGTGACAGTATGTTGTGCCCTTTCGTTATCAGACATTGATGGACCATTCTTTTTTGAAGTCGAACGAGAAAATGCTAAAACCGTCACTGCAGTTCGTTACACAAACTTGGTTACAACATTTTTGAGACAAGAATTAGTTCGATTTCCAAAGACTACGTGGTTCCACCAAGATGGTACTACCAGTCATATTGTTCATGTATCTATTGCTGCTTTACGGGATCTCTTTCCGAACCATATTATATCCAAAAATGGAGACATTGTTTAGCCGACTACCTCGCCAGATTTGTCCGCATGCGACTTTTTTCTTTGAGGTTGTCTCAAGGGCAAAGTGAACGTTAAGCGACGGCAAACGTCAGCCAAACTAAAACTAAAAATTCAAAAGGAAGTTGTACTTTCACACCGGAAACTTCTGTCCCATCTGAACCCATCTGTCAAGTATTCTCTTTAAAAAATAAAATGGCGAGTCTAACTTAACTGAAAACTATAAAAACAGTTAGTGTTAAAACAAAAGCTTATGTACATGCAGTCGTTATAAATTATCTCCTGTCACTGACGAAATATGTACATATTTCTTAAAGACATAAACTTATACCCTGCAATATACATATATTTATTTATTTCATTTATAGATTAAGTTTCGGTGTCATTAAAATCCATTACCTAACTCATAATATTTACGCGCTAAATTCTGAGAAGACGAAGTGTTGGTATAATGCGTTTATGCAAAAAAAATTTATTCAGAATTGTTAGTTATCACAAACACTAAATGACTGTGTAAACGACGGTGAAAAAGTATGTCAGAATTCGGTTGTTTAATCGAACACATTCGGAATTACAATATTTGCTAGATGTTTCTCGATATGTATTATGGAAGCTATAAATAATAGCTTACTCAAGCAAAGTTACATATTTCTCAATCGGACGTCAATGAACGAAAATCATGGCTTGCAAACCATAGTAATTATGAAGTAAATAGCAAACATTGCCCTTTCAAACTATAAAATAAGTTTCTAAATAGCTACCAGGTTTGCTTTGTTATTTTCGTTTAATATTCTGGAGCTATTTCTGCCACACCCTATATGTAACTCAAAGTAACTTTATCTACACAATAGTACAATTCCTTATATATATTTTCGATATTGTATTATCAGAATTTAAATATATCTTACTAATTTCCTGCTTCCTTCTCTAATAGTTCGCTAAAGATTAGATTAATTGCTTTCGATTATCAAATCAAGCTGTTCGATAATTTGTCACAGATAGTGAACTGCATTTTCAATATGCATTTAGTATTTAGCTTGCCACTTGCATTTGATCGAAAATGTTTCAATATTTGATCAAGTTCTGTATATTAATTGCAGCAGTTACTGGAGCTCCTGGGAGAAATGGTAAGCTCTCTTATTAATTATATTATTTTGTAACTTTCTTATATAATTATTTTTTCTCAGCAATGTATTGTATTTCTCTTATGTGCATAATTGTTTAAGAAAAATAACAAAAAGTCTAAAAGCTAGAGAAAGTCTACTATAATTGTCAAAAAAAATTTTTTTATGACTGCTACTTCATGTTTTTATTAATAATATAACTGCATGTCGCAAATGTAAATATGATAAATATTGGTCACTCTTAGATCAATTGTTTAAATGCCATTCAATACATAATATCAACCAATCTACTACTAAGGACTAAGAGGGAAAACTAAAGTAGAAGCAAAACAGTTAACCTTTGTTTGCTATTTAATCATTCATCAATAACAAAAAATGTTAATGAAAATTTTGTGTGGGGGACTGGACTTGAATCAGCATGCATACCATTGTTCGGACGACTGCCATGCCAATAAAACTACGAAGACACAATTAAGCCGAGCAATGAAGTAATACAATTTCTGATGCTTAATTCAATCAAAATATATATATATATATATATATATATATATATATATATATATATAATGTTATTTTAACAAGACACACTATAAAAAGAATTAATTCAATAACAGCCAAAAATAAATTTTAAAATTACAACTTTTCTATAGAAACTGTAATGAAACAAGGTCCGATTAAAAATTTTTAATAAGAGAGATATAAAAATTTATGCTCTCTTAAAAATACTAATTTTAAAAGTTAAAAATCAAAAATTAATGGTAAAAAGTATAACTTATTCCAATATTTATGCGGTTATGTTGACAAAAAACTTTTAATTAAACGTATAAAGACTGTACGAGTTCCAAATATTGAATTTATTTGAAAACAATCTTATTAACTTATCCAGGAAAGAAATTTAAACCGGTCATTGCACTTCAAGGATCCGTACATCCTAGACGAACACTGCAATCCGAGAAATACCGGTCCCGAGATATCAATTTTATCGCGCATTAATATTCATTTGTCCATGTATTTCCTATAACAATAGATGTTACTATATATATATATATATAACATAATGAGCATTTATTTAAATGAAACAAATTCCTTTATAATATGAACTTATATTAAGACTAAAAATATTTAAGAAAGTTTGAACTAAAAAATACATTATCATTATATTCATATATGTAAATTAAATTAATAATTGCCAATAATATTACGAACAAGCAATTAAATACAATTACATATTAAAACAGAATTAAATTTTACCAACCTTAATTTTATATCTATTGGAAGTTTAAATTGTTTATCCCTTAGTTACTAATTGATTTGCGTATATTTATACTAAGACTAAATATATAAGTTATAGATGAATTTTACACATGATTTAATTATAAGGATAATTGTACATTTGCTGACCCTAAGTATTCAGTTAGGCAATTGATCATACACACATGTCATGAATTAGTATACCTAGTCCTGCCATAAGTATTGATACAAGTGTAAACGCACCTTTTTGCAGATGATAACTTGAAAGCACAAAAATTTTATGTTGGCAGTTCTGACATTTGATATATGCTTTACAAAAGTGTCGAACAATTTCACTATAGTGAGTCGTCATTATGGAATGGTCGGATAAAGAGAGCCGTATTACGGTTATTGCAGTTCATAAGTGTGGAATAGAAAGAGCCCGTATTTTTGATTTATTGAAACCATTAAATATTACGCGTGTGTTTGTGTATCGTACTGTTAAGTTATTCATTGATACTGGAAATGTAATCGACCGTAAAAGATCTGGCAGGTCTCGCATAGTTCGTACACCACAGGCCATCAATGCTGTGAGGTCCCGCATCAATCGACATCCTGTCCGCAAACAGAAAATCATGGCCCGTGGAATGGGTATTGCTCCGAGAACCATGAGCCGTATCATTAAACAAGACCTAGGACTTGGAGCTTTCAAACGACAAACAAGATAGCGCCTTAACGTTGAATTAAAAAAGAATAAGAAGAAAAAATGCAGACACCTGATATCGTTTACGGCAAAGAGCGTTACAAAGAAATTCTGTTTTCTGATGAAAAAATTTTTACCGTGGAAGAAACTTTTAACAAGCAGAATGATAGGGTGTATGCACGGTCCTTCAAGGAAGCCAGTGAAGTGGTGCCAAGGATTCGGCGAGGTCATTTTCTTGCTTCAGTGATGGTTTGGTGGGGAGTATCCTATGACGGCCGCACTTCCTTGCATTTTTGTGAAAAAGGTGTTAAAACAGCGGCCAAAAACTATCAACGAGACATTTTAAGCAATGTAGTGGAGCCCCTGAACTACACCATATTCCAAAACCAACCATGGATATTCCAACAAGACTCTGCGCCCACTCACAAGGCCAAAACAACTCAGCAATGGCTTGAAAATCATGTACCTGAGTTTATTAATACTGACTATTGGCCGTCAGCAAGCCCAGACCTAAATCCGCTCGACTACAAACTGTGGTCAATATTAGAGGGCATGGTCTGTAGAAGACGCCATCGCAACCTGGAATCATTAAAGCAAGCGTTAACAGAAGCAGTCGACAATTTTCCCATGGATATCGTCCGTACAGCGATTGATGAGTGGCCCTGCAGACTTCGGCGTTGTATTAAGGCAAATGGCGGCCATTTCGAGTAATTTGCATTGTATTTTATAGCTTACTATTGCCAAAATAAACTATCAAAAAGTAATTTAAATCCAACTTGCAGTTTTCTTTTTGTACTTAAAAACCTTTATATCAGTATTTATGGCAGGACTAGGTATAATCATAATTTCAATTAAATTATTTAATTTAATATTTTTGTTGTTTTATAATATTAACTTTTAATTAATTCGTGAACATTTAATAGATTCCGTACTTCAATTAGTTATTTTTGTTAATTGTTATTAATGTTTTTATATTAAGTAATTAAAATAATTTAAAAATTAGCCGAATTTTATTTTAAGGTCTAATTAAACAATTTTAATTGATTATTGGGGTTCAAGTCTTCTTCTATTACAAACAATTCGTTTTCATGTTGCGCCTAAGATATGAATTTCATATAATATATGGCATAGATACCATCTTCTTTCGTACCCACTCGTATGGGATATCTTCAAGGCTCAACTGCTGCTACTGTCTGTCGTACCGAAACAGTTTCAGTGCGACATAATACTGTTGCTCAATTGCTGTTGAGTATTTCCTGTTCCCGTTAGTTCCTGATGATACCTTCCATCCAGATTTAAATATTAATATGAATTTACACAGACATACTGTTAGAAAATTTCCTTCCAGGACTGATTTCAGGTGCAATTTTTGAAGAGCTAATCTGCCAGAGTTATATGATGAACTCGGATAAGTAGATTGACCCTACTTGAGAAAGTGTCCTGAAGTAAACTTTGCCGTTGCTTTATTCTACACAACAATATTTTCCATTGATGATAAGCATGTGGCGAAATGTTTTACTTCGTCACGTGGATTTCCTTCCTGGTATACTTCAACTCTAATGAACCTAATTAAACTAATTTATCACAAGAAATGAAAATCTTTCGGCTCGTTAGTCTTTAAAAATGATTTTATTCGAGTACGCAAACTAGTAAAATCCGAAACTGATAATGCTTATGAGATATATCTAGCTACTCTTTAAAGGGGCTGTACTTATGCTTCATATATTTTTCCAGATATCTGGAAGATGAACAATATTACATCTATATATAAAAAAGGTAGTATGATATTTTGAACTACAGATCTATCAATATGTTGTCCAGTTACTCTTAACATTTGCTTCACGACAGACTATCCAACTGCATTATGTGTTTTATTTCCACGAAGCAGCATGAGTTTATGTCAGAATGTTCAATAGAGTTATATGATGAACAAGCATAGGTAGATTGATCCTATTTGAGAAAGTGTCACCAGGTAAACTTTGCGGTTGCTTCGGTCTACACAATAATATTTTTTATTAATGATAAACATCAATAAAAAATATTATTGTGTAGACCGATGATAAGCATGTGCCGAAACGTTTTACTTCGTCACGTGGATTTCCTTCCTAGTATACTTCAACTCTAATGAACCTAATTAAACCAAAGAAATTATATCACAAAAAATAGAAATCCTTCGGCTCGTTAGCTTTTAAAAATTGTTTAAAGACGCATATGCTTTTCCGGAAATCTATAAAATAAGCATTATTAAACCCATATACAAAGAAGGACTTTGAACTACAAACCTATCAATATTTTGTCCAACTACTCTAAGATTTTTTAACATTTGCTTTATGACAGACTATACAACTGCATTCGGCGTTTTATTTTAACGAAGCAGCATGGATTTATGTAAGAATGATCACCTCTAACTAATTTGTCTGAAATTATCCAGTATATCAATTCTAGCAGTGATTCAAAAGATTAGGGCGATGCTCTTTACACTAACTTCGCGAAAGCCTTTACTAAATACTATCGATAGCACAATATTATCTAAGCTGAGCTCATTCGGGTTTATGTCATCGACAACTGATTCGATAGCATCGTATCTTTATAATTGCTCTTGCTATGTCAGTTATAATTAATTTTTAATTTAATTTTACTTCTCTAATCTCGGTCCGCTATTGTTTAATATTTACATCAATGGCATTAGTTGACATTGGTTGTCAGTAGTTGACTATCACGTTCTGGCCAATGCTGATGACTTAAAAAATTAGGGTAAAATAACATCAACCTCCAGTTGCGAAGCTTTCTGCAAAGTTTCACAATCGGTGGCTGAAATTTGGATGGATTTAAATACTGTCTACCACAGGTGTAATAATGACAAATAAAAATCAACATAAACAATTGTGCAGTTATCCTGTACACATCAAAGACGAATCCATTGGTACATTCTTATTCACTCGATCTTTTTAACATTCGAACACGTTCACACATCTAGGACCTGGACGTTCTATTCAAACGCCCTCTGCAGTTTACTGACCACATTCTATTCATTTGTAACTCCGCTTCACGCACTCTTAATTACATTATTCGATCCTGCCAAAAATCTGTAATTCTAGATGTGCGGAAGACAATCTACTTTATTCTGGTACGTCCATGACTGGAATATGCGTCAATTATTAGGTCCCATCATTATCTCTATACCAGAATGTATATATTGAGATAGGTATAGAGCAGGTTTTTGAAATACAATATCTAACTTATGAATCTGTTAATAACTCTCCTGCCAGAGCTATCAGGAATTGCTACAGAAACACAATGGCATCGACACTCCGAATTTACTATCTACAGTTGATATCAAGTTTCCAAAGTATAGAACAAGATCTAATGAAGCGTTCGCCGAAGCCACAGCTAGAGCAAACGCCTATCACACACATTGACTTTATTATTTTATTATCTTCTAAATGGAAATGCACAAACTTCTAATTTATGTCTATTATTAACAAACGGAAAACTGGTTTACGAAAGCGATACGTCAATGTTCAACTTTATTTAATAGATTTTTCTTTTAGTGCAAGATCGACCCTCGGCTGTAGTAAATGGAGACATAGCAAACATCGAAGATTTTCCATATTATGCATTTTTGGGTTATGGTAATGAACCCGAAGAAAGACGTCTACATTGTGGCGGGGCCATAATCAGACCTGATGTAATTCTGACAGCGGCTCATTGTCTTCAGAGTCCAAACTTTAAAGTTTACACGGGCATATCGACTTTAGACGATTTATTAACTGCAACCCCTTACGAAGTTGAGAAGATATTGCCTCACCCAGAATTTTTTTGGAGACATTCACACGATGTAGGCTTAGTTAAATTAAAGAAAAATATAACCTTAGATGGTGTTAAAGTCGACACCATAGATTTTGCGTTTGATAATCCACCCATCGGTGCCCAAACTACTGTTGTAGGTTTTGGATTAGCAGAGTGTGGAAATGATGAGGATCCAAATGTACTTGGTCTGTGCGAAACAGAGACCTTGAGATCGGCCGTTATAACGGTAGTGAAAATTGCAGGAGACAACGTAGTATATACGCGAGGAAAAGAGCAAAATACTTGTTATGTAAGTTTTGATTTATGTTGCCATTTATGTGACACAGTGTTGCTTAACACTGCACACTTGCGATAAATTTTTAACTGAATTAGAAGCAGACATTATTAAACTGAAATTTATTTAAAAAAGCCAATCAAAATATGTCGTTCAATTAATTAATACAAGAAGAGTTTTGTTAGTTACGCTATTAGGTAGGTCGACAAATTTTTCAGTGTCTTTTAAAATAGGGTCTGCAAAATCAGGGCAGTTCTTTTAACGTACAAACTACACTGCTCAAAACAATTACAGGATATTTGAAAAAATAATAATAAAATAAATAAATAATGTAAGACACCCACATATTTTTATATTGCAGCTATAACGCTTTTAAATAAGAAACAGAATGCATTGACAGGTTTCCACTTGTACAGCGCTTCTATGCAGACGCCACCACTTGGGGGTATAAAAGCGCGTACGTTAGCGATCTCCAAACAGAATGCATTGACAGGTTTCCACTTGTACAGCGCTTCTGTGCAGCCGCCACCACTTGAGGGTATAAAAACGCGTATGCTAGCGATCTCCACTGCTGTTAGATTTTACCATTTTCTGTATCATAGCTAATTTTTTTACTGTAATTACGGGTAATAATGGAAAGGCAACGCTATTTGGCTCATGCATAAGTATGGAGAGCCGTAGGTGGATGAAGACAGTAAGCTGTTGCTGAAGTTTTTGCAGTTAGCCAAAGTGTGATTTTGCGCTTGTAGAATCGGTTTTTAGAAACTGGAGATATTCAGAGAAAACGAGTACAAAGACTCCCAGCATTTACAACACCAAGAGAAGATCGATACCTAAGAGAACTTGCACGTAGAAACCGCACTTACTATATAACCTAATCCAGCTTAGAAGTGAGCTTGATGCTGCTACGAAGACCCCCTAGTATGCGTTCCACTAACTGCTCTTCAAAGATTGCGTAGAATATGGACTGAGCAGCATAGAAAGTTGAATCACGATGACTGGGCACGAGTATTGTGCAGATTCGCCTTAAATCGAGATAATAGGCGTATTTTAATTTGGCGTGAACCTGTAAGCGTAATCAGCCACAATTTGTTTAAGAAAGGCCGCAGTATGAAAGTGAAAATGTAATGTATAGGCTGAGATAAGCGCAGGAGGCCATACAAACCTTTATGTGATACAGAATGGTAACCTAATTTATCAGAGGTATCCCTTTGTTCTTCCGTACGCTGATGCTATGGGCAAAAGATTCATTTTAATGGTTGACAATGCTGGTCCACATCGTGAAAATGTCGTGAATAACTGGATTGAACAATTGGGAACTAATAGAATGGACTGGTCAGCAAATTCTCCTAATGGTAATCCCATCTTATTGCCGTTTGTGGAGATCATACACGTTATTAACAATAGATTTTTCGCCATTTTATTGATAAAACTTCTTATAAAGTCTCATAATTGTGTATTCATTTATTCATTCTAGTTCCTTAGTAGCTTTATAATGAACATAAACAAGTTCAAACGTGTCAATGCGTTCTGTTTTTTTATTTAAAAACGTTGTAGTTAAATATAAAAATATTTGCCAGGTGCTACATTCTTTATTGATTTATTCAATTACCATTTTTCCAAATAGCCCCTAATTGTTTTGACCAGCGTACTTAAACGAACCACTGTTTACATTGTTTTTAACAGGAGAATTCAGTCCTACCTTGTACAATGTCATTCGGCGAACCTATAACTGCCATTTTGCATAAAAAGTGAATGGAAAATCACATGAAGTTAAATTCATACTGTAGAGAGAATGATCTAGCCCTCCGAAGGCTTTAGTTTTTGTAGAACAGTGCACAAGAAGATATTCCTCTTTCTTCAAGATAACTAAATACCAATTCGTCCTTGTAATATAAACAATAAGACTGGTTACGAGAGTGATTCAAACTTGATCTGCATTTTATTCTTTTCTGATCGATCCAATCTACAAATCAATATTATATATACATCACTTTTGTAAGTGAATTGACCCAATAATGTCCCAAAATACAGTCACTATCACTTTACCAGCCAATGGTTGCATTTTGTATTTTTTTGGGCAGAGTGACCTCCATGTTAAGATTATTAATTTCTGAGATACAGTAGTATATTCGAGTTCTCTGCAAACCTGGATTCGTTTCTGCTGTTGTTCCACGGAAAGTTGTTTTAGAACCCACTAACATTATTAAGTCTAAGATTGTGGTGCTCTATAATAGTATGAACACTACTTATCCTAGCAACTTCCTTCACAGATATTTGTCTGCTACTGGTCAACAGGCAGCGGGGACAAGTTCGGCACATGTTCACGACCATCTCGGAAATATTTGCAACATTCAAAGACTATTCTGAGTAATAAACGCTATTCTCCAAATAGTTTATGAACTCTGATGAATATCAGTCACTTTCACACCTTCGTTGAAACGAAATTTAATAGTTTTACTTTGTACAACAGAATTGGACACATCATTGCACAACATTGTTAATAACAACTAACAGTATAGACACAATCAAGATGTGGTGCTTATAGTGTTAGCTAATATACTTACTTTCACGAATGTAAAACAGCTCTGCAATATCTCTTCAATTATGTCAAGAAAAAATTAAAATGCGGGTCGAACTTGAAGGAGTATGATAACATACTATTATAGTAACTCATGTATAATATTATTTGACCTCGAAGTGCTTTTATCTAAAATATAAATTACACCACTGATTTCAATTACTAAATAAACTATCTCGATGATTTTATTTGGCCACACAATATATTCTACCAACCGTTTCCTGTTGATGACGATATTTTGCAATAGTCATAAAAAAGAATTAATAACAAACTTAATTTGTAAGGAGCATCAAAAGTCCAGGATATGTGTTAAGCTGAACAAAAATTATTGGCGGAAATAAAAGTTTTATTTACCAACTTAATAAAACGATTTCTTAAAGTTTGGTATTTTAATAAAAATAATTAATATACCAAAGCAACAGGTAAAAGTAAAATATAATTGTAAATACTAGCTGTGGAGTAAAATACACAAGGGTTAATAGTAAACATAAGTACTGAACGATACGTAATATACTTGCGAATGTTATATGTATTTTGCGATAGTGGAATACAAGCGTGAAATACTACATATACAGACTTGCGGTAAAACTTTACCCCGAACGTGAATGTACTTTTCCGTTGAAAGACGTACTGTCCGAAAGCATTATTAACGAAGAAGAAGTAAAGAGTGTTTTTTGGAGGCGAAGAACTTTAAATTGACCAATACTGTTTTCAGTGATGTTTGCAAATCGTTCAAATTTATTTTGAAAAACATGATTCAATTTGAGAAATTCATCGGACATTACGACCATCTTATGATGATCATAGTCATTAAATCTAGAAACTATGGCACAACAAGCGATTGATGATGTGCAGCGTAGTGTCAATTCGTCATTGTTCTCAACAATTAAACTTGCGTCCTCCATTTTACGGAAAATTTTGAGTAAAGATCTTGGTTTTCGTGCTGACAAGATTCAACTTGTACAGGAATTGAAACAGAACAATCATCGTTTGCGCTGTACATTTGGTGAATGCCTCGAAGGAAACATTACTATTGATCCACAATTTCATTTGAAAACTTCTGTGATGAAGTGACGAAGCACACCTTTGGTTAAATAGCTATGTCAATAAGCAGAATTATTGCATTTGGAGCGATGATAATCCACAAGCTATTGTCGAAAAGCTATTACATCCAGAAAAAATCGCCGTTAGGTGCGCTTTATGAAACGGTGGAATCATTGGTCAATATGTCTTAAAAAATGATGATAGTTAGAATATTACAATCAATGGCGAGTGGTACAGAGACATGATTACTAACTTTTTCGTGCCTCAATTACAAGACATTAATGTTGAAGACTTGTGGTTTCAGCAGGATGGCGCCACATGCCATACGGCGCGCGATACAATTAATTTACTAAAAGAAACATTCAACGAACGATTAATTTCACGAAATGGACCTGTTAACTGGCCACCTCGTTTGTGTGATTTGACGCCATTACATTATTTTCTCTGGGGATATGTAAACTAGCATGTCTACGTCGATAAACCTGAAACAATTGAACACTTGGAAGTCAACATTCGACGCGTTATTGCCGAAATATAGACTGATTTACTACAAAGGTGTGTGAAAATTGGACTTCCAGATTACGCCATGCTAGCTGCGGTGGCTTCACATTCAAACATTAATGCCATAAAATAATCTTTTAAATAAAACCAGTTTCATGGATATTTTCTATGTTTTATTACAATTTAAAGTTTTCCGCCTTCAAAAAAAACATCCATTAATTTATTTAATAAAGTTAACAACTTCTAAAAGAATCGGAGGGGAACAAGGGTAAGTGCACTGGTCAAATTTAAATGAACCAGTTTCATGGATATTGTCTACGTCGATAAACCTGAAACAATTGAACACTTGGAAGTCAACATTCGACGCGTTATTGCCGAAATATAGACTGATTTACTACAAAGGTGTGTGAAAATTGGACTTCCAGATTACGCCATACTAGCTGCGGTGGCTTCACATTCAAACATTAATGCCATAAAATAATCTTTTAAATAAAACCAGTTTCATGGATATTTTCTATGTTTTATTACAATTTAAAGTTTTCCGCCTTCAAAACAAACATCCTTTAATTTATTTAATAAAGTTAACAACTTCTAAAAGAATCGGAGGGGAACAAGGGTAAGTGCACTGGTCAAATTTAAATGAACCAGTGAGAGAACAGGAAAGGCACGTCAAAAATTAGAATTAATTAAGAGGCGCAATATATTAAATATAATAACCAAAAAGTTAATCTACACAAAAATAAACGTGTGTTCTCTGTGAGAAATAATTAAAGTTTGAATTTCTACTTCTAATTAGAAACTAGGTAAAATAAAATTAATACTAAATGCAGAAGTGATTTTTGTTTATTATAGTCTGACAGTACGTGATCAAACAAAAGGACTTTTCTTTCCAATGTCCGTAACACGCAAACACTGGATTTAATAATAATTTTCATTTTTAATTTCATTTTAATTGTATTGTTAATTGTATTAAAACTAAATAAATAACTCATAAGCATGATTGAACAATTTCTTTTATATGTCTAATATGCTATTTATATGTTCCAGGGCGATTCTGGTGGTCCAATAGTTTATGACGGTAAAGTTATTGCTGTAGTCAGTTCAGGTGAAACTAATTACTGCACTGGTTATCACATTCAGGCGCCCACAGTTCCTTTCTACTATTGGATTAATAAGCACATAAAATGTTTGTAAATACGCCAGTCGGTTGTGAATTTTTAAAAGCGTATTTAAATTAATTTTGACAATTTTATCTACTTACACTTAATTTATAAATTTCCGACTTATTTAAATGTACTTAATGCAGACCATGCTTTTAGATTATAAATAAATATTGTATTAAATGCAAATGGGCTATTATATGTACACATTTAAAAATTCAATTTTCTAAGCACTTATTTCTAACTCAAAATCCTTTTCCATACTTGTTTTTCACATTGACCTTTCAATCCTAAATTAAAATTTTCTACTTGTACAAGCGAAGGCACTTGATCTTGCTAGGATTTACATAAGCCAATACGTTAAAAACTAGAAATTCTTAGATCATTGAAAATTATATTAAACATAAAGGCACTAAAATTAAACCCATGAGGAACTCCTGAGAATAGGAAAACCTGGATTTTTAGTCGTTGTTGATAACAAAATTTACATATATATCAAGTGTAATACAAACTATACTAAAGACTTATTAAATCCAGAACATGCTAATTTTCACATAAATTATTTTGTGTATGATAGACTCGAAGATTCTTATGAGAACTACAATTGTAGTTAAGCCTATAATTGAAAACTTAAGTTGCCATCATCTTTTTTAAAAATGTACAAGGCAAGTTCAAGCAATTTTCTGAGCCTGTGGAAAAGATATTTTGTCAAATGAAAAAGAAAAGCTTTACATAATCAAGATTATATCAGCCTATATAACCTCACCACTAAACGACTATATTTCGCTATTAAATTAGATGAAGTAAATGAAAAAAAACGCATTTACACTGTATTAATTATCAAATAAGTCATCACGTCATTCGGGCTCAGACCTATGTATTAAATTTTTTATATTATATTACTGCTACTATCCATTAAGTGAGAAATATTTAATATTATATCATACGTTACTTTCCCTTTAATATTAAAAATAAACTTCTCCTAAATAAAGCCATGTTCAAACTAAATATTAATTAAACAGAAAATTGCTATGATTAAAGGTAATCAATAATGATATATAATCATATATTTTCAAAATAATGTACGTACATAATTTTAATACATGATACAGCATTTGATTCAACAAAGTAAAATGTATAAATTTTACACTAACAAGACTCGCAAACAAGTAAATAGATAAAATGTCATGCATAGATAAAGAAATCGAAGGGGTTTTAGCACTATTTACTTACATAAAGTAAAATAAATAGACAATATCTACTCTAAATTTGAAGTATCCGAAAAAATATAACCGTCACTATCAGCACTAGACTACTGCACTGAAACAGTTTCAGTGCAGTAGTTCAGCCCTGAAGATGTCCCATACAAATGGGTACGAAACGTCGGCAGATATACTAGTGACGCGGTTCCAGTCCGGAAACCCAGAAGCAGCTTCCAGGTTTGCTTTAATATTATGGAGCTGTTTCTACCAAATTTGCTATTTACCTTTAATATTCTGGAGCTATTTCTGCCACTCCCTGTATGTGACTAAAAGTATTTTATCGACACAATTGTACAGCTTCTTATATACATTTTCGATATTGTATCGTAGCAGAATTTTAATGTATTTTACTAATTTCCTACTTCCTTCTCTAGTAGTTCGCTAAAGATTAGATTAATTGATTTTGATTATCGAATCAAGCCTTTCGATAATTTATTGCCGATAGTGACCTGTATTATTAATTTACATTTAGGATTTAGTTTGTTACTTACATTTGAACGAAAATGATTCAATATTTGATCAAGATCTGTATATTAATTGCATCAGTTACTGGAGCTCCTGGGAGAAATAGTAAGTTCTCTTATGAGTCATATTATTCTGTAACTTTCAATTTTCTTGTATATTTATTTTGTCTTAGCAATGTATTTTGTTTCTCTTAAGCCCATAGTTGTTTAAGAAAAATAACAAAAAGTCTAAAAATGCCTAAAATGAATAGTTGCTACAATTGTGTTCAGAAAAGGTCTACTATGATTGTCGAACGAAATATTTTTTATGACAATTAAGCCGGGCATTGCAATTGCGAGTTTTATTGCCATTTTTAATACTTAATTCAATCAGATTTAATTTAAAGAAACCCAAATTTTATATATACGTTCACATTATATAACCTTGTTTGTAACATTTATTATTGTATTTACCACTTTACTTCCCTGGATTTTAATAATACTTTAATAGTTTATTCTCTTGGTAAGTATTGTTTACTTTTGTCCATCACTCATTTTTATTGACATAATAATACTTATTTTCATTGGCGTATTCTTAAAATGTACATACTTTTCAATGTAGTCACTATGGCACTGCTATAATAGGAATGAATCGAATTTCGTCATTGCTCATACATATAAGTCTCGACAAAAACGAATCGCTTTTCAACGAATCTCCAAGATACAAATAAAAAAAATATGAATATTGTTTTATAAAACTGATTTCAATATGACGAACTTTTATTATTATTTGAACAAGAATTTCGATACGATATGCGGATTCTCCGAAATTTATTTGATCAAGTACCCAAATTTCATGTTTTCATTCCTTCAAATACAATAAAATAATGAGAAATTTTCTTTTGACAACATTTAACTTAAATTCTCCAAATATCTTATATTAAAGCATTATACTATAATATGTATACCTATTCTAAATTTCATTGCAGAACCTATGTCTTTATGAATAATATTATCTTTGAAAAATTCTCTAAAATAAATATATTAAATGTAATTGATATTTTATTTGACTGGTTTGGGTTATGTCTTTTATTATTTATTATTTTTATTATTTCTATCAAATCGAATCATTTCAATAATAGTACTCTCTTTAAATGATTTTAAGACTTATATTTGAATTTCTGTACACGAATATTCTATTTACTTCAAACTGGTCGATAAATTTTATGCCAAGCTTCTACTTATTGACACTAACATAATATTATTGTGAATATGAATTGATTCTGAATACGTATTCTTTTCGGCTCATGGGTTCTAATTTGTGACTATACATAAAGGTACAATAGAATACTTCGACAACTATTATACATAATTAACAAAATATACAGAAACAATATATGACTTATATGTTTTGAGTTAAGAAAAATTTAAACGTATTTATATGAATATGTTATTAAATAAGATTATTTTGGTATTTAACAGCAAGTACTTTGATTTAGTATAAATTTTGTGCTATGCATGTCTTATTATATACATTCGATATTGACATTATTAGCGATATGCACTATTCACATACGAGGTTAATTGAATTTCTAAATACTTTTAAATTAGTGATTAAAAAACTCACATGTTTAAAAAAACATGCCAATTTATGTAGATATGCATATAATATATTATATATATATATACTAGCTTTACACGGTTGTACACACACCAACTAAAATAAATTTAAAGGAAAGACATTACACAAATATTCAATTCATTTTGAGTCGTTTTATTGATTTTGTTCATTTTAAAGAAATTGTGACATTGCAGCGTTTCTTTTCAAATAGATATTTATTGAAGTGCTGTGGAATACACAACATTTCTTGTTTTTCCATCTGGTGCGTAAACGAATAAATCAGAAGGTTTTCCGACGCGTGAGTAGGCCACATAGAGCTGCCCATGTGAGAAGCATGGATTCTCCAAATTTAATCCACACACTTGCAACGATTATCCTTGTGCTTTGTTGATAGTCATTGCGAAAGCGAGTCGTACCTAGAACTGCAAACGTTTGAATTCGAATAGCATATCTGTCGGGATCATTGGGATACGTGGCAATAGTACGTCTTGAGCGTTGAATTTTCCAGTCAAAATTGTTGCCTCGATAACATTGTTCATTATTTTCTTGACTGAGAGTCTGGTTCCGTTGCAATGTCGTGGTGGATTTATGTTTCGAAAAAGAATGATGGGTACGCCAATTTGCAATGTAAGAACGGGCGGTGGCATGCCTGGCAAATCAAGCTAATTCAAGAATTCACTTGGATAGCTAACAACTGCGTCTTGTTCACCACAGTATCAATGGACTTATATGTTATCGTTTCGCCGGGTATTCCATTATTCCATTCTGAATGGTGAAGTTGATGGTATTGACATCGATGTTTTCGGCCGCTAATATAGCGCGGCGTACTGAGCCACTGATGATTTTTGTTGTTCTGTGCAATGTTTGGGAAAACTTTTTGCACCAATTCATCTATGCTTTCTGTGATCTTACAGAAGTTTGCTGGGAAGGTGATGATACATTGCGTAGATTCAGTAATTTGCATTCGCCCATTTCCAATATCCATTAATTGTTTTGTAAAATTTTCAATCGGAATGGCAGTTGGGCCATCTGTCGAAAATTGGTCGTACCAACTTTGTGGGCTCATTCACTGTACAGGAATATTCTACTTTATTCAAACTAGTTGATAAATTTTATGGCAATAATAATTTGATCCCATAAAATTTATTATCATAATTTGTCGTTGAATTTAAATATCCATTTAATAATTTATAAAACAACTATAAAATCTATTAGATACCAAATTTGAAATGTCGAGAGTATTGTAAAATTAATAATTAATATTAAGAATTGTTAATATGTAATTAATATGAAAATAAATTTCCTAATATTTAAAATATTTAAAATTTACTTTACAAAGAATCAATTTGTCAAACTAAATATATATATATATATATATATATATATATATATATATATATATATATACTATATATTTATATATATTTTGCCAAAACCTTTGCAGCCTCAGGAGTGTGCTACAAATATATATATATATATATATATATATATATATATATATATATATATATATATAAATATATGTATATATATATATACATATATGTATATATATATACTATATATTTATATATCTTAAACGCACGTGTATCGGTCTGTTGAATAAAGACTCAAACAATTTTAGTTTTCAATACACTATATTTCGCTGCCAAAACCTTTGCAGCCTCAGGAGTGTGCTATAAATGGACACCAACAGTAAGTGTGCTATTCAATAATATAAACTATTTACAATGTATATATATAAAAAATAAATGTAATTGAATTGTAATCGCCACTAATCTGAGGAACTACAAAGGTTTTGGAAATATTAGAAGAAACCTAAAAAAAGACCGATACACCTGATAATAGAAGGCTAATAAAAATTATTCATTACAAATATATATATATATATATTAAATGAAAAGAAAAATATAGTAATAGAAGGCTAATAAAAATTTTTTATAAAAAAGAAAAGGTAAGAATTTATGCTCTCGTAAAAATACTAATTTAAAAAGTTAACGATCAAAATTAATAGTAAAAAGCATAACTTAATCGAAAAATTATACTGTTATGTTGTTCAAAAATTTAATTAAAACGTATAAAGACTGTACGAGTTCCAAATATTGAATTTATTTGGAAAAAATCTTATTAAATTACCCAGAAAAGAAATTTAAACCGGTCATTGCATTTCAAGACTCTATATGTCCTAGACGAATATTGAAATTACACAAACAAATTCGTAATATGAGCCCATAGTAAGACTAAAAATATTTAAGAAAGTTTGAAGTATAAAATATGTTATCGTTATATTCATATATGTAAATTTAAATTGATAATTGCCAATAATGTTACAAACAAGTAGTTGATCAATAAGGTTAATATATAACCCCTTTCCACAATTAACTATTTGTAAATTCTGTATACGTATTTCGACAACCAAGTTGTCATCATCAGCAGATAAAATCAAAGTGTCGCACCTGTTAAAACACGGCGAAAAAATTGTACGAAAAATATACTCCGTACGCGATCCGCATCGTTGAAAACCAAGATGTGCACTGATTAATATATAACCCCTTTCCACAATTAACTATTTGTAAATTCTGTATACGTATTTATGTTAAAACACGGCGAAAAAATTGTATGTCACATCTTGGTTTTAGACGATATATTCATTTTATATGATAACTTGGTTGTTTACAAATTTACAAATAGTTAATAAAGGGGTTATATATTGCCTTATGATCAAGTCAATAAACCACAGGCTCCATCAAATTCAACTACAAACAAGTAATTAAATACAATTTCATATTAAAACTGAATTAAATTTTACCAACTTTGATTTTATTTTTATTAGAAGTTTAAATTGTTTTTCCCTTAGTTACTAATTGATTTGTGTGTATTTATAGTAAGAATAAAAATGTAGGTTATAGATGAATTTTACACATGATTCAATTATAAGAATAATTGTACATACGCTGAGCTTAAGTATTTGGACAGGCAATTATTCATAGACTATTCATGAATAGTACATAATCATAATTTATATAAAGAGTGTTTCAAATTCCGCGGTTTTTTTTTAAGAATAAATAAAGTATACATGGCGCACTGAGTTTGTCTGGGTATGTGGGCATTTAAAAAGTGTGATGTATGACTTTATAAAAATGGCTTCGCGCACCGTACTACAACGCGTTCAAATTATTGAATTATTTTATGAAAGTCAACGTTCTGTGAAAAGAGTTTTTAGAAAATTACTTGAATTTTATGGTTTACATATGACAAAAAATTTAAATAGTATTTTTAAAGAGCGCCATTTTCAAGTCTCTTTTCGTTCCAGTAATTCAATCAACACCCTTTTAGGAAATGCAAAAGACAAAATCGAAGAAAATACAAAGTCGGGAATCTACCGAATTAAATGTTTAGATTGCAGTAAACAATACATCGGCCAAACAAGACGATCGATCGAAACCCGGTATAAAGAATATCTTGCGCACATAAAGTTCAACCGACCAGAAAAATCAGGTATAGTAACGCATGTGTTAGAAAATAATCATAGTGTTAACATGGATTGTTTACATTTGATAATGAACGTGTATAATTATCGTGAATTAGACACGTATGAAAGTATGTACATTTTAAAGAATAAAAGCCATGTGGTGAACAGTGACACTGGACCGACTCAGACGTCCCTTTTCGGTCTGCTTAATGTTAAAAAAAGAGGAACACTGTAATAAATCACTTGCAGGTACTTGTCGGTCGTGTCCGTATTCCTTTTTCAATGTCATTCATCCTAGTTTAAGTAAAACAATTTTAAAAATCTTGTGAAACGAACATACAGTGTACATTTTGGTTCTCAAAGGTACAGATCGCGTACGGAATTTGTTTTCGTACAGGTATTTTTCGCCGTGGTTTACCAGGTGCGACACTTTGGAATTGTCTGCTGATGATGACAACTTAGTTGTTGAAATGCGTGTACAGAATTACAAAAGTTAATGTGGAAAGGGGTTATATATCAACCTTAGTGATTAATTATGAATCATTGAATTCTATTTCTATTTCGATTCACTATTTACTTTACATCTATAAAATATACAAAATCTCAATTAAAATCTCTCCAAGTGCAACTAGCAACATAACCTCACTTTTTTGTATTAAAATTTACGACAGTTATCAATACCTTGAAATAATATGTCGACACAAAGAAATATATTCTAATAACATTTGCTAAAAAATGCGACTATTTTAATTACAAGTTATAGAATTAATTTTCCTTACAATGTCTTATTATTAAAATATATATATATATATATATATATATATATATATATATATATATATATATATATATAGTAAAATAAATTTAGTATGTTAAAGTATAGATCAATATTTATTAATACTTTGCGTGCAGTGCCATTTTTCTGCTTTGCTTCTTTCTCCTGTTTTCGTCAGTATCTTTTGCAATATTAATTTTAACTTTATTACTTCAATATAATTCCCAATCATTTCTATTTATTTAATTTACCGCTAATATTTTAAGTTTCATTAATTAGTAATTTAAAGAATTTTAAATCTACATTCCTTGTTAACGTAGTCGTTTCTTCCTCATTCTTTCTATTATCATACCACATCTTTTTCTCTTTTTTCTTTTTGTAACTTAAAACTCATACGAGTACTTTATGAACAGGTACAGTGTAAAAGTCCTAGTTATTGTAAAATATGTACTTAGATCTCTTTTTACTTCCTTTAATTTTTCGCGGCCAGTGTGTTTGTCTTGTTAGTCAACGGTATAGAGTCCCTTGGTGTGAAGGTTTTGCCCTCGTTTATTCCTTTATATCCTTTGTTTTCTAAACTGATCGTGTTTCTTTTGTCTGTTTTACTTAGTCACGTGGATTTACATGCTGGTATACATACTTCAGCTCTAATCAACCTAATTAAACTGAAGGAATTTTATCACAAAAAATAGAAATCTTCGGCTCGTTAGACTTTCAAAATGATTCAAGTACACATAGTGGCGAAATCTGAAACCGACAGTACTTCTAAGATATATTCAGCTAGTCTTAAGAGGGACTGTGTTTCTATTCTTAGATACAATTTCTAATTTTGCCATAGAAATTTTTGGCTCGTTTATCTGTAAAAATGATTTTATTCGAGTACACAAACTAGTGAAATACGGAACTGACAATGCTTATGATATATATCTAGCTGCTCTTGAAAGGGACTGTACTTCTATTCAATGCAATCTCGTATATACAACTTATAATCTTGGAATTCGTATATATGCTATTCCAGAAATCTGAAAAATAAGCAATATTAACCACATTTACAAAAAAGGATTTTGAACTACAAATCTATGAATATTTTGTCCAACTACTCTAAGATTTTTTAACATTTACTTTACGACAGAATATACAACTGCATTCGGTGTTATATTTCCACGAAGCAGCATATAAATCCATGCTGCTTCGTGGAAATAAAACACCACGTCAGAATAATCAACTCTAACTAATTTGTCTGAAATTATCCAGTATATCAGTTCTAGCAGTGATTCAAAGGATCAGGTCGATGTTTTTTACACTGACTTCGCGAATCCTTTAATATAATACTATCGATCGAACCATATTATTATCTAAACTGAGCTCATTCAAGTTTACCTCATCATGAACTGATATGATAGCTTCGTATTTTTATAATCACTCTTGCTATGTCATAATGGCCTTCTCTTCTCCACTGTCAGCGCCCCCTCAGGCCTTTTCCAAGTGACGAATCTAGGTCCTCTATTGTTTAATGTTTACATCAGCGACATTAGATGGCATTGGTTGTCATCGATTGACTATTGTATCCTAGCCATTGCTGACAACTTAAAAATTTTGTGTAACATAGCATCAACTTTCAATTGCGAAGCTTTCTCCAGAGTTTCGTAGTCGGTGGTTGATTTAATCACGATCGAAGTTAAATTACCCTTGAAAACACTTACTTTGTTAAATTTTTATTAGGCTGTAGTATTTCATTTATATATACTTTATTTCTTTTTAATTCCAATTTTCAAATTCGTTAATTTTCTTTTTATGGGGTACAATTTAATTTATCACTATACTTTATTATTGTATTATCCTCTAAATGGAAATGCACAAACTTCTATTTTATATCTATAACTAGCAAGAGAAGAACTGGTTTACGAAAGCGATACATCACTTTTCAACTTTATTTAATAGATTTTTCTTTTAGGGCAAGATCGACCCTCCTCTGTAGTTAATGGAGACATAGCAAGCATCGAAGATTTTCCATATTATGCATTTTTGGGTGACGGTAATGAACCGGAAGAAAGAAGTCTGCATTGCGGTGGAGCCATAATCAGACCTGATGTCATTTTGACAGCGGCTCATTGTCTTCAGAACCCAGACATTAAAGTTTACACTGGCATATCGACTTTAGACGATTTATTAACTGCAACCCCTTACGAAGTTGAGAAGGTATTACCTCACCCAGAATGGCTTTGGAGAAGTTCGCATGATGTAGGCTTAATTAAATTAAAGAGGAATATAACCTTAGATGGTGTTAAAGTCGACACCATAGATTTTGCCTTCGATAATCCACCCATCGGTGCTAAAACTACTGTTGTAGGTTTTGGATTAGCAGAGTGTGGAGATGATGAGGATGATCCATATGGACTTGGTCTATGCGAAACAGAGACCTTGAGATCGGCCGTTATAAAGGTAGTCAAAATTGCAGGAGACAACGTAGTATATACCCGAGGAAAGGATCAAAATACTTGTTACGTAAGTTTTGATTTATGTGACCCAGTGTTGCTTAACGCTACACACTTGCAATAAATTTTTAACTGAATTAGAAGCAGAATTTGAAATTATTAAACTGGAATTTATTTAAAAAGAACAATTTGAATATTTCTCTCGATTAATTAATACAAGAAGAGTTTTATTACTTACACTATTAAGCAAGTCGTGACATAATTTTTATTATGCAGATAGATTTATCAGTATCTTTTAAAATAGGCTCCACACAATCACAGTAGTACAAACTAATTAATCGAACAACTATTTCTATTGCTTTTGATATTCAAATTACTAATTCAGTCGTACGTTGTAAAATGTCATTCGCCGACCCCTTAACTGCAATTTTGCATAAAAAATTAATAGAAAATCACGAGGGTATTTTAAAGGAAAGGTTGTTACTTAGAAAAATGGTGTATATATAATATTAAGAGACAGATTGGATCACTTTCATAATTAGTCTTTTTTCGGGAGTGATCCAACTTAATCTGTATTTTATTCTTTTCTGGTTGATCCAATCTACAAATTAATATTATATATGCACCACTTTTATAAGTAACCACCTCTCCTTTAAAATCACTTGTCCCATCGCTCCAGTAGCTTATGTTTTCCCATTGACAAAAATTATTTCGGTTGACTACCTAAACCAATTTTGCAGGGCATCAATCGTTTCCGCATAAGAAGCAAATCGCTTGTCTTTCAAGAATTTTTTAGTAGCCAAAAAAGACAATAGTCACTAGAATCCACGGTCAAGTGGTGTGAGAAAGTACATCCCAGCCCAATTTAAGCAATGTATTATTCGTTAGATTAATTGTATATAGGCGACCGTTTTCGTGTAGGAGAATAATGTCCTTGCTCAAGAGGGCATGTTTTTGTTAATTTAGCTACCCTAACTTTACCAAGAAGTATATGGTAGTAAGCCAAATTAATTCTTTCTTTGAAAAAGCCTACATAAATTGACCCAATAGAGTTCCGAAATACAGTCGCTGTCACTTTACCAGATAATGGTTATCTTTTGAATATTTTGGGCAGAGCGACCTTAAATGATGCCATTCCATGATAAAATTCTCAGTTGTTGACATACAGTCATGTAACTCGAGTTCTCTGTAAACTTGGAGTCGTTTCTGCTGTTGATATGTAATAGTATGAACACTACTTATCCTAGCAACTTCCTTCAAAGATATTTGTCTGCTGCTTGTTAACAGACAGCAGGCGACAAGTTCGATACGTATTCACGACCATCCCAGAAAGATTTACATCATTCAAAGGCTATTTTGAATGACAACCACTATTCTTCAAACTGCTTATGAAATTTCTGATGAATATCAGTCACTTTTAGACATTCATTGAAACCATATTTAATAGTTATACTTTGTGCAACAGAATTTCACACATCGCTGTATGACATTGTTAATAATAACTAACAGTATTGACACAATCAAGTTGTTGTGTTTATGGTGTTGGCTAATATGCCTACTTCGGCGAATGTAAAACAACTTTGCAATATCTCCTCAATTATGTCCAAAAGAAAATAAAATGCAGATCGAATTTGAAGGAGTTGTATGGCGAATGAGTTCCTATAATATTATCGGACCCCGAAGTGCGTTTGTCTAAAATATAAAATACACCACAGATTTCAATTACAAAAGAAACTTTCTCGATGATTTTATTTGACCGCAGAATATATTCTACCAACTGTTTCGTGTTAATGACGACATGTTTGCAATTTTCATAAAACAGGTTTAATAACAAACCTAATTTGTAAGGAGCATCAAAAGTCCAGCACGTGCGTCAAGCTGAAACAAAGATTATTAGCGGAAATAAAAAAAACAACGTTATCAATCAAATTTTATTTGCCAACTTAAATGAAACAATTTCTTAAAGTTTGATATTTTAATTAAAAAATATACTATACCAAATCAATAGGTAAAAGCAAAATATGATTGTAAATGCTGTAATAAAATTAATTGAGTAATAAGGCTGTGGAGTAAAGTACACAAGGTTAATAGTAAACGTAAGTTCTGAACGATACGTGATATAATCGCGTGCACGTCCATATCTTTTTTAGACAGGATGTTGTATGTATTTTGCGAAACAAGCGTGGAATACTACATATACAGACTTGCGGTAAAACTTTTCCCACGAACCTGAATCTGTGTCACCCTTGAAAGATGTACTGCCCGAGAGCGTTATTAACGAAGAAGAGGCAGAGAGTGTTCCTTTTTTTGAGACGGAGGACTTTAAATTTAGTATGGTTTAATAATCCATCAAAAATAAACTTACGCTAGAGCAATATATGTAAATTGTTCAAATTTATTTTGAAAAACATGATACAATTCGAGAAATTCATCGGTGGTACTCATAATCGTCCATCAGAGCGATTAATTCGAAAAACTATGGATCGTTTTCGCAATACGTTTACTCTAAATGATAATACACATCCCGCAAGACATTGTACAGTGCGCAGACAACAATTGATAGATTAGTGTGCAACGTAGTGTTGATGATGATCCAAATGCGTCAACTCGTCGTCATTCTCAATAATATAACTTATGTCCGCCTACTCTATGGAAAATTTTCCGTAAAAATCTTCGTGTACCTGCTTAAAAGATTCAACTTGTATAGGCGATCATCGCTTGCGCCGTACATTTGGCGAATGGGCCGAAGGAAACATTGCCATTGATCCACAATTTCATTTGAAAATTTTGTTCAGTGACGAAGCATACTTTTGGTTAAACGCCTATATCAATAAGCAGAATTGTTGCATTTGGAGCGATGATAATCGACAAGCCATTGTCGAAACACCATTACATCCAAAAAAAGTCATCGGTTGGTGCGCTTTGTGAGCCGGTGAAATCATTGGTCAATATGTCTTAAAAAATGAAGATGGTCAGAATGTTACAGTCAACCGTGAGAGGTACAGAGACATGATTACAAACTTTTTCGTGCCTCAATCGCAAGTCATTAATGTTGCAGACATGTGGTTTCAGTAGGATAGCGCCACATATCACACAGCGCATGATGCAATTAATTTACTGAAGGAAACATTTGAGGAACGATTAATTTCACGAAATGAATCTGTTAATTGTCAACTCGTTCGTGCGATTTGACACCGTTAGATTATTTTCTGTGAAGATATGTAAACTCGCCTGTCTGCGCCAACAAACCTGAAACAATTAAGCACTTGGTAGCCAACATTCGACGCGTTATTGCCTAAATCAATCTGTGATTGACTGCGAAAAGAGTGTGAAAATAGGACCTTCAGATTACACTATGTACGCGCCAGCCGCGGCCCCCATATGGCCGATATCATATTTAAACATTAATGACATAAAATTTTCTTTTAAATAAAGCTAATTTCATTGATATTAGAAACATTTTTTTGTGTTTTATTTCAATTTAAAGTTCTCCGCGTACAAAAAAAACAACCTTTAGTTTTGTTAAATTAATAACTTCCAAAAGAATCGGTGGGACGAAGGGTAAGTGCACTGGTCAAATTTAAATAAATCAATGAGAGAATAGGAAAGTCACGTCAAAAATTAGAATTAATTAAGAGACACAATATGCTGAATATAATTACAAGACAGTTATGTCTATAGAATACTGAACATGTATTCTTAATTAGAAATTAGGTAAAAGGAATTAATATTAAATGCAAGTGGAATATTGCCGAGAATTGGACTAGATGTATAAGTACGTTCGTTCTAGGAAGAACTGATCTTTGTTTGAAAGTATGTGGTCAAACTAAAGAATTTTCCTTTCTAATGTCCGTAACTCGTAAAAATTGGATTTAATAATAATTTTCATTTTAAGATCGAATTGTATTAAAACTAAATAAATAACTTAAAAGCACGCCATATTTCTAATATACTACAATATTTATATGTTTCAGGGCGATTCTGGTGGTCCAATAGTTTATAACGGTAAAGTTATTGCCGTCGTCAGTTCAGGTGAAGCTTATGACTGCACTGGTTATCATATTCAGGCGCCCACAGTTCCTTTCTACTATTGGATTAATAAGCACATAAAATGTTTGTAAATATGCCAGTCGAAAGTGAATTTTTAAAAGCGTATTTAAATTTATTTTTACAATTTTATTTACTTACACTTAATTTGTAAATTTCCGACTTACTTAGAAGTACTTAATACAGACCATGTTTTCAGCTTTTAAATAAATATTGTATTAAATGCAAATGTGCTACTATATATACAAATTCAATTTTCTGCACACTTACTTTTAATTCAAAATCCTTTTCCGTCCTTCTTTTCCGTATTGAACTTTTGATCCTAAATTAAAATACAATATACTACTTGTATACGCGGAAGCACTTGATTTTGCTAGGATCTACATAAGCCAATACGTTAAGAACTAGAGATTGGTAGATCATTGATAAGTATATTAAACATAAAGAGGCCAAAATTAAACCTATGAGGAACTCCAGAGGTCAAATAGGAAAACCTAGACTTTTAGCCCTTGTTGATAAAATTTACTTATGTATTAAGAGATATAAACTTTATCAAAGAATTACTAAGTACAGAATATGCTAATTTTTACATAAATTATTTTATGTAAGATATACTTAAAGATGAAATTGTTATTATAGGCCTATAATTGAAAATGTCAGTTACCACCAACTCTCAACTCAATTTTCTGAGACTGTGGGAAAAATGTTTGGTCATATGAATAGAAAAGTGTTACATAATCTTCAACTAGCTAGATATAAATCACCACTAAATGACTATAGTTCACTTTCAAACTAGATGAAGTAAATGAAAGAAACACATTTACATTGAATAAATTATCAAATAAGTCAACAAGTCATTCTGGCCGCATATTATTGCTATTATCCATTAAACCCAAAATATTTAATATTATAGCATACGTTACCTTCCTTTCAATATTAAACATAAACCTCTTCTCAATAAAGCCATGTTCAAACTAAATATTAATTAAACAAAAGAATGCTATGATTAAAGGTAATCGATACGATTTTAAAAATTCACTATCAATATATCAATATATTCAAAATAATGTACATACATAATCTTAATACGTGGTGCAGCATTTGATTCGACCTTAACCATATACTCAAAAGTTTCCCAACATTTTGAACACTTTCTATAGCTTGTAATAGAGGTTGAAATTGATGGAACCTATGGTTGATTAACTTAATCCAATTAAATTGAATTAAAACATAAAGCTAAATATTTTACAAGAATTTGAGTTAGGTATGTCGATGATATTTTCGCGATTTTCAATACACATAAATGCAACTTGGATGATTTTGTCAAACAGTTAAATTCAAAATTTCCGACAATTAAATTTACAGTAGAAAAAAGAAACAATGACAAGTTGCCTTTTTTGGATTCCTTAGTTATTAGGAACAATCTCAAAATAGAAACTGATATCTTCCGAAAAGAAACCAATGTCAATAGCTTCATCACGGCTGACTCAAATCATAGCATGCAACAAAAGATGGCTTCATTCAACTTTCTTATTAATCGTTTGATTAATTTCCCACTAACAAATGTAAAATACAAAAGAGAATTGAACCTCATTAAGAATATCGCGAGATACAATGGTTTTGATTCGGAAATAATCAATGGATTAATTAGAAAGGCTAACATAAGAAAAACAATCCGTGATACCACATGTCTATCACCACAGAGCAATCGGGAAAAGCAGTTTGTTTGTTTATCTTATCATCGTATGACAAAAAATTTATATAGTATTTTTAAAGAGCGCGGTTTTCAAGATTATTTTCGCTCCAGTAATTCAATTAAAACCCTTTTAGGAAATGCAAAGGACAAAATCGAAGATAATAAAAAGTCGGGAATCTACCGAATTGAATGTTTAGATTGCAGTAAACAATACATCGGCCAAACTAAACAATCGATTGAAACCCGATATAAAGAACACCTTGCGCACATAAAATTCAACCGACCAGAAAAATCAGGTATAGCAAGGCACGTTTTAGAAAATTACCACAGTGTTAACATGGATTGTTTACATTCGATAAGGAACGTGTATAATTATCGTGAATTAGACACGTACATGCACATCTTAAAGAATAAAAGCCATGTGGTGAATAGTGACAATGGACCAATCCAGACGACCCTTTTCGGTCTGCTTAATGTCCGGAGAAGAGAAACACAGGAATAAATCACGTGCAGGTACTTATCGGTCGTGTCCGTGTTCTTTTTTCAATGTCATTCATCCTAGTTTAAGTAAAACAATTTTTAAAATTCTTTTGAAACGAACATTTAGTGTACATTTAGGTTCTCAAACTGTGTGTATCGCGTACGGAGTGTGTTTTCGTACAGGTATTTTTCGCCGTGGTTTACCAGGTGCGACACTTTGCGGTTATCTGCTGATGATGACAACTTGGTTGTCGAAATGCGTATACAGAATTACAAAAGTTAATGTGGAAAGGGGTTATATATCAAACTTAGTGATTAACTTGTAATAGAAGTTAATTCGTTTCTCTCAATTTAAATGTATTGTTCATTGATGACATTTCATTTTTTATTTTTGCCAATTCTTCTATTGAGTTCAATTCGCAATGATAAGGTGGCAAGTTGGAACGATGCATTATCCATATGGTAACAGCATTAATAATTTTGGTAACAAATTCTCAAACATTTTCTCGGATACTGCCCCGTTCATCTCCTCATGATAGTCTCCAGTTTTTTTTGTATTCTAAAACCAACAATCCTCATTCAACAAAACTATGTTCAGATTTTATGTATAAAACAATAGGCCTCCTCTCTTCCGGATGTACAGCTTTTCAATGACTATTTGATGTGATTTTTTCATACTGTCGACTATATAGATTTTTTTTGTTTTATATGATCTTTATTAATTCAAGTTTCATCTAAATAAATAGGCTAACCTTCCTTTCTAAACCTCTTAATTGCGGTTAAACATTTTCGTATCGATGATTTCATCATTTCATCTCCCTTTATAAGCAAGCTTTAACGCTTTCTTTTATATACATATAGCTAATTTGTTTCACAAATTTGTACAAAGATTTTTTTAGCAGAAATATCTCCAAAGACTGCATCCTTGCATCTTTTTCACTTTGTTTAACAAGAGTTTGAAAAGGGTAGGTTTGTGGGGGCAATAAATTTTGACCTATTCTAATCTTCCAGTACACTAAACGTTTATTTTATCAAGAAGTTACATGAGGTAGGAATAAAGGCCGATATTCTGAAATCATTCAATTCTGTCATATTTGATAGAGTGAGCACTAATTGTCTTTATATCGGAAAACCGATCAAATCTGAGAGGAGTTTCAGAGGGATCGGTTTTAGGCCAGCTCTTACCGTTGATATTTGTCAACGATCTGCCCACCCTTTTCGCTTCCGACCATGCGGATAATTTCACAAAAATTGCAAACCCAATTTCCGGAAAAGCAGAGATTAGTACTTAATTATAAAAAGACGGTTTAGACTCACTTTATACAAAGAAAAAGTCCAATATCGTACAATATTATCACACCAACAATATCGTACAATAATATCACACCAACAACTAGTGTTAGATTTCTAGAGGTTCTAGTTGATAACAAACTGACATTCAAGAAGCATGTAAATGACATGTAGTATATAGCAAAAGTAAGTAACAACTATTTCGCTTTCGTTATATTGCAATTAAAGGGCAGTATTACTTCCAGCTAGCTAATTGACATTTATTATGTGCTTATTAACGCTATAATATCATTCAACGTGTTAACTTTGGGACGTGCCACGAACTATATAAGAGCTTTTGTGTAAAAAAATATTACGCTTAAAGTTTCCTTGTCCTGCTCGTAAATCGTGTAAACCATGCCCTCCATATACACATACAGAACAGCTACTTATGCTAAAAATTGTATTAGACGTTTCGAAATTCTAGATAACGGTTATCCAACACGTAAACCACAACTGTACTGCCAGTCCCTTATACGAAAAATCTCTGAATTTCTTTTCAGTTTAAATGCATAATTCTCTTCCAGTCACTCTGAAAATAATTAATCTATGTAGAAAATTGTCAGGATTGTAAACACTAGCGTTGGTAGTGTTCATACTATTGTATTAGCTCCAAATAGAGTGTATCATGACCAGGGTACACCATTATATCATTCAAACTCGCCTACATCCAAAAAATCCAAAATAGCGACTATATTATGGGCCGCTACTCGACCAATTTACGTCGATTTTCTCGAAGAAAGAAACGATTGATTTAGCTTATTGCAGTAAGCTTCTTAAAAATATTAATCTAGGATACGAAGCCAAGATAATTTTGATGGAGCCTGTGGTTGATTAACTTGATCACTGAAGGTTGATATATAACTCCTTGCCACATTATTTTGTATTCTGTATACGTATTTCGATAACTAAGTTGTCATCATCAGCAGATAATTAAAACAATGTCGCCCTGGAAAACTACGGCAAAAATAGCCGTACGAAAACAAATTCCGCACGCGATCCATACCGCTTAAAGCCATATGTACACTGCGTACGTTTTGGCTTTCAGCGGAATTTGTTTTCGTACGTATGATGACAATTTAGTTGTCGAAATACGTATACAGAATACGAAAAGATGTTATATATCAACCTTTAGTGATCAAATACGAAGCCAAGATGACTTAACCATGGAAAACGACCGCGGAAGACGACAAGCCAGATTACTTCTTGTATGTTATACCGTCATCTTGTCTAACCTAATTACCTTGTTGATTAGATTTATCACTGGCTTTCAAATTTTTATCTCTGACTGTAGTACCACATGGCTGTCTTAAAATAATAATATTCTCTATTCAATACGCGCTTTTAATATCGAATTCATATTATACGCGTATTGTATATACAAATTTGCTTTAACCATTCACGAATCCCTGTCCGGTTCTACTAAACTTAACTCGTATATTTTACTTCCATCTTTTACCTGAAAGTGAATCTTTACATTAATAAAATTTAACACACCAACATTGGGACACACAGACCCTTTCTTTATTATATATTTTATTTCTCCGTAGCTCCTGCGCTTCCGATGCCCTTTGTAATAATATTTTAAGGAATACTGATTAAAAAGTTGCACTGAAACGGCCGAAATATTCAAAAGTTTTATATTAAAAAAGTACAGCGACTCTAACTTTAATAATATCTTCTTATTAGAATCTTTTAAAATATAATTATATATAAGTAAGAGAAGACTTTTAAATCGTACCTGTAATTTGTAAATGAAAGAAAATTATTTAAGCCAACACATACACGATCATTATCATGCTAAACTTATAAAATTAATTAACTTACCCACCCATCTAGCATGCTAATTGTTAAATTTCAGACATTTTGTACGTCATGTCAAATCACATATACAAGAACGATTTGATAAATGCATTGTACTATAATTAATCTAACGTAACTAGGTACTTACTTGAAAGGTTCAAATGGAAACATGTCTAATGATATTTAGATTTAAGTATATGTAAATATGTCTTGATTAAAAGAAAATAAAACCATTTATGATTAAGTAAATGCCAAATAGTTGAATTTGATGGAGCCTGTGGTTGATTGACTTGATCAATAAGGTTGATATATAACCCCTTTTCACATTAACTTTTGTAAATTCTGTATACGCATTTCGACAACCAAGTTGTCATCATCAGCAGATAATTTCAAAAAAATCGCGAATCTACCGAATTGAATGTTTAGAGTGCCATAGACAATACATCGGCCAAACTAAAAGATCGATCGAAACCAGGTATAAAGAACACCTTTCGCACATAAAATTCAACCGACCGGAAAAATCGGGTATAGCGAAACATGTATTAGAAAATAACCACAGTGTTAATATGGATTGTTTACATTTGATAAAAAACGTGTACAATTATCGCGAACTAGACACGTATGAAAGCATGCACGTCTTAAAGAATTTAAACCTGAACTATAATGACGCCGGCCCCTTACAATCGCCCGTTTTCTCTCTACTGAATATCAGAGGAGGAACAATATCATAAATCACACAGGCAGGCACTTGTCTTGACCATACTAACCTTTTTCAATATAGTGCATGTTAGTTTAAGTAAAAGTAATTTTTTAAAAATCTTGTGAAACAAACACAGTGTATATCTTGGTTTTGAGCGGTGTGGATCGCGTACGGAGTTTGATTTTCGTACAATTGTTTTTCGCCGTGTTTTACCAGGTGCGACACTTTGAAATTATCTGCTGATGATGACAACTTGGTTGTCGAAATGCGTATACAGAATTTACAAAAGTTAATGTGGAAAGGGGTTATATATCAACCTTATTGATCAAATGCCAAATAGTTTTGTATAGTTTCTTTCTATTTTATTCTCATGCGGTGCCACATGTATACTGTAACAATCAATTTATAAGCATCATAGTAGTATATTAATGCGATTTTAATAGAAAGATATTGTAGAGGTTAGCAGTGGGCATTATTATAATTTTGCATAAATTTTAAAGAAAAGCATCAGAATAGTTAGAAAATGATATTCCTATGGAGATAAATTGATATTGAATCAATATATCAGTGTGAAGGGCTTGTAAATATGAATCCAACATTTATGAGTGTAACATAACAACCCTCTAAAAGCACGGTTGCAAGGTGACCGGTTTTTTCGAGAAAACAGGCGATTATTTGTTTTGATGTGCTTCGAGCGCGAACAACTTTTGTTGGTTTTAGCTCATCTTGGAATACCCACACAGTCGACTGCTGTTTACTATCGGGCTCATACTTATAGATCCAAGGTTTATCACCTATGACGACTTTATAAATGTTCTTTGAAGCACCGCCATTGTATTTTTTGAGCATTTATTAGCACCGATCGACGCGAGACCTTTTTTGAGCGGTTGTCAAATTATGTGGTAGCCAACGTGAACACAGCTTCTTAACGGCTAAACGTTCATGCAGGATTATGCACGCTGGCGTTGCTAATATCTAGAGATGCCTCGATTTCATGGTATGTCACATGACGATCTTGCATTATCAATTCATTAATGTTTTCCGACACAACAACATTTGTGGGACAACTTTCACAAAATTCATCGTCCATAGAACCTCGTCTAAGTTCGAAGTCACTATACCAACGATATACTGTAGTTTTCGATGGTGCTTCATCACTATATAACCATTCAGCTCGTCGATGCATTCTTGTTGAGATAATCCACGCCGAAAGTTATGAAAAATAATTGCACGAAAATGTTCGCGAGTTAACTCCATTCTTTCGCTGACATAAAATTTTCAAGTTACTGTCTACAATAGAAATAGCGACTGGATAATAAAACTGTCAAGGTAAATATATTGTCAAAAATGACAAGCTGCACGATGCAATCATCAGATCGGAGCCAACACTAATAGTATTGCCAGTTCCTGAAATATAAACGGCTACCCTCATAATAATCCAATTATCTTAATTTCCTTTTCAATTATAATTATGTTGGATCCACTTTAAAATCATTGTGGCCCCTTTAATTTTCGTATTTAATTAATTTTCAATCATTCGACTGTTTTATATTTAGTTATCTAGTTATTTACGATACATTTTCTAATTAACTATTTTTGGTTTAATATTCGATTCCATAATGAGTAGTCTTTCCTTCCCTCTTTATGTTTTTGTCTAGTACAATATCATAAATAGACGTTTAAGTTTCTTCATGTTAAGAACCATGAAACGGTAACAACACCACATGTTTTTAGTGAAGGAGAAGTAACTGAATTTCATGAAAGTCTGTTTCTTATAACATTAAGTTGGATTAGCAAATTGCTGATTCCTTTAAAATTAGTTTGGTTGGCGGTAAGGATTTTCAAAGCCGCTGAACAGGATTTCACTTTATGTGACGTTAGATCGCTAGCGTTTTACTATCTACCTTTATTTATTTAACATCCTGACAAGTTGAAGAAGTTTTAATAGGCTCTCTACTTTAAAGAGACTCCTCGTGTTAAATTAACATCCAAGTGTCGATCACACAGTTTGAGCCCAGGGAATTAAATTTCTAACGTGAATATTTATGTATCATATCGAGACCCACCTACGAGATATTAGAAGGAAGTCCAGCTATAATTAGATAAGATAGGAGCAAATCTAAATTACTTTTGCTGACCCGACCGAAACTCAAAGAACTGTGGCACAGATGCCGTGACATCAGTTTATTGCAAAGTCGTTACATAAGTTTCTGCAATAATGATTTCCTTTTCGCTGAAATACATTTATCAAATTCAGCATTTTCAATTACTAGTAAAACATTACGAAATTTTTATTTTATTATTTCTCAAGTAGAGTACTTAATATTACACATTTCTTTAAAGAAATATGCGAAATTAAATACCTTTCAACTCGAGAAATCAGAAAGATTCCTTAGTAGTTTGAAGTACAGCAAAACAGTAGGAATTCTTTTAAATGATTTGACAAAAACGCGACACCATCGATAAAAGCATCGATTGTCCAACTTAATCATTGCACTCAGTTGAATTCAAATACATGCTCTTTCATTACTTGTTAATAGAAATTTTTATTATACATTACAAGAGAAAATTCGTATTTAATTCTATTAAATACAGTATAACGTTTAATAAGACTCCTGCTTTCAATTTTTTTTTGCAGTTGAATTTGTTCAAGTTTAGTTGAAATACAATAGTTTTGCATTTAAACGACTTCCATGTTTTGTTTTGAAACCTGCGTAGACGTAATATCGTGGTTAGTTACTTACTTAGTTACAACTCATTTGCGAAAAGAAGTTATTTATGTTCATGTATGTAAAAAATTAGAGATATATTTCTTTTGCAATTATGTATATTTAAACAGAAGTATTATAAATTTTAATCTTAAATATTTTTTGAAATTTTTGTTGAAATTTTGGAAATCATGCAATGGAATTATATACGAATAACATATTTATATAATAATGGGAGAAAGCGATAAACATAACATATGGATTTACAGTTGCCTTAGGACTAATAAGCAAAAATAATTTAATTAGGTATATTGCAGTATTTGCTGTAATATATTGAAAAAAGTTACGCACACAAATAATACCGCGTTACGACAGCAACAAATTTTAGTCCATTTTCTTCTCAGGAAACTAGACTCAGAAATCGTCAAATCACTTTAGCAGTTTAAGGAGGCAGAATGCTCAATATCATGTCAACTTTATCTGGATCTGATCGAAGTTCTAACTCGTCAACTATAAAACAAATATATTTTAACTACGATATACAGAATTGATATTTTGTAATGTTTACTACCAGACTGGTAGAGTGTAGGCGATCAAGAATTAATCCCAATGTTTTCAAATGGAAATCGAAAGTATCTAATGATTATCACATTATGTAAGTACACAAAAATAATACTTCAAGGCCAGGAATGTGTCCATAAAATATTGAGATATACCGGGAACATTAATCAAATCAAACCAAACGAGAGGAACTTGAAATCATACAAATAAAAGGCATTACAAAGACTGTGCAATTACTAGCATTTTCATCTAGAGGAATTTAGTGGAAAGCACTTTTAGTATCAAGAGAATTTGTATATCTTGCTTCACAAAGACAGTTTAATACGAACGAAGAAACTGGCAAGCCATAAGTAACCCGGCCTTGAGTTGCCTGTTTGTAATCAATTGTAAAACGGTAGCTTTCTCCTATTTCGGTGGCTAAATAAATATATTAGAGATAGAACTATTATACTTTATAGAATCAGCATCGTTTTATAGTCACAAATATTTAATTTACAGAATTATTATTTATACTTTTGCCTTTTTTGCTTGCAAATCTTGAATTATTAATCAAGAAAAAAATTAGATTATATTGATGAGGGCGAAGTGAATGTGTATTTAAGTGTCGAATAAAGTTTATTTCTTGATCTATAGTCTTTTATCATATTATCTACCAATTACCTTTCATTAATGAACATTTAGAAAGTTTTCAGTTAGATTAGCATTAAGTAACTTACGAATCTCCCTTAAAATCAAAAGAAAAATATTAAGCTAAAATTTAATACTTCTCTTTGAAGTTAGATTTTACTGAAGTAAAAGATATAATGGAATCATCTATTCGAAATGATCCTTCTTTGTCCTGAATAACAACGTAGACAGCAGAATGTGTATTCATGATTATGCATCGATTCAAGACGGAAGGAAAAAAATGTCATCCACCGGTAATATAAGTGAAAAAATTAAAAAAGTAGTGTTGAATTATCATATTAGAGAAGCATATTGAAAAAATAAAGAAGTAAAATGTATTTTAAAGTAGCATTTATGTGGAAGCAGTCAGCTCTAACTGGGTGGTACAAAGATTGCAAATAATCAATCAAAAGCATTCAAGAGTGCATTATTTAAAGCAAAGCTTGAAGTTTTCCTGCATAAAGTATAAGTAAGACATGATGCTAACAGTAGTGTAGAAAATGGGTAGTAACAAGTTCATGTACTCCAAAAAAAGCTACTGTATTTGCGTATTCTGTTACTCATAGAATATCTTGAGAAAGGGAGCTCCGTCACAGAAGAATGTTATGCATTTATTGGACTAGTTTTACTCTCGAATCAAAAGCAAACGATTACATATGGCAAAAAAATGTTATTTTTCATCATAACAATGCGCCAGTACTTTCATTATTAATTGAATAAGCCAAAATGTCTACAGTTATATTTAATTGCTGTAATTATTGTATGTAACTATTTACTGTTTTGATCATATCTTGTGTATATTTAACACAGTAAAGTTTTTAAAAAGTATTAATACCTTTAATCTTCCTTGTTTCCAAAGACACCAAATGGAATCATGCTCCAACTGCAGTCGAAAAAAAAATTAAATATTTTATTGCATTTTCTCAAAAATCAAACAAAAATCATTAAAAAGAATTTTTCTTTGATTGGAAAAAAATTGAGCTGAAAAAGGTTAAGACAGTGATTCTCAACCTGTGGGAAGCACCAACTTAATGGGACGCGATAATATTAAATGGGGGACGCGAGCATAATGCAAAAATAAGAAAAGATTATTTTTCTTAAAAATTGTTTAATCTACTGAAATAAAAGGCCAATGTACATTCTGACATAAATAAGAATGAAGTTTTATAATTATCAGTGACTCCCTCTGGCCTGTTTTGCAGAACAAAATTTTTGGAAAGAAGGTTTAATATTTGAAATACTGAGCTATAGATACATGTTTGTTCTTCAAAGCAGCAACCGTACAAAATCAGATTTTCCAAATGTAGGATGTTGAAAATGGTAAGTAATAGTATATGATATGCTCTTGGTTTCGGCACAAAAAATACACATCTGGCTATTTTATACGAAAATTTGTAAGAGACTTTTTGAAAAAAAAGTAAAGACGAAGTTTTTTTGAGAAGTTATTTTTGCTTTTTACACGATTTTAATTTTAGTTGGAAGAATTTTCGGAATTTGCTATCGTACACACTATGAATCGTTTCCAAATGTTATTTAAGTTTATTAGGGCTCTACTGCAAAATTTTTGAGCAAATGACACACTTCTTCATTTAGTTCAGTGCTGGTGAACTCAAATTGCAAGTTTTTTTGAGAATATTTCCTTGATTTTACCTACGGAACAACGTCTTTCTTTTTTTGTTTCTTGGTTACTTCATAATACAATAGGATACAGTCAATAATAATTTTGTCATTAGGAATTTGATGCCACACATTCTTCGTTTGTTATTCCATAACTCAACAGAATACCGTCATTCATAATTTTAACGTCAATAATTTCATTTTTTAATAAATAAATAATAATACAAACTGAAAATTAGGTATAATTAAAAATATATATACAGTCTGTACAGTATTTCCTTGGCGCGTTTATTTACTGATAACATTTTTGGAATTATTTAGAATAATTAGAAAACTAACTCATTGTCAAAATGTGTGAACTGAATAACACATGGATCAATAAGTCCCGAGACTAACAATGAAAACAACATTTTTTTTGCAAAATTTTTTTTTATTCATCAACATAATCACCTTTTAGGGTGATACAATGGTTCCAACGCTTTTCCAATTTTTCAATACCATGTTTATAAAAAAATTTATCTTTCGCTTCAAAATAAGCTTCAGTTTCAGCGATGACCTCCTCATTTGAGCCAAATCTTTTTCCCTGGAGCATTTTTTTAAGATCAGCAAAGAGCCAGTAGTCACTGGGGGCTAAATCTGGCGAATATGGGGGGTGGGGAAGCAGATCAAAACCCAATTCGTTCAATTTTGCCATTGTTTTCATCGACTTGTGGCAGGGTGCATTGTCTTGGTGAAAAAGGATTTTTTTTCTCTGCATGTGCGGTCGTTTTTTTGCGATTTCCTCCCTCAAAAGCACCAGTAAGTCAATATAATAATCACTGTTGATCGATTTACCTTTTTCGAGGTAGTCAATGAAAATCACGCCATGTGTATCCCAAAAAACTGATGCCAGGACTTTGCCAGATGACTGCTGCGTTTTCGGACGTTTCGGACGGCTTTCGCCAGCTGTGCGCCACTCAGATGACTGCCGCTTCGACTCTGGAGTGTAGTGATGTATCCATGTTTCGTCCATGGTCACGTAACGACGCAAGAAATCTTTTTTGTTGCGAGTAAATAGCGATAAACAGCTTTCTGAATCATCGACTCGTTGCTGTTTTTGTTCCATCGAGAGCAATCGCGGCACCCACTTGGAAAAAACCTTTTTCATGCTCAATTTTTCATGAAGGATAGTAAATACACTTCCATATGATATCTGTGTCATCTCAGCAATCTCCCGGAGCTTCACTTTACGATCTTTCATTATAATTTTTGTCACTTCACTCACATTTTCCGGTGTAACGGCTTCCACAGGTCTACCCGAGCGTTCCGCGTCATTTGTGTCGGTACGACCACGTTTAAACTCGGCAAACCACCGACAAATCGTTGCTTTTGATGGACAAGAGTCCGGGTAACATTTTTCAATCCATTGTTTTGCTTGCGTGGTATTTTTACTCATTAAAAAACAATGTTTTATCAGAACACGAAACAACTCGGTTTTTTCCATTGTTTAAACAAACTACAAAACGACTTTACTCCAACCTCGATAACTCAGCTGTTTCTGGTCCGATCGACTTAAAATTTTGACACGTTTCAAGCAAAGGTTAGTACTCTAGAAAGACGTGGTTACTGGTTTACTACGAGCGCCATCTATGGGTTAGTCTCGGGACTTATTGATCCATGTGTTAAGTATTCGAGGGATCATTAGTTTCAATTTATTTGATATATATTTATATTTTCAGTACCCAAAATTTACATATTATTATACATAATTTTTTTACATTCGAACTTGTAAATTAACTACTCACAAGTTTCTCCAATAAACCAGGATTGTTATTGCTATTGTGCATTTTCTTTATTTTTTTCTGATAACTTGTGGTTTAGTAAATACCACGTATTTACTAAACAGTAAAGTTTAGTAAATACCACGTATTTACTAAAGCGCGTGCTTCGGTATTAGCACGTAACTTCTAGGTATTGCAATACTCTGGCTCTCTTTTAAGATCTTTTAATACAGGAAATTCTCATGCCTTTCATAGGTAGGAAATACGGACTATTGTGATTTATAACATACACAAGAGTGTAGTGTTGTAACAATATGTGGATTTTCTTTTCCATGAATTTTACTGTGGCTTTCTAAATATTGCAAAAACTACATTATCTTTCAGCCTCTATTTAATATTAGCCGTATTTCACCAGCTTTGTCGCGTTAACTTTAGAAATTCTACACCATGAAGTTGATCGGGTATGTCATTGGAGATCAGATCCACTTCATTGACGATGTTGACTCTCCTCACTACTTTATGTATCTTTATTTATAATTTATGTAGATGACGCCGTTTCATTTTCTTGTCTTAGCCACTCGCATTTCGCGATTTTGTTTATATTATAAATTATACTGAACAGTGTTAATATTAATATTTCGCTTATCCTTTCCTGACCATATTCTCGTTTTAACTAATTTTCAAATATTGTTACCTACAGTCTGTATAATAAGAAACGCATGCTAACATTCCTATAAAGAAAATGCTAATAGAAAAAAAAGATGTACAAAATGCATTTTACATGCTATTACACTAATATTAAATATGGCGTCTATTCGCCCTTGTTTTTGAGAATATCCTCACAGAAATTTCCCGTGCTTACGACCAAATATTCCGCATAATTCGTAGGTAATAAGCGCTGTCTCTCCTTTATGTTGCGAGATAATTGGGAAAATTATATATATATGTCTCCCGTGAAGTTTACGTTTCAAAGAAACCCAAATATTTTTAATTGAGTTGGCGAAGGCAATTCATTGATGAAATACCATTTGGAACTTTCCACTCCCTATACAATTTGCTTCGATGTTTTGGATGATTTTCCTCATGTAGGATCAAATCTACACTGTCACCATTAAACCACACTATTACCTATTTTATACGTGTTTTTTGCTATAATTTTACCGTTCACTTCATGTTTAAAGTACCGGTAAATACGCAGAAGTTCCGAAACCCTGCATGTTAAACGCTCCTAAATATAAATCTTCACAGAATATTTTTGCACTTTATAATCCTTTGTCCGCTAACCATGCGTTTCCTCCAGGTGATCAGGCCGAGAAAGATGATTCATCTGTAAGCACAACATCGGACCAATCTCTGCTAGAATATCTTTGTGTTTAGACCACGAGCGCCTGTCTATGTTACCTACTATTATAATAATTGCGTTTCGATACGCAATATAACGTTCCCGAAATGTGCTTCTAATTGGATGGGATCATCTTTCTCTTGAAAGATCCAATCTACACTGTTATTTTTAAACAACACTTTTGAGTCATTTTTGGTGTAATTTTATCAGTCGCTTCGCGTTTAAAATACTGGTAGACACGCATAAATTTCCAAAGCCCCGTGCGTTAAAACAACCTTATATATGAATTTTCGCAACGCGTTTTACAATGCGCTGTAAAAGTTCTTTGGCTATTGCCATGTTTTCTTTCCAGATGACCAGGCCAAGAAAGATAATTCATCTGTAAGCACAATATCGGATCAACCTCTGCTAGAATAATCTTAGCCCATATTAGCGCAACTGTCGTTTATCGAACAGCTACAGTTTAATAATTGTGTTTCAATAAACGGTATCATTTTCGCGCAATTTTCTTCTAATTGCCATTAAACGAATATTTGCTTTCTTCTTTAATAGATTGTCTCTAACAAAGTATTAATTGTTTCTTCCTAAATATGCTAATAATCTATCTGCAATCTTGCGACTGCCTCCCGTCCCTGAAGATCATCTACACTTTGAGCTTGTGCTAATGTCTGACGAAGTCTTCCGAATTATATAAGCACTTAACTACCCTGCATTTGTCATTTTAGGATCTTTGCGGTGCTCATACAAAATCACTGATTCGAAAAGTTTTGAATACACTGCACTAGTTTCAACAAAAACTCTTATTTGCAGCACATGGATAATTGAACTAAAACTGATTAGGCGTATTAGAGGGAAGATGTTTCTACTTTCTGTCACAATTCCATTTTCTCGTTTTCTTTCCATTTTTGGTACATTGACTTGCGTTTCTTATTATACAGACTATATATTTTCCCATATCTTAATCACTAAGGATGATATATAACCCCTTTCCACATTAACTTTTGTAATTCTATATACGCATTTCGACAACTAAGTTGTCATCATCAGCAGACAATTGCAAAGTGTCGCACCTGGTAAAACACGGCGAAAAACACCTGTACGAAAAATAAACTCCGTACGCGATCTGCACCGCTAAGAACCAAGATGTACACTGAAATGCGTATACATAATTACAAAAGTTAATGTGGAAAGGGGTTATATATCAACCTTGGTGATTAAGTTAATCAACCACAGGCTCCATCAAATTCAACTTTCCCGTATCTGCTTATTTTTTATGTTTTATAGTAGTATCGACTAATTACTAAATATTTGATGACATTAAATTTTAACTCAAGCAACTTTAATATATTTCATGAAACACAAAAGATCTTAAAAATAGTCATAACGTTCATCTTTTGTGAAGTTTTGTGAATAAATAATCATAGATCGAAATAAAATATTAGTTTTTTCCACATTAATCATAAGTTTCAATATAAATAAGGCGTTGAATAATTTAGAATCCACCCTTATTTCACTCCTTGATTACAAATTTCATGAACTAATCCGTCGGCAACGTCGAACGTATATTTATGCGCTTTGAAAGCAGCAGCCTGATGAAATAAAGTAAATTTATTACTGCAAATTTGCATGCCAACGTAAAATCGCGAAATTTGTGAAACAGAAGTTTGGCAATAATGTCAGGTCTAATTAAGAAAATCTTAAATTAAAATTCTCAAACACTCACGACTCCATTCAGTTGGTATGTACAATACATCGCCATCTACATAAAGAGATACTGACGAACTGTAGAAACACGAAACGACTGTATGTGTATGATGCTAGGTAGTCTTTTCATTCATTCATTAATCAATCAGTCAGTTGGCGAACCTCATTAGCGTATTCCTGCACCTTCCTGTCTAATCTTCTCGAATCGATTCAAATATGCCTCCGGTAGGGAACGGTGTCTTAAGACTAATAGTTGAAGTCAAACGAAAATGTCGACTTCGAATTCCCTTAGAATTAAGTTGGGTAACATTTGAATTTTGGTATTTATTATATATGTATACCATAGCAATAATAAAGCATATAATGTATGTACATATACGTATATACTATTATGAATTTATTTTATGATGTGTAAAATTGAAGACATAAAAATATTTTTATGATAAAATATTACTTTACGTTTAGAAATTAAAGTTTTTATAAATTAGATGTAATTCGAATTAATTATTTCTTTTACTTCATTTAAAAGATTTTATAATGAAATAAATAATTTTTTATTTAGTGTATAAGCGCTCGACACCACCAGATGATGGCAAATGAGATTTCACTTAAACGTTGTAGAAAGCTTGTTCTCCGGAGCCACTTTAGAAAGCGGGAAGACGCCCAAAGCATCGCGACTACATATCAAAAAAATTCATGTAATCTAATAAACAAGAGAAAAAACCTAATACTACTAACCCAAAATTAATTAAGTTTGGCTTTAAAAACTTATTCCCTAATCCATGGTTAGAAGAAAAAACCTAATACTACTAACATAAAATCAATTAAGTGTGACTTCAAAAACTTATTCCCTAATGCATGGTTAGAAGAAGCAGCCTTATTAGTTAAGGAGATATTCAAAGAAACAAAACCATCCCAATCATTGTAATCGACATTCGTACAAAGCACTGAGATACTACAGTATCCTATTTTACACGATGTGTATTTGCAAATCATTCAAACGTCTTACCGTAAACAATTAAGAACAATAACAACTCAATCGTTGGCGACACACATATTCCAGTAGAAACTATTTTTTCGACAAAAGCACGCACTTCAAAATGAACAAATGTATTTACAAAATGCACATTTAAAACATTTCATTCACGATTTGAGTTCGAGGTACAAAAACGCTTTTGTGTAAAGAGGTCAAAAGAAGCTTCCGATAAAACTGTTTTACTAAGAAAGCGAGTTTTAGGAAAAAGTGAATTTTGAACATGTAATTTGTACTATTTGAGAGAAGAAAGTAAGAAAATTTAAGCATAATTAAATATGTAAACATAAAATTTTAGTATAGGATATTATAAAATAAAAAATTTATTCATTCTCTGCCTCATCTATTAATTTTTACATATTAACTGTCAGACAAAGTTTCAAGTTGATGAACATTTAGAAACTGAAATGCATACCAGTAAAAAGAAACCCTCTGCTTCAAAAGTCCAAAAATTGCTCACAGACAGGTCAACAACAGGACGAGTGCATTTCAGAACAATTTTAGGAAGGACCTGTATAACTTATTTATAGACTGCAGCATTACAGTTTATAAATTAGACATTCCATTGCTTACCTTTTCTTTAATTACTGTAAATATTAAATTAGGCCTGACCTAGAGATGGCGGTAGTGAAAAATGTCACTATACACAATATACAGTCTAAGAAGCATATGTTTCAAGTTTGAAGACGCCACTTTGTTTAGTATTTGTTTGGCAGACGTCAATAGTGAATGTTTTCAGTGAATTTGTAAAAATGGAAAAAATTGGTCATCGTTACGTGATACAATACTTTTATTTGAAAGGCCTCAAACCAACCGATTTAAAAGATGAACTGGATTCTATTCTGGGCGAGTCTGCTTCTTCATTCGCAACAGTGAAATATTGAGTAGCAAAGCTTAAACGAGGCCGTACGAGCTGCCAAGATGAGCTTTGCAGTGGTCGACCAAATGAGGTGATGTCTCCAGAAATGGTGAAGAAAATCCACAAAGCGGTACTGAATAATCGGCGACTGAAAGTGCGCGAGCTAGCAGACATAATAAGCATTTCAAAAAGTGCAGTATATCAAATATTATCTGAAAATTTGGAGAAAACCGTGTGAAGGATGAGTGCCGCGTCAATTGAGTGTTTAGCAAAGTTTCACAGTAGCAAAGCAGAATTTTTGCGCCGTTTCATAACCATGGATGAAGCATGGGACCATCACTTCACATCGGAGACAAAAGAAAAATCAAAACAATGCACTCAAAATGGCAACCGGCTTCAAAGAAGTTGAAGACCGTTTCATCTGCAAGCAAGGTCATTTTCATTGACTATCTTGAAAAAGGAAAAACTATCAACGGCGAGTATTATGCGAACTTATTGCAACGTTTGAACGAAGAAATCAAGCAAAAATGGCCGAATTTGGCTAAGAGAAAAGTGTTATTTCATCAAGACAATGCACCAGTTCACAAACCCGTTATTGTAATTGCCAAAATTAATGAATTAAAGTTTGAATTGCTACCTCATGCGCCCTGTTCACCAGATTTAGCCCCCTCGGTTTATTTCCTGTTCCAAAACTTGAAAAAATTGCTCGGTGGTCAAAGATTTTCCAACGATGAAGAGGTGATGTCGGCAGTTAATAGCTATTTTGAGGAGCATGACAGTTCTTATTATAAAAATGATATAGAACTTATTGAACATCGCTGGGAAAAGTGCATAGAGCTGAAAGGAGATTGTGTTGAAAAATAAATATATTTTTTCCAAAATTTTTGTGTTTTCTTTGTTGTTGTTCGTTCGATTCTGCATGATCATTTTCTCGTGAAGAAACTTTCTTCTCTCTGGGTGCTGCATCGACTGACTGAAGAGCAGATGACACGACGTGTGACTTGGTGCCGAGAGATGCTAAAAAAGTTTAATAGGGGACAATCTCAGTATGTGAACAACATCGCGACAGGTGACGAGACTTGGCTGTACTACTACGATGTGCCGACCAAAGCTCAAAACAAAGTTTGGGTCTTTGGTGATGAGAATACACCCGTAGTTGTCAGAAAATCTCTATCTGTAAAAAAGAAAATGATAGCTGTATTTTTCAAATCGAGTGGAATTGTGGAACGCGTCGTTTTGGACACACAGAAGACAGTCACAGCTAAGTGGTATGCTGAATGGTGCCTGCCTAAAGTTATTGGATCTATGAAGAACCTGCGGCCAAAATCAAGAATGGACACTTTGTTCTTCCATCACGATAACGCTCCAGCTCACCGCGCCAAAGCCTGCACCGAATATTTGACCACGACGGGATTAAAACTTCTTGAGCACCCTCTCTACAGTTCAGATCTTGGTCCCTGCGACTTTGCACTGTTCCCGCATGTGAAAATGAAACTAAAAGGAGGCGGTTTTCCAGTGATGAGGACCTTCTACGGGCTTGGGAAAAAGATTATGCTTTACTTCCTAGTGAAACTTGGCAGAACTAGTTTAAAGATTGGTTTCGGGGGTTGGAGAGGTGTATTGAGTGTAGAAGAAATTACTTTGAAAAAATTAAATAAACAAAGCTGCATTGCAAGACTTTCCTAGTACCCTTTGTATAACTGTATAACTACTCCTGGCCTGAGAGACTCATTTTATATAATCTAAAGTTAAACCTCAGTTTTACAGTAAAACAATTTAGTGACGCTGAGCAATGGAAATATTTTTAGCAATATTCGATCCTGTAATAGAATTATTCTCTCTTAGCCAGCCTTTAGCCATTTAATTTATACATATAATTAGAGGCGATTATTTGAAAACGTGGTAGTATATTTTAAAATATACATATATTGCAAGGTATCCTTTGGGACGATTCTTTGCCGACAGTACATCGAACATCGAAATAACAAACAACTGTTAACTTTTACTATAATCTCTAATTATAGCTCTAGCAGTAAATAATCACAAAAGACTAATTACAAATACCTCTAATTAACACCGATTACCAACTTCGATTTTTACATATTAATGCTAATATGACAATAATCTGTCACTCACGATTCCAGCCGCTTGTATACATCTTTCGGGTGTATCCTAATGTTTTTGTTCTAGAACAACTTTCTCGTCTCAGACTACAATTTGTCACTATTGTTGGGCGCTAGGAGGTAAACATGTATCACTTTCAACTTACACCGAGTGGTTTATTATAGTTGTTGCAACACGACATTAATCCGCTTGATGACGGTATAAGATTCCCAAAAATTTTTTGTAATTTGAGGCTATATCCATTTCGTTGGCTTGGATTGTACAACCAAACTTCGTCATCTGCTTGGAAATCGAAGGTATTGATTCATTTATTATATCGAGTCTTCGGAAATGTCCCAACTGTATCTATTATGATTGTCTCACTCAAAACACATCCCAGACATAGCTTAGATTGCTCTTAACTTCGAGATTTGCTTCCTTTGTTTATTGCATAATCTGGACCACTTCCAAAAAATTTCTCTATATCATCCTGACATCGCAACCTGACTTTCCCTAGGACTTTGTTTGTAATAAAATGTTCTCCAATAACGTTAGCACGATATTGCTGGCGTACTTTTGAAACTCTTGATTTAAATAAAACTATTTGCTTGACTTTAAACTATAATTATTAATGTCAACATTTACGAGACGTTCAACGTATTCTCGGTATTAGGGTGATTGACTAATGATATGCTTTATTTGACTAATGTATTTGATAATGCCATTATCTCTAAAAATAGTATAAAATTTCATATATTTTCTATCATTAGATCGCTAGTAGTACTTAGACAACGAATATCAGAATGGCTGAAACAATATTGAAAAAAGTCAAACACCACGCTGTAATTCAATTCCTTGCCAGGAAAAAGCAAACAGTAAAAATCATTCACAATAAGGTGGTGGACGTTTGCAAAGAGTCTGCACTTTCATTACCTGTAGTTCAAAAATGGTCAAGTGCATTTAAAAGAGGCGGAGAGAGTATTGAAGACTATCCCGCTCGGACAACTTAGTTGCTGAAGCTACGGAAGAAAATCTAAATGTGTTGAAAAACTAGTGCTAGAGTATGCCCAAAAAAAGTATTATGTTGACAGAGATGACTAACCTATCTGGTGTCACCATACGCACCATTCTTCGTGACCTTCATTACCTTTCAAATGTAATTGCAAGATAGATGGTATATTCACAGCTCACAATAATGTCTCACAAACAAGTGCGAGTCGAGTGCTGTAGTGAATTTTAGTTCTGTGGTGAAGATTCAAGTAATTTCGATCGAATTGTTATTGGAGATGAAACGTGGGTTTTTCACGATGATCTTGAAAGTAAGCAGGAATCGTAACCACAGTTTTTGGGACGTGAAAGGAATTTTTCTTATCGCGTACACATAAACGTATTATCTTACGCAACTACTCTGCGTAATTTAATAGAAGAAGTTTAAAAAATAAGACGAGATAAACCGACAGCTGGTGTGTTGCTTCTTCACGACAACGCTGATTCACAGGTGCGTTTTTCCAAGGATACTGTACGAGATCGTGATTTCGAAGAAATGAAACACTCATTCTATAATACGATTCTAGCCTCTAGTGTTACTATTTATACCCTATTTAAACAAAAATATTCTGGGAAACAATTTTACGATGGTGAATAGCTCAAGGTGATAATAGATGTATATTTATTAGACAAAGTGGAAAGTTATTTTTACAGGGTATTGAAAAGATAATTTAGAGATGTAATAAATGCATTGATATTATGGGCGGATTATCTTGAAAAGAGAGATAAATTTAATTGTTTTGCGTTTTTCTTCATGCTGATACCGAGAATACATTGAATGCGTCATATATATATATATATATATATATATATATATATATATATATATATATGTATATATAGCATAACACAATGTAACTTATTTGAGTATATTTCCAAAAATATTTTTCGTTTATAATTTATTCGTATATTTACGACTCACTAGGCATACTTCTGGAATATGTATGTACATATTTCGAGTATACACCACACAACACTCTTGAATATCTAGGTACAAGCTCAATGCAATCACAGGGCAAGTACGGTATTAAACAACTGCAAAGTAACCTGCGTTAGCGTACCGACATAACATAGTTATTAAATATCCAAAATTTTTCACGAACAGAGTAATCACCACTTTTAACCACTTATCAACAATACATTATTGTAAAACCTATACATCATTTGGAAAATATGTACATATTTTACAGTACGGGAGAATACTAAATCATTTGGAAAATAAAAAATGGTTTTGTGTTATAAAATGATAGAAAGAGATTGATCAGAGTTTGGCATTATATTCAGACACATTATTCGATAATGAAATATTTTTTTTATCAAACTAAATAGAAGTAACGCCATGTTACAATATTAAAGTGGATTATGTTCAAGGTAACAGTAAAACAGATAAAGAAATGTTTGTATTTGTTTCTCTTAAAAGAAATGAAAGATGGAATAATAATATTTTCATTGTCAGTGAAAGTTATGAAATCTTGTATTCCGTTTTAAACGAGCAAGTTTCAAATTTTGTTACAGGCACTCTTACCCAATATGGTATACCACTAAAATCATCACTAGTATTAAAAGTAAACGTTGCTAAAGGCATATAAAATTCAATTGCGTTAACTTATTATTGAAATTGAAGAAGCTGTGAATCCAGAACAGTTATGGTCATATATTTTGCCAAAGACAAGACAAAAGAATTTATGGGCGAGTAATTCCAGATGGCGAAATCCATAAAAACACCAGAATCAATTGTAAATAGGTTGTCAAAGTTCTTTGGAAGTGTTTTTGCTACTCCTTCAAGTCGCACTGATCTGTATTTTAGTAATAATCATACTAATAGTATTCATTTAAGTGACTATTTAAAATAAAGTAATGGAAAAAATTGATTGAAAAACTCTTTTATGTCTGGTCACGATAAAGTAAATTCTGACAGGAATTGCAAATAACTTTATAATTATCAGTTCCCTTAGGCCTGTCTCGCCGAGCAAGTTTTTGAAAGAAGGTTTAGTAAGCAGTTTCAGTGCGACTATTAAGCGTTGAAGATATTCCATACAAGTGGTAACGAAACATCGGTGCCAGTATTGACGAAGACGCGATTCCAGCTCGGGAGCCAAATGAAGGAAAGTTTAGTATTTGAAATTGAAACTGAATTCTTTTCCATATTTAAAGATCTACATTTTGTCTTAGAATGCAACCATCGTAGTAGAAAATCCGGCATAGCAAATATACGATGTTGAAGTAGTATACGAAATACTCATATTTTCAGTGCAGAAAATTCATCAGCCACCTCTGATCAAAATTCAAATAGTGGTTTATTACTAAATTGTCTTTTGATTTCGCCACTTATTGTGAAGTTTATGAAGATTCCTTCTTCAGCAGTTGTGAAATCTGTTTTGAAATCCACTATGAAGTTGTCGTCGGCAAAAAAAAATACTTTTTAAAATTATCTGCCAGCATGGTTACAAAAATATGTTTAATATGTTGCATTTTTAACCTTTCTTGCTTTTTATTTCTGTTCCACAATTCCAATTCTTAGCAACGTTGAATGCAGTGCACTCATGTCTTTATGTAAAGATTCTTAATTTAACGGATCTCATTTCGATATAATTCACTACGATTACAACCTTCGTAAGCATAATATTCCGTACCAGAATTTATTCCTTTGGAAGCAGGATAAGAGCTTCTCTGTGAATCATATAATATGTCTAGACACACTGTGGAGATCTTTGTTTCACAAATGCTTGTAAACTCTGACAGTCTCCGAGAAAAATTACTCGTAACTGAAGGCACAGACGCGATTGTACTATGGAAGAATAGAATAGTACTTAAGCCAGTCTAAATGTGAAATTCATTTTGTCTTAACAAAATCAATTTAAAATTTTCAATATGTGTTTAGTAAATGTAAGAAATTATCTTTTAGTTAATAACTAAGAGCAAATTAGTAATTCTGAAATAAATGTGTATTAATTCATATTTATGTGTATATACGATCAACAACACAAAAATCAATTTTATAACGTCTTATTAAAAGTAAACACATTTTGTACAGATTATTTAAGCGAACATTACGTTACACTTAGTTTACAAACTGCTTTGTTCTTACATCATTGGATTGTGTTTAGTTTTCGTTGAATAATTTATTAATTTTTATGCTTGTGTTTCTATAGATATTAAATTACATTAAGTTACAGCCTTGGTCATTGCTCTACATCTTTAGCTGTATTACCAATCCGACGGGCAACAGTATCATTTTTTAGAGGTATGGACTGTAATTGATTGACAAAATTGTTTCCGACCATAATTTCTGCAATCTCAATCGCAGTTGGCATAATTAGTTCTGCACCAATGGTGGAGGTTTTTACGTATGGCTATTTCATATGAAACTTTATAAAAGACTAGTAAAACTTCTTGTTTAGTTCCCATTGTTTTGTGATGTTGGACATATATCAAGGTCACCAGCTATCTTACTCTCATCTTTGGTCCGTATATATGCATATGTTAACCTAAGTTGTTCTAATCTTTTCCGTGCGTCGCAATGACCACGTCTACACTTCTCATGTTCTCACACATTCTGAAAGCCTAAGTCGTTTCCCCCTCTGTTGAGTGAGGTGGTTGATGGAGATTTGTCCCTTCCTATAACGGTGTAAAATTTTGTCGGCTAGTGGGATGCAGACATGGAATCAGCACAAGTTTTCAAATATTATTTATTTATCAGCTATCAGGTGGATGTACACAACCATTATCGCTCATATACAAACAAACCCGCACAATATCTGAGGTATGTTTCATTATATTGGTGCCATGTACATGTGGCACTGTCATTTATACTTTTAGGGTTTTACTTTATTTTAATCTATTATATTGCATCCTATTTAACATTATTGCATATCCAGTTTTGGTCTATGGTATCGCATCGTCACTTCTTGTTTCGTATCGCTCTCGCCTTTTATATATTTTTCCCGTACCTTCTTGTGGTTGACATGAAGAATATTAGAGTCATATCACACGTTCTTAATCTAATAAAACATTGGTGAAAGCATTGAGTATTTTAAGGTCGAGTAGAAAATTTCAATTAGTAGAGTTATTAGTGCACTTCATTATAAACAAAATTAATTATTTGTGAATACATGCATTTGACTGTAATTACAGATGAATTATGTTTGAATACTAAGCTTGTGCATTACCTTGATATATATAGTTTACTTGATTATGTAGATATTTTGTATATGTTTATATATACCTGGGTGTTCAAAATTGTCGAAAAATTTGGTGTGAGATTGATATAAATACTATTTAAACAATCTGAACTTAATTTCATTCTTGTATTATAATAGTATTAATGTCAATATAGTTTACTTGGTCTCACATAATCATTTGATTTAGTATCAAGAATGTCGTTACTTGTCCAACGTACAGCTGAAACCTATAAAAAATTTATAGCTATCCTGTTGCTTACGTATTCAGCTTGTTTAACAAATTTAACTTCATCGTCTGTCGTATCCTAGTATAAAATACTAGGTGTTCTTTTGATTTGCAAAACATCTTCGGGGAAAATCTTTGTCGACTTAGTGGACCAATAGAGCTACGATATGCTAAAAGACATTACGTGTGGCGTCGTTTGCTCTTGGCGTCCCTTTAAATTAACATCAATCTCCTACTATTTAACTTTGTGACACACGACCTCCACGACAATTTATTGGCCACCGTCTGGATATACCAAAGCTCCTGAGTCGGTGTTTTTACGACCCGCATCATTCTTGTTACCAACTACTGACAAGAGTGTATCAAGATCAAACATTTTTACTTAAACAGTTAATGATTAATAAACTGATTCGTTATTATGATGAGACAGATTTTTTTCTTTTCCCCATAGGCTTGCTAGGTTTAGTTTAAGTGTTGTACCTGAATCTTTCAAAAAGCTGTAATATTATTTCTTCAAATATATTATATTGTTGGTGAATTGGCAGTAACAAAATATAACTCTCGTGTATATCGTATTAGTTTATTAACACTTCAGATGTATTTACTGTCTCTAACGTCTACAATCAATTTCAAAATTCTAGTTATTTGCTTTTATTCATAACATGAAGCGATGAGGCACGTAATGTATCGAAAATGAAAGAGCTCGTTTCAAAGAATTCATTCCAATTGAAAACTCGAAATTTCTTACCATCGAAGGGGAATCGAGCCTCTATCCACAGCTTACCGGACAGATGCTCTACTTGTAAGCTACCAGTAGTGTAAGATTCAATTCCATAAACGAGTCATAAATTAAATTATCGAAACCGATCTTTAATTGAAAACCCGCAGTAGGTTTTCTTATTATTAAATATATGTGCAATTGCATATATACACACGTGAAAACTCGATAAATTTCAATTGACGACATGAATGAATGAAAACTCGCAATTTCCTGTTCATTACACTTCTTTAATTAAGGCGGCTGTTAATGAAAATATCATGCCCTCGGAGGGGAATCGAATTCACTGCTGACTGAGCAGATTCTTTGCCACTAAGCTACCAAGAACCATAAGATTTCTCAAACGCATCACAAATGACATTATAGAAACAAATCTTTAATTAAAAATCAGCGGTTATTCTTATTATTAAACGTATGTACAATTGCATACATGCACACGTGTATACCCACAATTATGTATATTTCGCGATGTAAATGAATGAAAACTGAAAATTTTCCATTCATTACGTCGCTTTAATTAAAGCATAAATTAATGAAAAAATCATGCCCTCGCAGAGTAGTTTCATTCATTAATTAAAGCGATGTAACGAGCAGTTGTTAACATTAACAATTATTATGTATAAGTGGATAATTATCAATTTTAATTTGATTATTATGTGTTGTAAAATATAAAACAATTTGTATTTTATCTAGAAAATAAGATTAAAAATAATAGATATTTATTCATAGTTCGCTTTTGTTTACAATAGCACACTATATGTTTAAGAATAATAAAACCTCGCTTGTTGTATGTGTATATACATTTATAATGGATTAATTTTATATTTCTGCGATTATGTATTTTAACATACTAAGACCTCATATATCGTATTACACGAATATTACAAAATACGCTTCTGTGTATCTAGGGCCAGAGTACCTGAATCTCATTTATATTATCGTTATCTTATCGAACTTCTACATAAGGGGATACCATGAAGCTACGCGCTTTCTATTTAGTCGAATTAAAATATTTTAAAGCGAACTATACCTGGGAAAGCGGTCCCAATTTTATAAGACAATAAAGGATTCTCTCTTGAAGGTAATAGATATTCTTTAAAGCTGTTTCTCAATTCAAGTGTTTTCTTTCTTAAAAAATATTGTTCTGTGAAATGCCAATAACGGCTCCGATGTGATCATTTATAGATTCATCAAATCAATATTTGATTCCGTTCAACGCCTTTTACCAGTTTCCAAACACCCCTCTGACAATTCCCTAACAGACAAAATTGTGAAATTGTGATATGAGAAAATAATTAAATAGCCATGCACAAGTATTTTAGATGTCAATGGGTATATTACGCCAATTGGAACAAAAACGATAAAAATATAAATTCATCAGACATAACTCATCAATAAGACACAAAATGCTGTTAACAATTATATTCAACATAGTGAATAATTTACTGTAATAGATGTCTCAGAAGAAGATGCAATTTCAACATAAAACTATTTTTTAGAAAGTTTCAGTGCGTGCAATCTGGGAGAAGTATGACTATATACAGTGTTCATAACTGTTCTTAATAAATTATACTAGAGTTCTGATGAGTTCAATTTCAAATACAGAATAAGCGTTTGCTGTAGTGATAAACGTGTTTTCACTGCAGATGATTCTATTGTTGTAGTAGATAGACTCGGCAGAAAAATATAATTCATCATTACTGTATGTTGTTACTAACACTTAAGCTGTACGTTTTTTGTTTTGTCAGAATAATTTTTAACTACTTTCCAGGATGGCCCCAACTTCTAATTGTAATATCCGAAGCAGTATTGGGTGAAGTTGTTAAATCACTTATTTATTGTGGAATTTAAATTTTGTAATTTAAAAAAACAATTTTTTAAGAAATGTGATTTTACACGTCTGTCCTACAGCCATTTGAATTTTAAATTAGCACATTCTAGTTTAATAATATTATATACATTCAAAATACTCTGCTTCACTACAGTAAATTTATTTTTAGTATTGGCTGATACCCGAATTTTGAAACCGTTCCCCCGTGTTTAATGTAGATTTCAGCAACATTTTCACAAAAATTTGCGCATATTTCCAAAATTTGAAAATGTTACTGAAAACTATATTAGATTTTACACAAAATATAAAAAAATTACGTATACACTTATAGCTTATAGAAGCCCAAAAATAATTATTGTAAATGAAATTTTACACTCTCGCAATAATACCAGTAAATATATTGCTAAATATAAATCAAGTAAATATAATATTTTTCTAAAGATAACATACCTCTAGTTCTCCTGCACTAAAATAGCACGAATACAATACTTTTATCAATCGACAATTGACTGAGCTCCTGTATTTGTATGCCCTAATGTCGTTGTAACGAAGCTACTCTACAGTGTCCGAGTTACCATTTGGTGTGCTATATCTGGGTATGGATTTATGTTTATTTTGTTGAGAACGAAGACAACCATTACATTACTATTAATCAAGAGCATTATGGGCTAAGCCATAAGCCAAACTTCGAGTACGCTTAATAATAATAATAATTACACAGGCGAACCAATAAATATTTTTTAAAAACATTTATTCCTATGTCTATTTATACGTACGTTAAACTTAGCAGCCAATACTTAATAAAAAACTAATAAAATTTAACACTGCTCACGATCAGCAATCAAAAATTGAATTCATATTATAGTACAAGTCTCATTTATCGGATCTGACGACACCTGTTACATATATACATACCATACGTTTGGAGTAGGCTCAAGAAGTGTTTCGTTTAGAAGATTCGCCAGCAAATATTGGAAACTATGAAGAAAGATAAACTATCTGCTTCTGGGTTTCCGGGCTGGAACCGCGTCACTAGTATATCTGCTGACGTTTCGTACCCATTTGTATGGGACATCTTCAGGGCTGAACTACTGCACTGAAACTGGTGTAAGTCGATGGGGGACGTGTTTATATATGGATAATGGGTCATGGGTCAATGGAGCGTTACGGTTACGGTTGGGTAGATTAGAGATGCAGGATTGCCAAACGTTATGTAGGGGGTAGCCATCATCGCGGTTAAGATTATTGGGGTGCTTAAAGATCTCTATAGTTTCACGGATTTTGCGACCATAGAAGTGGTTAGTGCGGGATAGGATCTTGGTTGAATTAAACTGAATATGGTGCCCGGTTTCCAGCCTATGCTCGGCAAGTGCAGAACCGGCTATGCGCAGCAACCTAGTACAACGCTCATGTTCAGAAACACGAGTGCCGACAGACCGCTTTGTTTCACCAATATATGCCCTACCGCATGAACAAGGAATCCTGTACACACCAGCTGATTCTAAAGAAACATGGTCTTTTACGGAAAAAGGGTCAGATAATTTAGAATGGGGTTTGAAGATGGTTTTGATGTTGTTTTTGAGAAGAATAATTTCCATAATTGAATTTTTCGATTGTGTTTATTTTGGCGCATACTGTAGAACATCGTCTTTCCAAACACGATTCTTTGAAGTCGACACTTGCTCTTATTTGTATATCTTATTATGTTGTTGAAATTAGTAAATAACTGGAGCTTTCTATATTTTACCTGTGTAGACTTCCTACCATCCGATGGCCCATTTCTTGTTTATTATTGTTATTGTTGTGATTTCGATAAATCCCAAAATACGCAACTCGTGTCCCTGTTAGTTACCAAAATTATTTTCTATCTACAGCTTATAGTCATTGGGCACTGAAGACAAAAAAGGTAACTAACTTTTTAATTTTGATTATTTTTTATTTAATCCCTTTCAAATTCATATCATCTTTATAAAATTGCAAACTTTGTAGGTAACCTATACAGCTTGTAACACGTGACGCATAATTACCGTTATGGCTTAGCTAACTTTCTTGTCTTAGCAAATATTTTCTGTTTTGTTCCAGAATGGGCTCTGAAAAACTTGGGAAATTTTTAATGGAGAGACAGCACAGAGCAAAAAAAGTTGTTCAATTTGATTTTGAGAGACGACATTGCATTATTTTAACACAACGAGAATGACGTAATTTCTTTAATGTTTGAAACGTGCCTCGTGCTACAACAACTTGTCGATTGATTCACCATTTTCAGCAATAAGGAGCTGTCCGCTATCTGAAAAATATCGAGCAGTTCTAAATAAGAGAAACAGTGGTTGCATGCAAGAAAGTGTTAAGAAAAACCCTTGAACTCGAAACTTCAACAAGGTGACGCTCTCAGTAGTTATTGATATCTAAGCAGTTTTTGCAAAGGATTTTACAATTACAGCTGTTCCCTATAAGATTGCAATTGGTACACGAATTAAAACACAATGATCTGCAAAGTAGCATTAAATATGATCGACGTTTTCAAGAATTGTCCCGAGACTAAATCGAATTTATTAACAACCTCATAATGAGGGACAAAATCCATTTTCACCTAAATAGTCACGTGAATAAAAAAGCTGCAGGATATGGGGCACCGAAAATGTAAGAGAGATTATTTAGCATCCAATGCATCTGGTTATGTGTACAGTATGGTGTGGGTTGGGTTGGGTTGAAAAAAGACCATTGGACCATACATTTTCTGAAACGACGAAGGAAATATTGTTAATATGGATAGCATTTGACCATTAATACCCGATAATGAAAGAATTTTTTGAAACCAGAAGTAGAAAACAATCCAGAGCTGTGGTTCCAACAAGGTAGAGCTGCAGCTCGCACAACCCGTCAAACTATGGCTCTTTTGAGGGAAATTTCATCTGACCCGATTGTTTTCTTTGGGGCACCTAAAAGGTAAAGCGTATGCAAATAAATTAAGAACCATACAACAGCTTCAGGCCAATATTCGACTCGAAGTTCTAACAAGAACTATGGAAAATGCTCTGGATAGAGCATCTTAAGTCGAAGGTAACAATTGACACTATTTGCTAGATGTTATATTCAAAACATAATGTAAACATATTCCCAAATTGTCAAATAAATGTTACTTACTGCAAAAATTAAATAAAATGAAAATAAAGAAGTTATTCATTAATTCAGCCATAACTAATTATGCGCCGCAATAATCGAAGGTGTTTAAAATTGCTTTCCCTTCGTCCTTACAAATTTACGAACTGTCGCTGTTATACAATTCTTTGGTGTTAATCATTTCAACTTACATTTACGATTATTAATCTTCATGTCTGTATTCTATTTATCCTTCAATTCCAAATATTTTATCAAATAACTTTATTGCAATTAATTATACAAAGAGAAAAAGAAATTGCAACATGACAAAATACAATATATTACATGTGTTAAAACATATTCTTATACATCACATTCTTGCTGTAGAGAACCACGATTTATGTATTCAAATACACTGTATGGTTCTAAATCAATTAAGAAATCACGAACTCTTTTTTTAAATATTAAGAATATCTTAATTTCTTTTAATGATTCCGGTAAACTATTAAAAAATTTAATGGAAGAGTAGCGAAGTCCACTCTCTATCAGTGTCAGGCGGTGTTTGGGATAATAGTAATTAGTTTTATGCCTTGTGGAATAATCATGAACAGCGCTGTATTCTTCAAACAAGTCTTTATGTTTGTAGGCAAAAAGTAGGACCTCGAATATATAAATTCCAAAAATAGTTAACAAAAAATGTTTTCTAAATATGCCCCTACATGATTGATTAAAATTCAAGTTATATATTATTCTCAGAATCCTTTTTTGTGTTACGAAAATACGATTCATATCAGTACTACTACCCCAAACAGCGATGCCATACCTTACTCTGGAATAAAAGCATCCAAAGTATATCATTCGTAACGTCTGTTCACCAACGAGTTTCCTCAAGCGACGAACTCCAAAACATACACTTGAAAGGACTTTAGATAAATCATGGATATGATCCTTCCATTTTATAAACTGATCAACCGTAACTCCCAACAAACGAACACTATTGTGTACGGGATATAAGGAATCACCTAGTTCCACATTGTCAGGAAATTCAGAAAAGGTATTGCATCTGAACAGTATTATACTAGTCTTCGATTCATTTACATACAGGTTATTATGTGCTAGCCAGTCCTGAACTGTTCCCAATACAGAATCAACGCTGTCAATTACCTGATTTAAAGAGTCGCCTGTGACCAAAAGCGTAGTATCGTCGGCATAATTAATTGTCATGCATTGCTTATTAGGTCCATGATCGAGATAATGGATATCATTAAAATACAATAAAAATAGAATAGGTCCGAGAATACTACCTTGCGGGACACCTCTGGAGATCATTAACTTATCTGAATAAGTATTATTACCATCGATATTTAGGCATACTGATTGTGATCTATTAGTAAGATAAGAATTAAACCAAGAGAGGGCAATGCCTCGTATACCATAGCGCTCGAGTTTACTTAAAAGTAATTTATGATCCACAGTGTCGAACGCTTTAGATAAATCTAATAAGCACCCACATGGTAGTTTTTTGTCATCTAAGGCATTCAGAACTTTTTCAGAAAAGTCATACAAAGCGGTTTCAATGCTTTTACCCTTAGCAAAACCATGTTGATAGTTACTGATTAAGCCATGTTTGAAAATAAAATTTGTTAATCTGGAGTAAGCTGCTTTCTCGAATAATTTCGAAAAACCGGTTAAAAGGCTAACCGGTCTGTAATTTTCCAAATCATTAGGATCACCTTTCTTAAATAACGGAACAACCAAAGCATGTTTCAGGTAGTCCGGAAAAATGCCTGTAGCAAAGGAGTGATTAATTATATGGGTAAGTGGTCTTAAGTAACTATCCGAGCAAGACTTTAAAAAACTGATAGGTATTTCGTCTTGACCGGAAGATTTGGAATTACTCAATGAGCTAATGAAGGAAGAGAGTTCACTTTCGCATATTGGGAAAAAATAAAATGATGAAGAATTATTAGGAATTAGCTGAAGAAATTTGTATGATTGATTTAATGAAACAGAGTTTTGAAGGAATATTTTGTTCAAACTATAAGCAAGATTTCTGGGATTGTCGGCTTTAGGAAACACGTGTTTGACGCTTTTACCCGAATGAGAATTAATAATACGCCACATAGTTTTATTTTTATTTGTAGAATTAAGTAATTGCTGTTCGTAATAATTCTTTCTGTCCTGATTTACGGCGTTGTCATATTGAGTTTTATAGAATTTAAATGTATTTTTGTAATCGTTATTGAAGTTACATATTAACACGTAATGCTTATGATTAGTATAAATACGAAGTTTTATTGTTATTAGACAGTTAGTCTTTGAGCTATCGTCAACCAAGTAACATAATGAGGAGTGAAAAGTGAAATAGAAAAAATCGAATATCGTGCCGTTATTTCCTTAGAAGGAAAATCAGTCGCGACCATAATGAATGAGATGTCATTGGTTTACGGCGACTCTTGTCCAGGAAAAACCATGGTGTACAAGTGGCATAGTTTATTTAAACAAGGAAGAGAATCCCTTGAAGACGACCCGAGGCCGGGCAGGAGCATTGAGGTGACCACGCCAGCACTTATCCAAAAAGTTGAACAAATTGTACTCGAAGATGCTCGACTAAAGAAGAAACAACTCGCAGAAATGGTTGGAGTATCCGATACAACAATTTTTAAAATCCTAACGATCATCTCGGCATGTCTAAGGTCAGCGCAAGATTTTCACGCCGCCGCAAAAACAACCGCGCGTAGAGCGTTCGCGTGCATTTTTGGACCTCTATAATGAAGACAAGGATGGTGTATTGAGTGGAATGGAGACGAAACTTGTTCATCATTATGACTCCATGCAGTGGCATAAAAAGGGCACAGCACCTCCCAAGAAATTTTGATCAGCTGGGAAAGGGTATTTTGGGACTCGCAAGGAATATTGTTGATTGATTATAAAGATAAAGGTGTTTCTATAACCGGAGAATATTACGCTTTAATATTAGAGCGACTAAAAGAAGCCATTAAAGAGAAAAGACGGGGAAAATTGACAAAAGGTGTTCTGCTTTTGCACGACAACGCGCCCGTCCACAAGAGCCGCGTTGCGTTAGCTGCCCTGCATAAGGTGGGCTTCGAAATTGTGAATCACCCACCCTACAGCCCAGACCTGGCCCCGAGTGATTATTACCTGTTTCCGAAAATGAAAAAAGAGCTGCGGGGTAAAAAATTTACTGCCGATGATGAAGTCAAGGAGGCGGTTTCGGCGTATTTTGCAGATAAAGAGAAATCATTTTTTTATGAGGGTATAAATAAATTAATTGAAAGATGTGAAAAATGTATCCGTCTTGCAGGCGAATATATTGAAAAAAAAAATAATTTGGTTTTTTTATTTCCACCCCTTGTCCCCCATTCCGCGAATATAAAAACGCTCCCTCGTACATATAACACGTAATGCAGGGACGTAATTTCTTAATTCAGTGACTTTTTTAGAAGGTTTAAAGCAATATTGTTTGTTGTGCACTTTTTTTAAAGGGAAAAAAGAATTAAAATATTTCAAAAATACATTCAGAAAGTTCAAAAATTTTAGATTTGTGTCGCAGGCATCGCAGTATATATTCCAGTCTTCACCACACATATCTTCCACAAAAGTCATTATGGTTGAGTGTGTAATTACGCGAACAAATTTAAAGTGTTGCTGCTCCTCACGTACAGATAGGCATTTACAGTAGATCACCTGAGCTTTGTGATCCGAAAAACTTGTATCCATTGTGAAAGTATGATACACAGAAAGGATATCTTTTCCAAATTCCTTCACCAAAAGAATATTGTCCAAGCATGTTTCTGCGGTCTTCGAGACTCTAGTCGGCTCGTTTATAAGAATCATCACTCCAAAAGATTCCAGTATGTTTCGGAAATACCTACTCTTAGCATCACTGCTTAGTAAGTCAACATTAAAATCACCAGCGATAACACACGTGACATTCAGTGAATCAATGACACTTAATAAACTCTCGATTTTAATACAAAAGTCAGAAAAGGAACCTGTAGGGCTCCTGTATATATATATATATATATATATATATATATATATATATATATATATATATATATATATTAGTAAAATTTCGTTTTTCTCATATGTGACAGAAGCGCCACAACATTCAAAGTCATACTCAACAGCCATGTCATCTACAAAAAGAGTTCTTACAGCAGTAAGTGTATCTGACGTGTAAATAGCAGAACCGCCATGTATACCGTAAACTCTACAATAGGACGATGCCAGGGAGCAACCCTGTAGTTTTATAAATTCTAATTTATCGGCACATAGCCAGTGTTCGGTGATAAATATTATTTTAATGTCACGAATTAAGTCCAATTCGACCTGAAGACCCTCAAGTTATGTTGTTAGGCACTGTACGTTTTGATGGTATAACGTGAGAGTAGTTTTGTGCTTGATACCTGCGTTGATTCTATCTGAAGCTTCATCTTGCAATACACTTAAGGCATTTCCGCCTGCTTCAAATTTTGATGTCTCAGTCTTTCTACTAAAAAAGAATATTTTTGAATTTTTATATTTTTGCTTTAATAAAGTCTTCCTCGTGTCTGTTTTTTATACCAATTTTAAAAGCTTTTGCTGTAGTAGACCTTATTTTTAATTCCTCGATCTCCACCGCACTGTCCTTACAAATATTTTTCACAACATAATTCCTCACGGAATCGACCGTACATACCGGATTTACTCCACCCATGAAGTACCAATTCATGCGGGGAGCCGCTACAAATGTACTATCTGCACTCTCACTTCCCGTTCCAATAACAGTGAGACGTTTTTTGTTCCTTCTAATTAACTTCCACTCATCGTTACGATTTGTGAGGGCACTTGCTTGCTCATATTTTTTATCTCCGTTTTTTTGAATCTTTGGATTGTCTTTCTTTACAGCTCCTGTTCTCTTTAAAATAGTCGAGTATTTGCTGGCAATTTTTTCTTCCATATTCATGTTTTCGTTATTTCTTTTCATGTTTTTATTGTTGTTTTGATTATTTATGTCCTGTTGAGTTTTTACTTCTTCATCCTTTTTCTGGTCCGTAGTACCATCTCTATCTTGAGAGCGGAAGTATTCTGAATTTTGTTTAGTTTCTGTAAGAATCCTTTTTAATTTATTAACTTCTTCCGACAGAACCCTGTTTTGTCTAGATAAATTGTTAATTTCCATTTTTAAAGGATTTACTATTGCATCCGTTAATGATTGCAGTGCTTCATTTATTTTAGTACTTATAAAAATATTTATTTTATTTACCTTATCTTGATCGAGAAAATCGACCTTTGATGTTTCTTCGTTTTTCTCATTAACTTCTTCTTTTGAGGTTAGATCCTGTACACAATCACTACAGGCCCAGTTCTTGATTTTTCCAGTCTCTCTTAGTTGGACAAAAGATTCCACAGAGACACCACAACACCTCAGATGAAAATTCTTGCCACACTTTTGCCGGCACACTATATATTCATCGTATCTTTCGATTTTCTTTTCACAGGAATCACACTTGATCGCCATGATGAAAAATCATATATATATGATATAATACTACTAAAACAGTTTTATATGAACTTTTCTTTCGACGTTGCTTTTGAAGTTAGGACTACTTTTAAGTTAAAAGAAGCTTAACATGAAAAGTGCAACATTATAGAAAAGTTACATTTAGAGAGACATTTAAGTGAACATCTGAGAATAATTCAAATGTTAATAACACCCTGTTTATAACGCGCTAAGTCTCTTCATGTAAACTCTGGTATTATCAACAAACTTGTTCTTATTATTAAGAACGAAGAAACAACACCTACCTCTACTGTCTAAACATGCAACTGTCCGAACGAAAGAACGAGGACAATTGCATGTTTAGAAGATAGGGGGAAGTATTTTTTAAATTTTTTTTAAATCGCCAACGACACGGTAACGCACAGAGAACAAGTTCGTTAATAGCACTAGAGTTTAACTGAAGGTAGTTTAATACTCGAAACACGTCGTAAACAGACTGTTGAGATAGATTATTTGAAAATTATAATGTTTGCGTTAGTACATATTATAGAGAAAACTAATGATAACATATATCAATTTATATCTATTAACACGGACAGCAGGCAATGAGCACATCTAGTCTATTGCACTGGCCAGTGGAATCACAAAAAGAGCATTAAACATATAAGTATATAAAATAACTGGAACATTCAAACGTTAGATAAAATGTTGAATATATTATGCATATATGAATATATTTAACAACCAAGTCCTTGTTAATGTTACTATAAAAAAATTATGTATTTTATCTTCCGACATTTTAAATTTTATGTAAAAATAGCAATATATCTTCCTTTATTTTTTGTCTACACAAAGGGTACTAGGAAAGTTTTGTAATATGACACAACAATGAATTGTAGGAAACTGCTCGTTGCAGCATGTTGAGACATGTTCACATGTGCATAGTAGCCGCCTCGCCATGTCGATGGGCTCAGTTATTCACTAGTAGTGAGAGTGTAATGTGCTTGCGATGGCATCGTGGGCACGAAATGAGATAAGGACAGTTTTTCGTTATAATTTCGTGCGTGGTTTAATCATAGACCAGTGCTTTGAAGCAATGACTCTTGCACTAGGTGATGTTTGTCCATATCGCACAACGTTATTCAGGTGGTATAGAGAATTCCAAAGGAGAAATTTAACTGTGGAGGATGCTGAGAGGCCGGGAAGGCCACGAACGCCAGTTACGGAAGAAAACGTTACTACTGTAAGGAAAATGCGTGGCGAGGACAGGCAAGTGACCTACCAACAGATAGAGGGCACTTCAAGCCTAAATGCATCAGCAATTCATTCGATTCTGGATGGTCATTTGCACGTGAAGAAACTTTGTTCTCTCTAGGTACCGCATCGACTGACTGAAGAGCAGATCACATGACGCGTGACTTGGTGCCGGGAGTTGCTAAAAAACTTTAATAAGAGACAATCTCGGTATGCGAACAACATAGTGACAGGTCATGAGGCTTATCTGTACTATTACGATGTGTCGACCAAAGCTCAAAACAAAGTTTGGGTCTTTGATGATGAGGACACGCCCGTAGTTGTCAGAAAATACTGATCTGTAAAGAAGAAAATGATAGCTGTATTGTGGAATTGTGGAACGCGTCGTTTTAGACACACGGAAGACAATCGCAGCTAAGTGGTGTACTGAACAGTGCCTGTCTACACTCACTGGATCTATGAAGAAACTGCGGCCAAAGTCAAGAATGGACACCTGATTCCTCCATCACGATAATATTCCAGCTCACCGCGCCAAAGCCCGCACCCAATTTTTTATTGACAGGATTGAAACTTCTCGAGCACCCTCCCTACAGTTCAGATCTTGCTCTCTGCGACTTTGCACTGTTCTCGCATATGAAAATGAAGCTAAAAGGGAGGCGGTTTTGCAGTGATGAGGACCTTCTGCTTGCTTGGGACATCGAGTGTTCTTTACTCCCTAGTGAAACTTGGCAGAACTGGTTTAAAAATTGGTTTTGGAAGATAGAGAGGTGTATTGATTGTAGAAGAAATTATTTTGAGAAAATTAAAGAAACAAAGCTGTATTGCAAAACTTTCTAGTACCCTTTGTAGAATACTCCCGCGCTGAAATATTCTATTTTTAAACTATGGTGACTTCTTTCTAATAATTTGAAAAATTACTTACATCGAAATGATACATTTAACGAATACGCGGATATTCATTTAATATGTTGCCTTGTCTCTTAGAATGCTTTAGAAGTTAATATGTTGTCCGCAGAACGGTTTACAAACCGTAAAATTCCAGATAGGAAAGAAAGCCTTTGAACGGATTGACCGACGTTTAAGAATAACAAATAAGAAATGTGTGTTATATATAGTAGCTGTATAATTAAGACATTGTCTGTATTATTTTAGGTAAATTCGAGAAACAGTCTTCTAATAATGGTAAAAATTGCAATTCAGTGTGATTATCCCAAATTTAGTGTGTCAAAAATTGGACATGTTCAATCGATAGACACATTCCATAGTAATAAAGCTCATGCTCTTCATCGAAATAATTTTCCTACTAAAATGCATTTTGCAAACTGGTTGCTAGAACAATATAGGAATAATAAGAATTTTGTTAGCTCAATCCTCAACACGAAGGAAAAAATGTAGTAGTCAGTTCATATATTAGTTACATATCTGGGACGTTGAAAATGCCCATTGTCTGGAACCACTAACATCAATTTCCTTCCATTATGGTCCAAACGAGAATTCTGGTAACTTATTTAATAGATCGATTTGTGACACTCGCACGATTAAGTGGGACGCTTTATTTAGAGCTTCTATAGATGCTCTTCCTCACTTTAATCTCGCTATGATAGAACTCCTAAAAAATGTATATTCAAACCGATGGACCGGTCGAGGAAGATCTATTGCTTGAACTCCTCAATCACCTTATTTAAATTCATTAATTCTTCATCTGTGGGGACAACTTAAAAGTATAGTTTATTAAACTCCGTTAGATATAGGGAGGAATTACTGGAAAAAGTCACGCTTCACGATGGGGAAATTCGAAGCAACTCTGAAGTATACGACGAATTAGCTGTCTTCAATTCAACCTGCCCAGGAATCTATTAGAGTATAAGTCAGACAGAGCCTTTTTACGAGCGTTTTAATTAAATTTCTATTTTTAGCTTTCAATTAAGTTTATTTTTAGTGAAATTCAATCAACAGGAGTGCAGTATATTGAAAAAAGGGACATACGATGTTATTGTTACATGAACTTTGTATCATCAGAACATCCTGAATTCCATTAATTGCATAATATTAACATGTCATTACAAAGCAAAAAGATAATTTTGCTATTAACTACTAAAATTTCCGTTTTCTTCTTTGCAATTAATTATTTAGCATTGTCGTTTTCATTTTCAACACAATTACTTCTGAGAATCTCTGAAACGTATGTAGCAAACAAGATATTATTAATATTTGAATGATTCCTTTTAACTTGCATCTGTTTGGCAAATCGTCAAATACATTCGTGTGTTGTACGAGAGGGGGAGGTTCGGACCCTAGTCCAATGTAAAAAATCTAATTAATATATTTATAGATAATTGTTAACTTCAAAGACTGTATTTGTTGCCGAACAGGTTTTTGAAATTCTTTGCATTCAACAATGATACAGGTATCATTTGGTAGATATTAACCAAAATTCTGTATATTGTCAAAGTTTTGAGAAAAACATACATACATAAGCTTAGCCATGATCCCTATGCTTCTTGCTATTGCTACTATGCAGGTAGCAATAGCAAGAATGGACACTTTACTTTATCAAGTGCAACCCTCAACGGAGATTTACAATATAATATAACAGCTATGTAACACTACAAAAAATATTTTTGTTAACAGGCTTAAACACTAAAAATTGGGAAGCTAAAGATGAAGAAAATATCTGAAAAAAAATCGTTACATCGTAAATATCGTAGAATGATATAAGTGACGTCTATGAAAGTCTCTTTAGCCAGTAATAAATAGAACTGCCAATTTTTGGAAGCGCATCAGAGTCGTGAGGAATTGAAGTCGGAATGTGCGTTTAGATAATTTGTAGAGTGAGTTTAGTACATCGCGTTAGCTCGGCGAAAACAGCTACATTATTTTTTATATTACTATTTTCATGTATCGAGTAATAAAGTCGGAGGGGATTATGACAATACCACAATTAGCAGAAAACATAAGGTAAGGAAGTTGATAAAAGAATTTCCGGACTTAAAGTATGATGTCCGCAAAAAATTTTTGTTCTCCTGAGACAAATTTCAGTGCAAAAAGAAACATAAAACTTCACAATACAAATATGCAAAAAGTAGCGAAAATGCTTATAATAACTTTATTTTTAATTTAATTTTAATGTTTACTCTTCGTAATTTACCACTTTCTATACTTGCTAAGAGCATATTCGTAAATTCAAAGTTACATGCAATTCAAAATGGAAATTACTATTTCGGGCGACATTACAAAATAATATAAGGTCTGTGCGAGATAAAATTAAAAACTAAATTAAACCTGTAATTTTGATGGAGCTTATGGTTGGTTAACTTAATAACTTTAAGTTGATATGTAACCCGTTTTCACATTAATTTTCGTAGTGATTAAAACAAATATATTAAATCCGATTTAAATAATAAAAAACTGTGGTTATATCTGTACGAGATTGTGAGAAAAATTGAGTTGCCAATATTGTCTACGAAGACTGGAACTTTTAAAACTGTTTCTGATTAGAGAAATGTACTATCAAGCAATTTTAAAAGTAGTGCTAATACAGTGAGTAACTTTTAGCACACTATAGACCAAGTGTTAATATTAATGACTGATGGTGTCGCAACCATGATAAGTACGCGTCGCTTTCTTAAAAATAAGAACAGTAGCTTAATACATGTAACTTATAAAATTAATGCTGGACATCTTATTCCAGAAACTGTTATCCACAGGTTATTTCTTTTATAGGTCAAGTAAAACTAATTATTCATAAATTTCTTAATAAACTAGAGAATTTCACAGACACCGTCACAGTATCTTTCTGCCAACCCAGCCAATTCTTACACGTTTAAGAACATGGTTACAGTAAGCATTTTATTATTCTAAACAGTTCCAACAAATAAAAATTTTTATCTTAATCGTATAATTTAATTCGGAAGAAGCCACAATTATTAAATAGAATCAGAAAATACTTGAAGATATGCAAGTATTTAGATTTATAAACCAATAACAATTACAAAAAAGTTCTTGGCAATGAGCAAATTAGGAAATTCTTCTTTGTCGTCAGCGAAACCGCTGCAAATACAAATATACATATTTCATAATCATGCAAGTGCCTAAAAGCTCCACTGTGTGTTTCCGGCATCTGGACTAACCCAACTTGTAATTCATACATGATAAATTCTAAATCAAGTTTAAGCAAGTTAATTAGCGTACGATTCATTACAGATATTAAACAAATTATTAACAACCAATATATTGCCAAACGACAAAATGCCTTTTGAATGAAAATAATAACACAAATAACAGTACCTTCAATTGATCCAAAGGGCCCTTCATTTATAAACAAATAAATAATTCATCTGTTACTAATACAAAACACCTAGGGATTCATTATATGGCGTGCCACATGACATCGCGTAATTCTTGAAATTCAACTTTAATTGAATTATTCTTTCTATCACTATAAAATGAAAACGGTTCTTTATCTTGTGCTTGAAAACAAAGTTTAGTGTTTCTTGTGATAGTGCATCCATTTGCTGTGCCTAAAAATAACAAATTCTTGGAATAAGTTATATACAAATATACTTACATCGTTTTACAGCTGTTAATCATTACAAACTTCTTGATATGTTGCAAATTAGATGAACACACCATCAATACGATTATTAAAGTTATCTGAACAGCTACTTACTTTGCTAAAAAAAGTTACGATTTTTATACATACGGATGTAAGGAAGTCTTATAAAAACCAGCGCATGTTCGTTCTCATTCATGTACATTATAACAAGTCATTGAATGTACATTACACATTTACCTTTTATTTTTAATATATATTTTAGAATAAAAAAAAAGAAATTTTTGCAGAAAAATTTGACTGCTCATATACAAAATTAAATATTTACTATTGTTTTGAGTTTATACTTATTTCCTATACGCTTGTTTAGTAGCGACTTATCGTAAATAAAAATTACTTTTTGTGCAATTTCTTGTGCGTTCAGAATATGTGCAAACTTGAAATTAAATAAATTACTGCATTTTGATTAACGATTTTAGCAAAAAATTACAATATATTTGTAAAACAGAAAATAACTAAATTTACTTTATTTAAACTTACCAAATCAGCATTATTTGCCAAATCAATACAAATGTGTATAAAAAAATCAAAAGGTACATTTTCTTGTACTTTTATTGAAACAACGCGTATATGGTTTTTATAACTGCTAACGTCGAAATTGTAATAACAATGATACAGCTGATGAACATCATCTATTATATGCTTAGCCAGACTGACGAATATGGTCACTCACGCGAGATGCCGCGTCGATCGGCTAAGCAGAGAATCTTCCTTCTGAGAATTCGAGCATTTTTTTAGTGAGGAAAATGCGTAACGCACTCAGGGAAGGAATCAAGTTCCCCGATACGAGGGGCTTGCACCCCCTAAAAAACACATTTTGACAAGGTGAAAACTCCATCCTGGAACCGCTATTTGCATTTCTTCAGGATAACACGTAATACTTAGCCTTAATTGGCTACCGCCGTTGCTTCGTCTCACCCTTCCTCGTTTTCAACACCCTCTATATGAACCTGGAGATCTCCTGTCAGCGATTGCTTCCAGACAACACTATTTCCACAACGTTGCCTGGAATGAAAGGGCCAATTCCTCTTGTAGCGCGTCTTTATTCTCGGTCCATCGATATATTGAGCATCGTCTTCTACTGAATGCTGATATTAACAAGCCGAGCTCTCCACTGAGGAACTGTGTAAGGTAGTAAATTATTTCACCGTGGTTACAGCCGACTCAGTCCGTGATGTTACGAATTAATCTCCTCGCCCACCGCCCCCTCGTTTCATGTCGACAACGTTCTTGCAACTTCAGTTGAGTGAGCGCTTTAGCTTCTGCCTTTGCTCGTTTTTTTCGAACTTCTTCTGTGGCCTAGTAGACTCTAATAGACTCTCCCCCTCCTATCCTAAGCCAATATATCGATAGGAGTTAGTCTCGAAATAACCAACACCGCTAGTTCAGAAACGTACGATATGAACTAGCGATCTTGAGAACCTCCTGCCTTTGTATTGAAGTCGTCCGCTTCCTATACTTTTCTTGCTGCAAGACATCGGTCCAAATCTTGCACAGTAGTACGAATTGGATTCATCAGAAGTCAACGTTTACTCTCTTTTAGTCCTCCTATATTGGCCATAAGTCGGTTCAGCATCGTTGTTACTCTAAAACCTTTATAGTTAGATGATTGAATTTGTTCTCAGGAAGGTATCTTACTATCCAGCCGCAAGCCAAAGTACTTTACGAAGACTTTAGTTGCTATCGTATCCATACCCATAATCATATCTATCGCTCTGGGGATTTTCCTCCTAGTCAGTAAGGTGACATCCCATTCATATATTATATACAAAAGCACACAATAAAATGAAACAGCAAATATCAAACAATATCTACGGGCATCTTACCTCCACGTCAGCCACTCCTGGGGACGGACTACAGACTTTTTCTGTGCGAGATGAAGGCATTCTTGTCCAAAATACAGAACAAGGGCTGTAGTTAAACGTGGATGCCAGATACGGCGTCCGAACGACTTCACTACAAGAGCAGCATTAGAGTGGACATTAGATACGGCCCTTAGTCGGCGTTTAGAAGATAAGAAGGAGAAGAAAGAGATGCTCAAGATTCTCATCGAAAACCGGCACTTTATATATCGATTAGCTGATATAAAAAACAAGAATCTCATTAGCATGCGCGTGGAGACGCACCTACGCATTGTAGATAACTCAAATTAGACAAACTATCGAATTTTCATTATCATGCACATGATTGTTCAAAAATAATGACCATTCTATAAAACTGAAAAATATTTTAGTAATTCTTGCTTTTTAATTTAATTAACAAATTAATAAAGTATATTACAATCTCTAACAACTAAAGTTTGATACATTAGACGTTTCAGATAGTAATGTTCATCTTTTCATTTCCTATTCGCGGCACTGTTTTAATTGACTATTAGAGTTGTTCCATATTACTGCAAAAAGCTCGCACTACTCAGAGGCAATTAGGACGGACGAACAAAAATTCATTACAGTATGTTCACAGTTACACGCTTTAATAAACGCGAAAGATCATCTAGTTATAGAAAGTTAAAAACTATTTTAGAAAAAGGTTGGGGTTTTATCTGATGAAGACAAATATACATTGGTAGTAACAGTGCTTCTCCAGATTCCATACATGACTTCAAGGATTATTTTAATTAGGCAGATGTTACATCACTAGATGTGAAAATATCGTTTCCTTTTCACAAGAACATTATTTCAGCGCGGCATACATCTCTGAGTGATACGCCATTGGAAACAAACCAGATGCTGCTTTAATATAACCGAGTTCATTAAGATTAATAGTTTCGCAGAAGACTTTCATAATTTTTTATTATTAAAATTTACTGGCGTGTAATGTCTCGCTACAACCTACAGAACATATGAATGGGACTGCTGATACCTTTTCTCTGGACAAGTAGCAGGAATTTATGCTACCAGTACCCGCGAATCATGTTCATTAGTTATTTAATCTGTCTAAACAATTATTAAGTGGAACCTGTTAGGCAGCTCTTGTAATGAGGAATGAATCATCACTCACTTTACCTCCGGCTCTGGATATATCGAAAGTGTATCCAGTTTCTTATTAACGAGTAAATACGTATTAAATGAATTGTACACGGCCACGTACCAAATAAAACATCGAAAATTATTAATTAACCTCTTTTTATTTAATAATACAATATAACATTTAATTCGAGTTTTGACAATTTCACTTTATACTACTTGGAATTGATTGGACGTTCCTTCATAAGGATAAGCGCTACCGCACAATGATTTCGAATAGCCAAAGTGACGTATTCTATAAGTTCCCGGAACTACATCTTCCGGCACAGCCCATTCGATGGTAACTTTGTTAGTGGCCATATATGTGATCTCCCATTCAAACCTGAAATAAAAATATATCGTAAAGACTCTCTACTTCATAAATTTGAAAGTGATAACATATTTAATACGATACGCTTGTAATCGAATATCACATGTGTGAATTAAGACTTTCAAGAATATAGGGAAGATATTCAACTTCCTGACGTAAAGCCAATATATATACATATTAATGATTTATACAATATTACCTTAAGATTTCTTATTTAAAATATGAATTAACGGCAAGTTTGTAATACAGCTGTTAAACTTTATCGGTTCGCGGCACGCTAACGGGTTTAGAATTTTATCCCGCCGCCCTTGAAATATGTGTACAATGACATAAATCAGGCACATAGATGAAGATAATCGTTCAGAAAAAACACACAATGTGAGGCTTACTTTAGATTTTTTTGAGCAATGTTTTCTCCTTATTAAAGCTACATCTGAAAACGCGGTTTTTTCTTAAATAGGTTGTCGCAAAGGGATCCGTACCGCGTTGAACTCAGAGTTAGATATTCATTTCTTATTGACATCCAAAACTCGGCTAAATCTAAAGAAGCAAATTTTCTTTACGGACTGTTGTCGTAAAAGAGTTCAATTAGACTCTCTTCTCCTGCGAATGAATTCTGGTGGAGCTTGAGCAAAGGACGGATCTTAGATCAGCGCAAATTTCTTAGCATTCCTTCAACTTCCTCAAAGTATTTTGCAAACCAGTCAGTGAGCTTTGGTAGATATTCCTTGAAAAGAGACAGCAACTTCTTCATGGCAGACTACGTATTTGTGAAGTTTAGAAAAAAAGTGTTAACCGCCACTTTATAGATTTTTCTTATTCACAACTGCAACTTTTTCCTAAACGCCGTAACTTTCTCCAAAAATTTAAAAATGTGCATATTATTGTCTTGCGGAGACAGGTTCAAGGCATTTGGGTTGTCAAATATATTACATAAATATGCTAGTTTTAGTAAAAAGTCGGATTGGACCTTCCTCTTGTAGAAAAATGTGAATTCCTCAAAGTAGTTCGAATACATGATATAAAACGGTACCACGTGCACGTCATCGTGAAATGCAGTAGTACAGCAAGGTCATGTGTTCAGCTCCCATGTTCATGAACAACTTCTTAAAAAATCTGTTTTTCAGTAGCCTAGCTTTTATGTTGTTTACAACTACAACACGTTGTAATACCAAATTCAATTTAAAACTCATCGATTTGATACAAGTGCTTCACTATGAATAATGTAAGGGGTGCACATAACATGCAATTCTTTGCATTCTTTGCAAATAGGCCTGCAGCACTTAATAGTGACGAGGCATTGATTGTGCTTCATCAGTACACATACCGATGCACATTCCCAATCCAAATCATTTTCAGTTATAAACTTATCAAGCATATCAGATAGTCTTGTGCTTTTACACTTCCAGTGATGATTTGCAGAGCAAAAGTTCTTTAATGATATCATCAACTTATAGACCAAATTCCGTGCCTTTCATTTTCGCTATTAATTAGTCATTGGAATATTGGCCTCAATAATGGATTCTTTGATTAATAGTTGGACGAAGGTACCTTTGAAATTAACTGTCCCGTCAATTCTGCCAGCATAATGTTAACCATATCAAAAGCAACCGGTAGAATAAGCTGTTTTGCGGTTGTATGAGATATTTAGCACCTCACCACTCTGTATGCGACCTTAAAAGATGATAGCAGCGCGCTACTTAGTATTGAGACTTGTTTAGTGAACATACTTTTTCGCTTTTGTAAATTTTGCAACTTCCTATTAAAGAATTCACGAGATTTTTTAACAATGTTAGAGTGATTGGCCTCAAGATGTCGCTTTAACTTACTTAGGAGCATATACTCGGGTGCTAGAATTTTTAAACTGAGAGTACACACTGCAGTCTTTCTTCATTTCTTACTTCTACTGAACTGTCAACTTTCTTATTTAAATATTTCTATTTTTCAACGACTTTAGGAATCCTAGTGACACACATTCCTCTCAGATGCTTATTCTTCGATTGTTACTTAGGAACTAAATTGGTTCGCTGAAGTGGTGACGTATTTTATCTACTCACCCCACCTACTAAGAACTTTCGCGAAACTTCGACAATGTCCGATAGTTTACTATATTAGTCTATTAGAAAGTTATATAAAGTTCACAAAAGTTAGAGAATATTCTACTATTTTTTGTGATAATGTTGTCATTTACTGTTAAAAGAAATCATTCAAATGTTAATAACATCCTGTCTACTACTAAAACGTATGTAGTAAACAAGGTGTTATTAACATTTGAATGATTCTTTTTAACATTCTGTTATTCGGCAAATCGCCGTGATGCAAGCATCTGTCTATAATACGCTCTGGAAACTTTGTTACCGACATGCGAGATAGATGCGGTCTCGCTTTGTCGTTCAATAATTTTTTGTGTTGGACGAGAGAGGGAAGCAATGATTCATTGTCATTTACTGTGTCCTAAAATAACAAAATGTCGGGGTAAGTTGTATACAAATTTCTTTACATCATTTTACAATTGTTAAGCAATATAAATTTATTGACACAATGTTGCAAATTAGACAAGTCCACCATCTATGCAGTTGTTAAAGTTATCTATACAACTATTTACCTCCTAAAAACTTATGGTAATGCTAATGAAAGTAAATCTAATAAAAACAGGAATGCTAAACAGGTGTTTATTCACATTCTAATAACAACAAATCATTGAATACGCATTACAAATTTACCTTTTATTTTTAATACATATTTTAAATAAAGGAAAGAATCATAACAAGAAATCTTAGACTGCTCATATACAAAATTAAATATTTACGGTGGAGGTGGTGGTGGTGGTGTTGGTGGTGGTTTTCAATTCATGCTTATTTCTTATACCCTTTGTTTAGTTGCAAGTTATTCTTTTTACGTTCAAAATATTTATTAAACTTGAAATTAAATAAATTTACTGCATTTTAATTACAAATTTTAGCATAAAATTACAATATTCATAATATCTGTAATACTAAAAATAACTACAGTTATTTTATTTTCACTTGTCAAAAAAATACAAATTAAAATGAAAAGTTACGTTTCCTTCTATTCTTACTAAAACAACGTGTGCTTAATTTCTACGACTGTTAAGATCGTGGTTGTAATGACAATGATACGTCTAATCAAGTAAGTATCTATTGATCGAGAACATGACTACGACGGTCGTTTCGTCTGTATTAAGACTCGACAGGCGACCTTGGTTCTCGTTCAACAGATGTTTTCATCACGGCCACATAAGTAACTTATATAACAAGTAAATAATTGAGAAGATGCGTCTCCATCTCTTTTTGAATTATTAAAACACTATGACATTACAATTAAGACAGGGTGCTGTCTATAATAACTGCACTTGACTTGTGCACTAAATGAACTTATTCGAGAAGCCAGTCAAATACAAACAACTGGACAAGCAGACAGTACCCTAACCTAACTGCAAAGTCAGACAAAAGTGCTTTAACATTTCAAACAAAAATGGAGATTGAATCTTATTCCATTACTTATTCCAACACTTATACTGTCTATACTCTATGGTAGGTATGGGCAACCTTTGACATGTTGTGGGCCAAACTTTAATGTGCAAATACGTTCGCAGGCCGCGTTTAAAAGTTGTGTGTTTTAAAGTAGCGATACATATCAGACGTGAAATAATACGACAATGTCTCGCCGGCCAGATCAAATCTTACAGCGGGCCGGTTATTGCTCATACATGCTCTATGTATATGTATATATATTGAAAGTGAATGTAATTTTTTTTGTCTATAAATAAATATGAACTAAATGAATTGCTTGCAAGCACATATCAAATAAAACACCAAAAATGATTAATTAACATCTTTTTATTTACATTAAAACTTTATTAACATGGCAAGATAAAATTTAAGTCCAGTCTTGACTGTTGTACTTTATACTACTTGGAATTGATTGGATGTTCCTTCATAAGACGCAACACCACCGAATAATGATTTCGAATGGCCAAAGTGACGTATTCTATAAGTTCCCGCAACTACATCTTCCGGTACAGTCCATTCAATGGTAACTTCGCTAGCGGCCAAGTATGTTCTCTCCCATTTAAATCTGAAATAAAAATATATCGTAAGGAATCTCTACTTCAAAAATTTGAAAGTGATAACATGTTGAAAACGATATGCTTGTAGTCGAATAGGACATGCGTGAATTAACGATTTCAACAATGTAGGTAAGATACTCAACTTCCCGACGTAATTCCAATATATCATATATACATATATGGCCACACAATCTAAAGCTCACATTTATTAAAATTGAATCACAAGAACCATCGAACTAAAATAAGGACATACATTCAGCGATAATATTATCATCCAGGAAACGTACACAACAAATAAAGCGTGCATCTTTGTTACTATCAGTAGCGTTATCAACTTGCAGAACAAATTTCGTGTCTTTCAAATTCGCTACTAGTTGATCCTTGATATCATAAGATATATGATGGATTCTTTGATTATTACTGTTGCTGGACAAAAGTAACTTTGAAATTAATTTTCCAGTCGAATTTATCGGCATAATATTAATCATGTCAAGGGAAGCTAATAGAATAAGCTCTTCTGCGATGGTATGAGGTTTTTGCACTTCGTCGCTCAGTACGCGACCTTAAAAGATGTTGCTCGGTATTAAGGCTTATTTAGTTAACACACTTTTTTGTTTTGTAGATTTTGCAACTCTCTATTCAAGAATTCGTGGGGTTTTTCAACAATGTTAGAGTGATTGGTCTCGGAATGTAGCATAGCTTACTTGGGAGAATATACTCGGGCGCTAGAATTTTTAAGCAGAACACATATTGCAGTCTCTCTTCATTGTTTGCTTCTACTGAACTGTGAACTCGACCATTTAGTAAATTTATTTCCACTTTCCTACAACTTTACGAAAACACAAAGTAACACACTGAAATAAAGCAAGCGATCCTTAAGTCGCGAACACCTTAACACGTTTAATTTTTCCTAGATCTCACCTACTAGGAACTTTCGCGAAAATTCGACAGTGTCCGAGAGTTTGCTATATAAGTCTATTAGAACGTTCTATATACCATATAAACGGGAAAGTTCGAGAATGTTCCATACCTTCTAGAAAGTTAGTTAGTTCTAGAAAGTTAAATTAGCTTCGAAACCATTTTGAAATGTTCATTCCAGAATATTCCAGATAGCTGTGTCTGAGATGCATTAGCATATTTTTTAACTAATTTTGAAGACTCTCCGTCAGATACTACGAAAGTCAATACAAAATTTTTAAGATTCTCCTTCAAGTACTATCAAAATCAATAAAAACTTTTTATAACACGACAATTATTGTAGACAAGTATAGGAAATATTATTAAATGTTGATGTAGAAATAAATTCTGTATTTGATTACAAACCAAAATATGGCGCATTGTGTTTGAAAAAAAATTTTTGGTGCTTGAGAGGGCTTGTACTGATGCTGCAGATACCATCATTTCCGCTGTCAAAATAGAGCAAATAATAAAGATGTAAAACCAAATAGTTTCAATATAATTTAAATATGTCTAAAATTGTTGAATTTAGGTATAAGGAAAACTCCTGGAATATCTTATTGAGTGCAAGTATGCAATGATAAGGACATTCTTCCATTTAAAATAAACGAGTTAATACCAACTTCTGACTTAACCGGAACACAAAAATATTTTCTTTGAATAGAAAATAACCACTTATGCTTACTTTAGCATTTTCAGAAAAATGAAGTAATTTTCTCAGTAATTTTCTATTGAACGATTTCTATCAAGAATCATAAGGAACATGAAACTAAAATATGTTTATACAATGTAAAATCAGAAAAGATTAAGAATATCTCGACGTAGTATTTATCATCATCAAAATACGGTAAGAAATACTACAGTCGCTAAAATAACTGCAACTGTTTTTGGCACTATCATGAATACTGTATAAGTGAAATAAAATTTCGAAAAGTTGTATAATTGACTTAGTATGTAGCAGTAGTGTTCCTTAAATTCCATAAAGTGATCGACAGCTGGCAGTGAATTAAATATAGTTTTAACAGAATAATCCAATATCAAGGCACTGCCTGTCAAATGGTGCATAAATGATTTATTAATACATTGGTTTCAGCTGTTAACAGGTTTTACGTGGAAGAATAATTAGCTGAGAATGTGGAACACTGCAGGAAATGGCAGAGAGCCAGATAATCAACACACTAATTTACACCGACATAAAGCCAGCGTTATACAGAGTTTTACGATGGTGGTTTGACCATTGTTAAATTATGTATAGGACTGAAGTTGGTGTTCTTGAAGCAGTATTTAGTGATTATGGCGAAAGAGGGGAACACTAGTAAAAATATCTTATTCATTATTCAACTTAACAATCCTTCAAAACGTAACTGCCAAATTTTGCGTTCATTCTATCCTAAAAACGTATTTTATTTGAACAAGAAATTAACTGCTTTTAGCTAATTATAAAACAAATAACTATAAGTGTCTAAGAGTAATATGTTAATATATGATAGATAAATATTGTTTGGCTTACACCCACAATGGGATTAAACAAACGCGGAATTAAGAAAATTTATTAGTATTTTTAACGTATTTAATAATATTCGTTATATGTATGTAAATGATAAATTTTAAATATGGAACATGCTTATTTTTGTTATAGTGTAATATTTTTTACTTATTTACTTATTCCCCACTCTCTATTTACTTTTACACAGTAGATCTCTCAACAACTAATAACCGCACTTCAAGAAATTTTGCTGATGAAACTTAACAGTTGTGGTGGAAGCTGGTATAACTACTAGCTTCCACCACAGATCCAATCGACGCTTCAGGATTTCTACAGGTTTACTTGTACCAGTTATAGTCTTTAATACGAAAATGGAAAATTTAAATCAACGAAGCAAAGTCTGCACAACTCAACTTTATACTCAGAAGAAATCCATATTTCACTCTATATTTAAGCAGTATATAGAAATTCCAGTTTCCGCGACAAATGTTTGGTATGTGCATAGGTAGCAAGCTCAATTAACATCACAGTAAAGGAAATATATTCGCTTACCGGAAAAAATCTAAGCTATTACTTTTAAGCTAAATTCTTTTATTCGAAACCATCATTAAATTGATCTAAACCTACTACATAGAGTTATGGGAATGTACCCATCAAACTAATGCAGCCACAGCATAGAGAAAACAGTCAAGGATACTACAGACGATAGCTAGTGCATCTTGTCACATATTAAACCAAACCGTGGAGACTTACAAGTACCATATGTCAAAAACGTGATCTAAGAAAATAGTATAAAATATAATAACTGCAAAATCATTATAATAACCTGATATGGCCAACCTTCAGTTGTTTGCTTTCAAAAAATATAACAAAACGTATACTTTTCTAGTAGTATGAGACATCAAGTGATCATATCGTGAACGTAAATCTATATAATCTCGTCATAGAAATGTCAGTAATAGCGACCAACGAGAATACCCAATAGCGCATTACTAAAATTCAATCAGAAAAGCAATTGATGTGTTAATGTGTAGAAGTTGCCGCTAAATTTAGATAGAAGTGTGCACTGGAGTCTAGTTCTCATTGCTTTAACAATTTCATCAAATTTTCTCAGATGTTCACGTAGTAATTACAAAAAGTTCATCAAGAACTTTCTAGGAGAAATGGACTGAAGCCCACGTGTTTGTTTTTGTAAAAAAATAAACCAATTTATTTGATATGTGATGATACCACCGTGATTTTTGAGAGTACATTTTGAAAAGAGCAGATCTCGATAGAAATTTGTAAAAAATTATACATAAGATTAACCAAAATTTAAGATTCCCTCACGCTTCGACACGGAAAGAAAACAAGAGTAGAAGATATTTCTGAAAAAATCTTCAATTTTTTAGTGCTTTTGTATTACACTGGACGCAGTTAAGTAGTGTCGCAATAGATAAAGCTCGCACGATAGTAGAGAAAATCTAGGAGTATTTGCTTCTGGGTTTCCGGGAGTATTGACTAAAATAAAATCTAAATTGATAAAGAGAAATATCGACAATAGTCGCACATTTCGCTATATAAATATATGAAATATAATATACATATATATAACAGGATGACCTCTGTACTAGATCATTAAAGTCGACGCATATAATTGAGACCGTTATTGCGTGTGTGAATTTTATCAAATCAAATTGAATGAATCATCACGAGTGCCTGAAATCCCTGTAGGACCTTTTTTTCTGCTTGTTTGGTTGCTGTGGGTGCCCAGTCGTAATACCTTATCAAAACTACATGAGCAACTGTGTATTTGATATGTGTAAGACGTTCAATGGCTTTGCTACTAACCCCTCCTCGTCCGTAAGAGGGCAACATTATTGATTATTCTTCTTAAAGACTGAAGGGTACCGACCACCTTCGAGACGAGACACTATTTCTTAAAAATTGATACGAAACATGTTCTAACCGTCCACTTCTCTGGATAAATATGTGAAATACCGCTCTTACAATGTGCGCTATCTCGGCGTTAAGTTCACTGGCTTAGTAAGAGCAAAATCTTGAAACGATTTTACGAGTTAAGACAAGAAGTGCAAACTTTTTGCATATATGGAAAATTGAGCTGATTTAGCATTTTTGGCTATTTTCGCGAATTACTTAAACGCATGCATATATAAACACAGTGACAATTAATACCTAAATTATTCTCTTACGTAGAATCCCTTCGGTCGGTGAAAAATCAAATTCGTACAAGAAATACGTATGATTTTCTCGGCCTAACTGCTCACAATAATATTGAGAATGATACCTTAGCATACAGATCAGACGGTGTTCTTTAAACACAGAATGTAAATCCAGTTTTCAGGAGTTCCGTTTCTGAAAGTGGTGCAAGTGAAAAACCCTTCCAAATAGAATTATTTGAACTTTTACGTGAAACATCTTTCCAAATACATATATATGTAAAGTAATGTCTCTTCTGAGCAATACTTTTAACTACTGCTATTTTCAAAAACTCCACTAAATATTGAATATCTTACAAAACAAATGCAACATTTCTCATTATTTATAGTTGTAGATATAGTATAAGAAAAATATTATTTTTTAATTGCATATTATTATGAACTTTTACGATGTGAAACTTAAAAATTCTAATTTTGACAGTCTTATACATCATGTATATGTAAATTTGGAAAAAATTACTGCATTTAATAACCGTTTCCATAATGCGACTTGACATTTTAATAGATTAAAATCTCTATGGTCGAGCGATTTATTGTAATTTATTAATTTTAGTCTTATTATTTTACTATTTTATTGTAAGTAACACGAATGCTAAATATTCATATTTGCTCAGTTTCCTCATAAAAATTAATACGATTTTCATTAATTGCTTTTGTTTTGTTCTGTAGTTCATATAATTTTTTTCTACTCAGCCCTCTAGAAAAGAAAAGTTTGCCCATGCCCATACTGTACCCTCTAGTAGGACTACCTACTAGAACTACTTTCAAGGGGCACTATAGCAATGTAGCATTTAAATCAATTCATTAGCAAATAAAGTAATGAAATTCTGATTGTTAACTGTATAGTAAATAAATGTGCCCATTAATGAATATAATTAAATTCAAAATTTTTATTTATAAAGTTGTTTAAGTTTTGATATACATATGTACGTATATTATGAACTGTTTTACAAAGAATAACTAATAGTTTTATTTCTGTCAATGTGAAAAACTCTAAAACTCATTCAATTAAATAGACAAATATTAAAAGAAAATATATTTTACTCATGAATGAGAGCATGTAAATTATAAAAAGGTAAAAGATATTTAATCTTGGTCAACCTAATAGCACATACATATAGGCATGAGATAAATTAACATTCAGTAACAAAGTTTTCATGAATATAAGTTAGCAAATTTCCTTTTTTTAAATATTTTGGCGTCAAACGTGAGGCGAATTAGGATAATCTATTAACTAATATACCAATATAGCATTATACTAATATAACAATAAAGAAGCACAACTTATTTTGCAAAATAATGAGCAAGCTCATAATGTAATATCCATTAGTTTTAATCAATACTTTAATATTTATTACTGCAATCTTGTTTTATCTAAAATCTAGCACAAGTTACACTAAAGACTCATTTGGAGTAGATACGAGCTTTACGTAAAAATTGCAACACGTCTAAGAAAGGAAATGACCTTTTTAAGATGCAAAGTTCCGCTTGGGAGAAATTTTATTTTATCATTAGCGAAATTTAGTACTATCTAAATATAACGTTATGCGAACTTTATCTCTATTAAAAGGAACTAAATCGAACTATTTGCACCCCTTTTATGTTACAATTTGCGTATTTTCTTTTACCGACAAGCTTTGTAAGCATGTAGTTTTCTGAGCGTTTGTAGCGCAAGTAAGCATGTAACACGTTATTGTAAAGATTACCCATAAGGAAAGAAAGAAAATTATATTTCATGTGCCTTCATAGATACATATATAATATAAAGTACAAATTTTCCAGATAAAATACACAAGCTAGTTTAAAAAATGTTTGTTCGACAGTCAAATTCGTGAAAATTTTAAGGCAAAATTAAATAACATTTTTTTAAGTGATAATTTTTTTATCCATTATTTATTAGGCATTTCATATAATGCTTTCTTTCAATCTTTCTGATAATTCCATGATCTCTCTCTCGTAGAAGTCTTGGTTTTATTTTTCATAAAAAGCGAACGAAGTAGTTTCGCAGAAATCCCAAAGAAGTGAAATATGTACCATTAAGGGAGTTGTGAAGAAGCCGAATATAAGCGAAAATGACGGAGTAATGTCAGAGAAAGTATGGCAGAGACGGAAAAAGTCCCATCTTAACTCCAGTGACTTTTAGCAACGCAACTTTGAAAAGAAACATGTCCAGCATTATTATGTTGAAGCACTGTGACTATCCGATTTGCTGTTTCCGGGCTATTCCAAATTGTTTCTGTCTTCAATTTTTCGAAATGAGAACAATACTTATTTTAATAATTTGGGTCATGTGGTAACAGCTTCCAATATAAAGCTCTTTTCAGACCCTCCAAGTGCAAAACATAGTCTTATTTGTATGACTAGTTAATGTGGTTCACTAGCTTTGATTCAGGTCTTTTTCATTCCATATTATTATAAATGATCCACTTCTTGTCACCAGTCACTAATTGCTTAAAGAAGAGACTGTTCTCGTAGTATTTGTCTAATCAATCGCAAACAGATATGTGGTTAATTCGATTATCTCACTTGTGGATATGTTTTGCCTTAACAACCCGAGTGGCTTTGCAGTAGTCTTGAAGGAGTGACATGCATTTAATAAATCGGAATAAATGATAGTTGTACAGCATAATTAGGAAAAATGTGGCAGAAGAAGCCAGCATCTCGTTCTAGATCCAATGACTTTTAATGCCTTTGAAAAGTAACTTGTCCAGTATTGTTGCATTGAAACACTATTCCCTTCCAATTTGCTGTTTCCAGACTTCTCCTAATTATTTAAGTTTTTAATTTATGAAAGCAATACTTACTTGAATCCATGCTTTGGTTGTATAACAACCACTCCTAGTATAAAATTCTTTCAAGTTCCACCATTCTTATTTGTATGAAGACTGTATTGATATAGATGATGTGGTTCACCAACCCCGCTTCAGAATCTTTTTCGTTACAAATTATTATAAATATTCTCTTCCTAACCATCAGCTACTAGATGGGTCATTCGTATAGCACTTGTGTAACGAATCGCAAACAGATATGCAGTTCATTCTTCCAAGATATCTTCATACCAAATTTACGTAGGTGCTCCGAAACTATCGATTGGTCTATATTGAATCTCCTTGCGCCTTCTTGAGTTATGATTTGTGGTTTCGATTCAACTAATTTAAGTATTTGGACATCTATACAAGTTAATTGACCAGAGCGTCGAGCATCTTCAACGTTCCTTTCTCGTCAACGAAATTAAGCAAACCACATTCTATTAATGTAAAAATTTATATTAACGAATTCATTTCCAAGTAGATGGAAATTGTCAATAGAATAGTGGACTCAGTTGTCAGTCTATTAATATGTCAACAGCCGAAAAGGAATCCCTGGAATTAATATATAAAGTTGATCTAATTTTACAAAAGAATACTACATTCGGTGGTGTTCTTTCAAAACAATGTTTAAAATAATAACGTGACGTTAGGAGGTTAAGTAAATTACATGTAATATAAATAACGAAAATAACTGTTGCCGAACGAAGCAATGACTATAACGATCGTTTCGCTTAATTTAGAGTTCACCTGGTAGGTTGGTTTCGTACGGCAGTTCTACACACCTGGTAAGTGTTTATCGAAACGAAAATACAAAATAATTAAGGAACTACATGTCCATTTTTCGGGCATTAGTGAAAGTGCTCATATACTTAAGTCGAATATCTACTGCCATACAAACAGTGATGCATGCACATATACTGCAATGCACTTTGCTGTCTGCATGCGTCCGAAATTAAGTTACAATCGAAATAATAAATTGAGACTGACACAAGTGTTCCGAAAAAGACAGAGATCATATACTGCTGGAAAGGTTATTGCTTTTGTCTTATCTGCAGTGAGATTCTTATTATCGATATCTTCAAAAATGTAAAACAATAATAGATGAATACTATGCTTCTCTTTCAGATCAACTGCACGATGTAAAATACAATGCAATCCCACTTAAAAAAATGAATACTTTTTTTGATTGTATTTGGATTGTATTAATTCACATTTCGACTGTTTAAATGGCATAAATTCATGAACTACATTTAGAACTGCTTCTGCATCTAGTTAATTCGCCAGATTTGGCACTTGACAAGAGAAAAGGAAACTTTTCTCTTGTTTTGTTTGTTTTTTAGTTAGAATTTATTATAGCTCTTCTTAATTTTAGTGGAAGTTTGCGTAGCAGGTTTTTTCGTTTGCATTAAGATAATCTGAATCATTAATTTGATTCAGATCTATTAGATTCTTTTGAATGCTGGTGTATATATTTATAAGTTGTTTTTTCCATTATTCGTGTTTTTATTTTTGTGGCTCCCGTCGCGTAGGTATAGATGTCCAAGATTTTTATGTGTTAGCGGAGCTTTTTGATTTGAATCCTCCGATTATAAAGCACACATATTTTAATTATTCTGCAGATTATTCTGGATTTTTACTGATTGTTGTAGCCTCAAGTTTTTAGTATTTCAGTTTATAGGAACTTACGCATTCAGTAGTAATTATATAAAGCACCCCCATAGAGGATTTATTGGCAAATTCGGTATTTCTACTACGGTGAGTGTCTTTTTCTTATCGCCACTATTTTGTCCTACCTTGCTAGTTGCTTCTTTTGTTGTGTGTATTTCTAGGATGCTCAATACAGGTTGTAATTTTGGTTTAAAGTACTATTTCCACCTAGTTTTTTTGTAATTAATTTCCCTTGGAGGTATTAACGTGACCCGTAATTTTAACCGGGATTATTGGAGCGTCGTCAGGCTCGGAATTCTCCCCAATGTTATAAAAAAGAAAAAAGTACATTGAAAAAAAGGAATACAGCTAAGCGAAAATTTTTAGTATATATAATTATATTCAATTTTCAAAAAAAAATTAAATTTTATTCACGTATGAATTCATTCGTTTTCAGAAAGGTTTTTTGTGCTTCGACTATTTGAAGCTAATAAATCTGTAAGTTTGCCCGAGGTTTTATTTTCCTGTTTGTGCTAGACGTAATTTAAATTATATATCACCTAAATATTGCCACACTAGGTTAGTTGCGGAAATATTATTTTAATAGTGTTATTCTTATAATTATTTATTATAGTCAACCATTTCAAAATACGTTAAATCTTACTAGTGACGAGGTCACTCTTATTTTTTTGTTAAACAAAATTAATATTTTCGAATTTTTAATTTTCATAAATGTTGTACTTCCTAAAATTTAACCATTTTTTAGATGTTTGGTTTTTTTAATTAATTAACGAGTTTTGCTATATATGAGGTGTCTAATAACTAGGAAGCGCACTATTTCTTTTAAACAAGACGGCATGCTTTATCTTATTTCCATTTACTGTGTAACCAACACGGCCTTCTTCATTTGGTCAGGCTGGCAGCTGCACTCTGAGAAGAAATATCTAATTTCTCTACATCTGCTGGTAGGTCTTTTTCTGCAATTTACAATTTATTTTTTTGTTAACCCTGTTTGAACTTTTAAAGCGTGGCACTCTGCTCCTAATAATTTGACTACATGACAAGGAATTTATGTTGAGCTATGAAGAGTGACTAAAACTAACACATATTTCGAAACAGTTTAATGAAACTTACTTTTCTGAAGGGATAAAAAGGCATGAATATTGATAGAGTGATCGCATGAGTTACAAAACGTTCGTTTACTTCCCTATGCACACTAACTACTTGTACATTTGTCATTGCTATTTGTTATCTAAATAATATCAATTTAATTTCTGTGTTTAATAAACTAAAGGAACTTAAATTAATTATGCGAGTTTATTGTTTAACCATGATAAATTAGTGCAAACGGCCGAATCAATTAGTCTCGAATGCAAATAGGGCGGGCGTCATTAACATACCTACAATCGCCGCTAATTCCCATTACGATCTGATGAATTATTTTTTTCCCATAAGTGCTTTAATACGCTAAAACAGATAAATCGTCTCGTATCAAGTCCCCTATCGAGAGAACACAAAGGTCGGTGATTTATGACGGAGTCTTTATATCAAATGGAACCCAATCTTTAGCTAAACCAGAGTGTGTACGCTCCGGAAATTACCGAACTCTTTCATAACTTTCCGTTAAAAATCCAATTTTATCAATTTCGAAATTCTCTGTTGTGTTGCAAATGAAAATCATAAATTAACAGCTTTTCCTACCCAGAAGAGGGAAAACTAGAGGAAAATAACAAAAATACTTCCACCACAGAAGCAATCTTTTCAGAATAATTCAGGTTAAAAATATATATGATTCATTTAAAATAAAGTGTATAAAAACAAAAACTCACTCAATATAAAATTAATACATTTTGTGACAAAAAATTGGAATCACTCAGTAAAAATATACATTTTTACACCAAATTTTATTCAAATGTACATCGTGTTGAGAATAATAATTGATAAAAAATAGTACAAAAGCAATACACATTTGTCTTTTTACCGAACTCGAGAAATGAAAACCTAGTTTAGTTATTCGATTGTAACAATCTACAGTTGTGAATTAGTCTATTAACTATTAAGATGCCAATAGTCTGAATACAACCAAATTATTACCAGCTAGGCGTTTTAGAAAGGGATGGTACTATTGGAGTGCATGAGATAGGTATTGCGTTTCTTGAAATCACTAGGCGGAAGCAAGGAAGGATTGCTACCATCATTCTCTGGAGAAATTAGTTCCAAGTAGGTAGGCAACATTGTAGAGGAGTCCCTGGATCACCTAAAAAAAATTACCGAACGGAAGATAGGAAACTAATTCCACGTCTGTCGAAAATTCCTCTGCCAGAGATAGGCTATAAAATAATATTCCGTTCTGTATGTCGCTATATTCGTTCTTTTAGGTTGACTTTCTATTGTTCAAGACTAATACTGCCTATCACTAGTTGAACTGGGTTAGTAGTTGGCCCACGGTTGCCGTAGATGTGTTCGAGGTCGAAGACGAGAAAGGTTTTGAGTTTTTTTCTAGAACACGAGGCTGCAATTACTAGAGAACTGATAGTTTTTGGTGAAATTGGCATAGGAACTAGGACTCCTTTAGCATTCTTCAAGGCCATAAAATACTCATTTACGAAGTTCTAGAACCATTAAGCTAAATAATGCCACATTCCAGGAAGACAATTCCGTTCCCCTGTTGCAGCTGTTACATTACGATTCCTGCAAGAGACTAACATCAATATTCTCAATTGATCTGCATTATCGTGGAACATATCGCCTATGATAGGTCCAAGGATTGGTAGGCTTTCTTTCTAACCCTTTAAAAAACCCTTATGAACTTATAACATCTATATGACGCCCTTCAAGTTGCTTACAATGAGCTTCCACAAGAGTCGATAAAATATTTTATTAAAAGTATGTATGCCCGATCGAATAGTAGCATGAATCATTTACGCGGCGCGGAAACTCCTTTTAAATGTTCTCTATATTGTATATGAATTTTTCAATAAAAATTAAACCATCTATTATTCCCAACACAGTAAATATTTGTACAAATTTGTTTGTTTCAAAAATATATACTTCTACTGGGTGATCAATTTTTCTTGTTACATAGTGTATGAAAGATTGTATAAAAGAGAAATGGCGGTAGAAATTATTCTAAAATTTTCATATCTCCTCTATAAAGCTAGTTTTTTGTTACATTTACTTTACCTGTTGCTCAATTCATTAGAATCAATATAAACTCAAAAGTACATTAAAAAAATGTTCCGATTTAGAGGAAATAAGATTCTACTGCTAACACCATCTTTCGGAAAAATGAAATGAAATTTTATTAGTTCCTAAAATTTGATTTAAAAGTTTCGACTGGGTGAAAGAAATATTAGTCTTTAATAGACTAAATACATCTGAAGTTTTGGCTGATATGCCATAAACTATAAGTGACAACGCTCTATAATGAACCTATTGACTAAACGCGCGTATCACATGTTGAATGTAGAATTTGGAACAAATCAAATCAAGTAATAACTTGAAGCGACTTAACAAGAACTAAGCTGATTTTATTAGAAAAACTGTTACTGTTGATGAATCCTGTTTCTATCACTATGTTTTTAAGTTCAAACAACAGTTCCAACAAATATATCATGATACCCTTCTTCTGAATAAAGCCAAGATGTCTTCCAATAATAGAGGATAATCAAATTCAAGGAAATTAATGAAAGAATAACGTATCTGAGAATTTGAAGGAAAATACCTAATATAACAATAGTTAATGTTTACGCCCAAATAGAGGAGACAAATGATTCCAAAAACGAATTCTAGGGAGTATTGACACTACGAGTACTATGGGAAAAAGTGCGGAAACATAGTACTTTAATAATAACGGGAGACCTTAATACAAAATTTGGAAAGGAAAATTATTTAAGTACCGTGGTAAATAAACACGATACCAATTATGATATTATGAAAGTATATCTGTCTCCATAATGTGATTTATAGCTTAATAAAAGATTCAAGCTTACATTCCTCGGTAGTAAATTGATTAGAGCACCCGTCCGGGAAATGGCAGATGTAGATTCGCAACTTACGCAAGGCAACTATTTTTCGCTAAAAATTTCTGTAAATAATGAAACGATGTAATAGCAGTAAAGAGTGCTATACTGCTCTGTCAGACAAAGTAACAAATTAATTTGTAAAAGAAACCTAGAATGGTTAATTTGTTTGCGAAAAATTAAGGTTTTCAAATTATTCTTCAGCCAATCTCTCCACCAGATTGAAGCACATGTAATTAATCCCTACTTACTCCTCTAATTTAAACTTTTCCTTATTGAAATGAAGTTTCCATCGTATAAAGAACCAATTACAACAATGAAGTAATATTTGGAGAAAGACGATTAGCGAAGTTGCATAATTACACTTCAGCTTCAACTTCAATTTACGCAACACGGCACATTGATCACGTTCGGAACTTTTCATCTCTTACCATTTCTTGAGATAATTGCAATCATTTGACCTAAAATGGTCGGATTTGGACCATATCTTCGAAATCCCAACCGAAACTTTCTGTCTCATTTATTCTCGAGATAATCACAGTTGCCTCGTCAAAATATTTCATTTCAAGATTCACTTTACCTGAAATCATCCTCTCTTGACACATTTGTATAAAGGCTATAGCTTGCTATAGGAAGTTGGCAATAGCAACAATAAACATAACAGAATTTACACAAATTCAGAAAGGAGTGTCTGCGGATATATACGGGCAGAATCTGCTCATTCAAACTTGCAGACGTTTTGCATTTTTGCCACACTATTTTGTTGTTTGAAAAATTCAGATAAGGTGATCTCCAGTTAGCTGCTAAAACAAAATTCGGTAGTCTAAGCTATTTTAGATGAATTTCTTAGCAAAATAGGAAAAATTCATCAACAATTATCAACTTAGAAACTTATCTGCCTATTAATAAACTTGGCTATATTTTATAGCTATTTGTGAGGAAACTTCAAATGTTGAATAAAAAGAATAAAATGGACTGCATATTATGATGTAATTCTTTGTTGGGACGCCTGATATCTTTTAGTTACAAGTGATAGAAAATCGATATCGCACAAGAATTGGCAAAGCAAAGGAAGTTTAAAAATACAAATTAACTCTCCCAAACTATTTCAAAAGCTAATTATCGTGATAATTAGAAAGCCCATACGCCATTGCAACTTGAACTAGATTTGGTTGGCAATTAAAATGGAACATTCTTGCATATTCTCCCTATTTTTCCGATCTGATGTCATCAGATTTTTTGTATCATATTTATTAAAAAACACCTTCAAAAACTTCATAGCTTTAGAAGCCGGAGAAATAACTGATACGTCAATATTTTTTCCTAGAAGATTTCAATTCTGCTAGATCTTTTGAAAGTAGTCGAAAATGATGAAAATGATTAATTTGTTTTTATATGAAATAGTATGGAAACTTGTTTAATGACACAACACCCAATCTAATCGAATATAATGACAATTTAATAACATTATAGCAAACATTTGCATACAATCTAAAACAAAAAAAATATTTAATTGCGTTTCATATGAGTGATATCAAAGAAAATTGAACTAAGTAATCCTATTTCATTCCAGACCATATTAGCAGATCAACAGAATTTTATTTATATTTCTTATTGTAAAGAAGGATTATTTTGAGTGAACAGAAAAATTTATAGAAGTGCCATCAAGAAATACTTTTTAATGCTTAATATTATAGAATCTGCATCAAATAAATGGGTTAAAAATCCACCTACTGTTGATCATTCATCACTCTGTAAACGTAATAAGAAAAATATTTTTCTAGAAAATACTTCTTTATTTAAATCAAGATCGTTGTCTTGTTTCCATAAAGAGACTGACTTGTTTTCACAAAAAGAATGTAATGGAATCTGAAAAAAGTACTTCGACTAACAGTGGAAACTTGTTAAAATAAAAGAATCCAAAATATACCTATATAACACGCGCTCGAAGCTAAACGAATCGATAAATATACCATATGTATCCACATAAAGCTCCGATTTGTCGGTTTCAATGATAGGTTTAACGTTCATATGTCATTTGCTGAACAAAACAATATATTATTTGCATTCTGCGACATAGTTGTATAAAATACAATGATATGAAAATGTATTTAAATAGTCAATATAGAGACATAAGATGAAGAACTAAATTTCTTTTAACATTCAAAATCTAAAACATTGTTACAGTCACGTTCTGCATTGACTAAACGTTTCTAAATAAATAATTTATTCAACGTATTAAAGAGATAGCTCAAAATACGCTGCAGTTAAAGACAATCTTTCCTTTGAACAGGGTCCGGAAAAATGAATAGTCCCCTTTAAACAACTTATGAACATTTAATGACTTGAACAGCAAAACAAAAGAAGAACTAGATGGACGAACATTTATGAGACTCTGATACGTCGCAAACACAGCATTTTGAAGAACGTATCGAGAAGTAACATTTGTTCGTTCGTAATATTCGTTTTCGGTTCTGATATCTGGTTTATTCGCAAACATTTTAAAAGGAAGAAAGGAATATCTGTAGCCATTGAACGTAGTAACAGCAACAGTAGTAAATGACGAGGAGATTGTACACTATATAGTTACTTTAACCTAATGCAAATGTCTCTGGTAAATGTGTCGGAAATTCTCTTGAGTCCTATAATGGCAATTGTTTATTTATATTACCGTTAAAATAAAAATGATCCCCGTCACTCATGAAAAAATTGTTTCCGATATCTTGATAATTGTTATTGATAATTGTTATCAATTGTTATAAAGCGACAAAATTCTAGCCTATTATTCCTTGAACCATTGTGATCTTGCACGGGTGAAAATTAACCTTTTGGAACTTCTTCGTGTGCTTCGTCAAATCAAATTCAAAATAACACTATGTTCAAAAATAAACTTTTTAGGACCAGCGATAACTGCCTTTCTTACCCTTTCTTCGCTAAATGCATAGCATGTAGATTTTGGTTCTCCACTTACTTCTTATCAAGGCCCCTCTGTTCTCCATTTATGAATCTAAACTAAAATTGTCTTACGCTGAGGATACTGTCGAATATTAAATTGTCGACGAAAACAACTTTTAACTGCTATTATTGAATTTAAATGAATAAATTTCTCAATAGAAAAGATGCACTATTCTGTTAAGCAATACTCCATTGTGACAAATGTCAAATATTATAATAAAATCTCCAAATCATACTGCTCCAGTTAGAAATAACACCATTAGTTTTTCTGTTTATTATTTGAAATAAGGGTATTTAAGGAACCCTCCCTGAACTAAGTCTATTAAACTTACTTGCATGCATGCACAGGAGAGCAAACCAAGGGAGCGTACTATAATTTATAACGCACGTAAGAAATAAGCGCAGATAATATAACATCCAGTGCATTAAAGACCCAGAGTTTTTAAACATATTCATCATCAGCAAAAATAACCTATAACATTGAACCTCATTACAAACATCATTCACGAAAATCAGAAAAAACGAAGGTCTCAAATTCGTACTCCGAAGGACGCCAGATGCAAGAGTGATTCGAATGATGACCCAAGTAAGAAACATAATGTTTCCTATAGGCTAAATAAGAAGAAAGAATTAATATTAACGATGGCGCAAGCACCCCAATAAGATAAAAGAGATTAGTGAAAGGTATAATTAATGCTTTCTGAGGAACCCATACTGATCAACTGAAATAAGAGGCCTAAGTTTCGAATCAATGCAACGGTATAGACATCTTTCAAAGACTTTGGAAAATATGTTAATTATAGCAATTGACCGGTAATTATAAAGTAGACGGATATCGCTTTTTTATGAACAGGATAAAGCCTTGCAACTTTGTAATATTCAGGTAAAACCGAAGTCTTTAACGAGAGATTAAATAGAAAACATGAAGGTCTGACAAAGAGGCAAGCACAATCTTTTAATAAAAAAGAAAGAATAGAATCGAAAGTACTCTTCAATTCTGTGAGACTTCGGAGGACATCATCTTCAGAAATAAAAGCAATCGTATAAGTAGTACTATTTTAGCCTCATGTAATGGCCGACATGAGTATCGGTTGGTATACTAGCGTCTTGTAAATAAATCGAATGACAAACCTTTTCGTAGCAATAAATTATTGTTACAGGATCGTAAAATATGCTGGCATGATTGTTTCTAAGAATATTTAGAATAGATATATTATTTTTTCTGTAAACGAGTGTAACACCAATACCGCACAGGATCAGTTCTCATAAAATCTTCAACATGAATCGGATAACCTCGATACAGGTGTTTATAGTTTCTTTTAATTTTTTCTGTAGCTCTCTATACTTATTCAGGTCGTGCGCATATCCGTCCTCTTGCATCTAATACGCATCGAGTTGTAAAAGAAACGATAAAAAAAACCCAAAAGCATTAGTAAACAAGACAACACCCAACAAAAACCATAAACTTTAAAACATGTGCTATAGTTGGTCGGCGGATAATTATTATACTAAATGCGATAGATCGATTCCAAGATAAGCTTAAGAAACCTGCACAGAACATATGGTAATTTTACCAACTATAAGCATATAGCTGCTCTTATATAGGCGCAGTAGTACAAACGTCCATTCCTTGATCAGCAACATATAATAAGGGCAGAAACAGACACAGTCGAACATGAGCTCTTACTAACAACAGATCAGTTCCAGAGAATACTTGTACAGTTTGGCTGGTATGTTATTTGGCATGAGAACCGAACTGACTCTGGATATAAATAAATTGAAATCGTTCAGTTACCTAGATGCTGTGTAACATAAAATATACTTTATACTAAGTCTAGCTCATACCAAAGAGATAAAATATACAGTTATCTATGTTACTTCACATGTCTGGTACCAAAAATATTCTTCTGAAGCATTATTGTTATTGTCAAAAGGAAATAACATGCATGTAATAAACAAACAAAAATTACTGTTTAGCATCAAATTAGTAAGTCGACAGTAATTAAACCACGATAGTAAAGAATTAAATATTTTACTTCTCCGAAAACTTTATTAAGATATCATGAATGTTGAAATTGATGAGCTTATGATTAGGAAAATGAGTAGGTGAATTCAATATTTAAATCACCATTATAATCTTCCTTAAAAGAATTCGAATTGGAACCGATAAAACAATCTGATGTTAAGAACAGTTTCATGAAGCTATTGCTGTTATTATTTATTATTATTCAATAATTTTTTTTTTAATGTTACCTATATTATATTTTGGGTGGAATGTATTTATTTATGAAGGTTTCGATTAAACTTTTTACGCGACTTAATCGTATCTATAGTTGTTTAAATCGGAAAAATATAATACATATCAAAACAACTTACTTAGTTTCCCAAACGGCATCATTCGCAACTAAAACCCACTCATTGTCTTCCAATCTTTCGACTTTCAAAAATGTTGAGCCATGCATTAAGTTATTTCTGGGATGACCTGATACCTAATAGAAAAAGTTTCTTATATATTACTCTGGTTTTTCTAAAAGCGTGTTTACGCATTGATTAATAAAATTATAACTTACAAATTGGACGGTGACAACACTTCCAGCAGAAACAGACGATGCTGGTTGCGTAACGCAAGCACCATATTTCTTGTCTAAATCTGGATGGTCTAAGATAACTGGAAATACTAAAGATAAGAGCTTGTCTCTATTAAAGACATATGGAGCTGGTCCTGATTCCAAAGTTTCTTCCTAGAAGACATATTGAATTTTTAATTAAAAAAAGTACATCAGTGAATTATTAGTGTACTTTATATATTCAACAATTATTGAGAAATATTTTAGTATATTTACCACATATATTTCAGAAATAATTATTTACGCTTTCAGTTTAGCAATTTATTTCCGTGTATTCAGAGATACAGCAAGCCTAACTTTGGTACGAAGATTATACTAAATGCGGTACAAAAATTCAACTGAGCATTTTCCTATTATAAAATACTTCATCTAAATAAAATTTTAGCGAATTAATCTTGATGACATCAAAAGATTCATTTTATTCCTGACACTTCGGAATATTTTAATTGCAACAGAAGAAGAATAATACACCTGCACCATTTATTATGTTTTTCGTTATTTTTGTAACACTTCAACTGGGGCATTTTTCCATATAAGTGACTCAACATATAAGGGAAACTGAAACACTTGACTTGTTCTTGTAAGCAACAACAAGAAATATTACCACTAGAAGTTCATTCTCAATACAGCGGTAAAACTCCAGAGAAAATTCATACCTTTTTTGTTGGCATTGAAGACAAAGTGCTCGGACAGGTCAACCTTTATTTTTTCTTGCTAATGCATTACTAATGAGAAATAATTTCTTCTTCCATCACCTTGCATGGTACAACAATCAAATAATTTTTTACTGCTTTCGAAAATAGATAACTCTTTCTTACGAGTACCGCAATAGGCATATAATAGATGACAAATAAATGGTTTATAAAATAAGAAAATTAGAACATTCGAATAATATATTTTCATTTATTGTAATCCTTATAGAAGAAGGAACAAAACATCGTCCTACAAAATATTAATATAATTCTTCAGTTTTAAAATCAAAATATTTATCAACACAAATTCAACGAAGTATTTTAATTTTGTTATGAATGGATCCCAATCAAAGCCCTATAGTCTTGAATCAAACTTTAAAAAAAGCAAATTACTTATTCTAGATATAATAAACTCCCAGCAGTCTAAGCAATAAATGCATATTAAATGTTAGAATTGCCACCCATTAATCATAGAAAGGACGACTATGAAATTCGTTTAGAATATTATCTCTAATGCACTTCCTGTATGCCAGAGTTATGCGATCCTTTATCTCATGAAGCTTTCCGGATTTCGTCGAGACACTTTTCATTTTGAGATCTGATATTTTAAGTATTTCCAGTCATTATTATGATTTCTATGACTTGCTTTTCAGATACATAAGGAACCAGTTTGTACTGGTAAACGCTAATTTCAGTGATGAAAAATAGACGACGCAAATATCGATATGCTAAACTAACAAATTGCACTTGATGCTTTTGTTACTATTTATAACAGTATTCAAAAATAGTAGCTTGCATTTTTAGTATATTATTATAATTCAATCTGATTTTTTATATCATTATTATTTATCTTTCGTCGTATGGGGTATTACAGTACTTATAAGAAAGGACATTATCCATTTCCGATAGAAAGAATGGGCTTACAATTTAAGAGTACTGTTACACAACACTAACTTTCTGTCAATTGTAACAGCTTAAGTTGCAGTTTTGGATAAATATGAGTATAACTCTCGTCAAATATCACTAAAAAAAGTCTCAGCTTATAGTCAAGCTACTCATTCCTCAGGATTACCAGGTTAGCGAATCTACACTTATGCTCAAGTTTGTACTAACTTACTTAATTTAACATATAGTTGAAAAATCATTTATTTTACAAAACAGATTTGTCGAAATAAGCTTATGTGTACTAAACAATATCCGAATATATATAAATATATAATTTATAAAAGAAAATCATATAAACACAAAAATTATAATGCAAGACGACTTGTAGAAAGTGTTTTTTTGTGGCTATTACACAACGAGTAATGCTGGTAGGGTAACAGTAGAAGTGTCATTTGTTTCGGGGTAGCATACTGTTGCAGTGTACAGTACAGCTCCGATATTTGTATATAATAATTAGGTTTGTGATGATGAGTCTATTATTATGACATATTAATTTCGGCCGAAATATCGCAATTTCAGGAACCTTATGAGGAAGATGTCTTGAAGGCCAGCAGAAAGTGCGAAGATGCCCGAAGACATTGCACGACCGAATGTACACGGGAGTTATAGATAAGGCGTAAGCCTGTGAGAAAAGTTTCAGTTCCTTATTTAAAATTCCATTTTTCGAAATACAACTGGGTCAGCAATTCAACAAAAGGGGATATGTAAAAAAAGAAGACTTTGCTGTACGTGTACAAGTTGTGTGAAAAGGATCCAAATTCAGTAATAATGAACGATGAAGCTCATTTTCACTTAAATGGTATGGTAATAACTTTCATTACTGGGTTCCTCGTTATCCTCGCCACATCCATGAAAAATGTCTCCATTGTAAGCATATGGTAGTCCGGTGTGCAACTGCCGCCTTTGGTGTAATAAGAATGTGTCTTTTAGAGAGAATGACACAACGGAGACAATGAATTCAAAACATTCATATGACGAACATGTTCTTTCTACTGCTGGACGACAAGTACATTACAAGTAATCATCAGAAATGTTCATTTTTAAAGGCAATGGTACCACAGCGCACATTGCTAACACCGCCATGAACATTTTGAGATATATGTTTTCTTAGTGCTTGATTTCGCATTTTGGTGACATACCAATATAGTGCCTGGAAGATTTCCTTCAGAGGTAACTGAAATGACGCGTTTACGTTCACAAACATGGTACTTCGATCGGTCTGAAATATATCATTACAGAATTGATTAGCCAAGAAAACTTGAGTCGAATTATAGTTAATTTCTGGCATCAAATCGAAAACTGTAGTATTCAGGATGATGACCACTATCTAAGTGACATAACTGATTTTCATACAAAAGGTAGTTGAGCTTTCAATTAAATAGTTTTTATTGAAAGTCAGACGAGTATTGTTCATTTGAAAATCGTCCGTTTTCCATAAGTTATTCTGTATATAAACCGGTTCAAATATTATATGCTCTTATGTCACTATTTTTCTAAATTTATTAAATTAATCTTTTATTTATCATTCTCGTTACTAGGTTTACAGATTTTAAGGAATCTAAACAAAACCGTTAAAGTTATTTTGGAGACAATCGATTTTTCAATTTTCCTTCACCACTTAACTAACCTTTTTCGATTATTCCCAGTAAAACGAATAACGAAATAGCACAACCTTGTCAACATTAAGTCATTCCACAGCCTATTTATTTATTAAATTTAAACAAGGAGTTTCTAAGAAAATCGTATTTTTCAGTAGTCATTTCATGGAAAAACATATTTTGAAATTTAATTGCCCTTATGTTTTGAGAGTAGTAAGAAAGACAAAGGTATCTTCTTATAATTTTCTAAAATTCTTAAATTGAAAATCTGATTTAGAACCATTGTACGATTGGGCTGAAAAATACCTGCCCGGATGCACAGACCCCAGATGGGTGGAAAACTGAAATTGATTTTCATAATGGAGACCCCCCCCTCCGAAAACATCTAAACCGGTGAAAATCTCAATTTCGATTTTTTTCACGAATTTAATACTTTCTTCTCTCCTACAGTCGCTTAAAAATAAAAGTTAATTGTAGTCATACCACGCAAGCTGGTGGAATAACGCATTATTTCTCATGAGTAATTAATCGGCAAAAGAAAAAAGAATCTGTGTTTCCGACTTTTGTCGCTCACCTTATATTCAAACGGCTGCTATATTAAATTAATATTAAAATATAATTCTAGTATATTGAGAATTAACACAAATCGATATTTACTAAATTCTGAGACAAAATACTGTAACACACAAAATGTTTTAGACTAAAACAAAATATTTCCAGTATTGATGTACAGAAGAAAATATATATCATATTAGAACAGAAAGGCAATTTACCGATATTAAAGCTTGAGCGAGTTTTTCAAATTGTGCCAAGTAAATGCCCAGTGTATGCGGTCCGTAAACTGTAGAGGCGCCTTCGTAGCGTTGAAGCTGAAACATAGAAAGAACAGTTTGAAAACAAAATAGAAATTTTGTCTACACATCTGGACAAAATTGTTTTATATAACATTGTATTGAACCCCTTTAACCCGTTGAATGAAATTTTTACGGGTTATCGTGATTTCAAAGTACAGAAGAACTTCATAGAGTACGATTTGTATTAGTATACAGTTCGTACTAATTGGCGATTGGGAATAATACGATGACGTAAACACACAGGATCCACAGCTGTTCAATTTTCAATAAACTTCGATTTGAGATTTTCCGTAAACTTAAGCTCTTCGTATTTTATTAGAAGATAATCTTTACACCAGATGACTTTGACCAAGTTAACAATAGTAATTTAATTGGAATTTATCAGTAAATTAAAAATTATAACATTTATCCAACAATCATTAACTGTCATTCGAAGAAAATGTATTATTACGAGTATGATTCGATAACTACGTAGCCTAACCCAGATACGACGCGCATTCGGCGGAATCTTCTTTACTATTGTGTAAAAGTATCCTTTGTTACGTTAAATATGACAGTAGAGAGCGATCTGGTAATTAGTTTGTTTGAACTAGGTTGCGATCAGTAACAAAGCACTTTTATTTGAAAGAATCAACCAAAATCCATGCAGAATTGTATTCAAGACTATTAGAATTCGCTACTTTGTTTTCAAATGTTAAAATCGGATTTCCAACTTTAAACGTAGTATTGTGAGCCCGAAAGGTAAATTCCGCAGTGGAAATTTTGTGTTGAGATTCTCATAGAATTATCTTCATCGACTACTTAGAAAAGATGAATCGAATAAATACTGTGTTTTATGCGAATTTTTTACTTCAATTAAGCGACAAAGTCAAAGAGAAACGGCCTCGTTTCACTCCAATCTCGTTCGAAATTCGTGAATTGAGATTTGAATTAGTGCTTCATTCTCTCTAGCACCAGATATAGCTCCCAGCCATTAGAATTTGCTTACCAAATTAGTAACACGGTTAAGCGGAAAGAAATTTTCATCCATTTCCGAGGTAATTACTGCTACTGTAAATATCTGTTTTGAGGACATGGACTCATCGACCTACAAGAAGGCATTGTTAATTTTGGGTATCTTGAAAAATTGTGTTCCCTTTGTTGACCAGATAGATGTCGAACCATCCTAGTACATTCATTTTGAAGTAGCTGAAAACTTTTTACGCAAACGAAGACACTAATAATTTTCTAAAAAGGTTCGTTTTGGTAGACTATTTCAGAGATTAAAATTGGCGCATCATTACCAAATTTTGATTTTTAAATTTGGTCGTGATATGACCAACAAAAATAACTACGCAACAGAATTATATAAAAGAATTAACCAAACGATAACTGTACCTACATCACGCATTTGAAGTTACTTCAAATTAGGCAAGCATTCACTCATGCTTTATTCGCAAGTACCACTAAAACGAAGTTTCATAAGTATATTGAGTGTGATAGGCGCCTTATCAACAAGGCGCGCTGTTGTCAGTTTCTTGATGAAGAAAAACTACCTCGTTTACGAAGAAGGCACGATATTTCCACTTTAAATGTATTTTTTATCACGTTAGTCGGCGACACGTTGCTATTTTGATCTGAGACAAATTTAAAAAATTATTGAGAAACATTCGAACATACATTAAAATGTGTTTGCTTATTATTAATATATGTTCAAATCACTCAATAAAGATCTGGAAGGACACCGTTTTGACGACGACAACAAACATGGCAGTGGGATCAGCAAGCAGAGTCAAATCTACTATCTTCATCATCTTTAGTCGATTCTGACTTCAGGGACAAAAAGAATCTCATAGCAGCAATTGTTCTAGATAAGCGTAAATTCGAAAAATTGGACATTTTTCGAATTTTCTTGGAAATTGGTAACCAATGTATTGTTGGGCCAAGCTTCGCTGATAAAGTGCTTTTACAAAATGGTCAGATTTAGGTATACTGGTGAACAAAGATACATTTTCATCTTCCACCTCGTACTAAGGAAGACATTTTTGTTGGAGCTAATAGCTTAAAAACAATAGATCAAGCAAGTTAGGATTCCCGGAAATGAAGAGGAGCCACAACAGACTTTTGACTCGTCCAGTAAGGAAAGTTTTGCATATTGACTTACACCTACATCCGTATAAATGCAAATAGTCCATGCCTTGACGCATGGAGATAATTCTATTCGCGTTAGCTTTTGTAAGTACCTGCTCATCAATAGTCTATGGATAAGCGATGAAATTTATTTCCACATCGGTGGATATGGTAGTAAACATAATTATCGCTATTGAGCTACCGAAACCTTCGAGAACTTCACGAGCAGCCTGTCTATTCGGCCAAAGTTACGGTTTCTCGATTAAAATAATTGACCCAAATTTTCTTCAAAATGATTATAACGACACAGTTAAATAACATCAGCGCACTATGATCGAATTCTGAACACCTTCCTTATTCCACATCTTCAAAGATTTCTTGTGAATGCGAAGATGGAACAACTAGACACACAGCCGGAGTAATAATTATTCCTCGAAAGACCTTTTCCCAAATTTCTTCATCAGTATAAGTGAGGATATTCACCGACCTCTATTATCGCCAGACCTGAATTTTTATGATTACATTTTATAGTAATATCTCAAGTTGAAGATTTTTCTCTCGGCAACAATACAAGACGCGAAAGCGCAAAATCCAGAAGTTCGTGCAAGAACACCGGAGAAACTATGACATGTCACTGAGAATTTTAATATAAGACTCAGACAATGTTTACGGAATGGTGTTCGCCATCATTCTGTTCTTACAGTTAATAATGAACGTAACTTTTTTGCTTGTATACTATCATTTGTGCTTTTAATATTTGTTACAATAAATAAATAGAAAAACGTGTTTATACATTTTTTAATAATTATAAAAGATACGCCTTGATTACACCCCCAATATCCATATCAGAAGCGAAGACATAATATTATCAATGAAAATTACACATTACACAACTGATAATTTCCAAAAAAAAAACAGCATGTTTTCCCTTCAGAATCGTATGAAGCAATATTATATGATGCCTTTTCCAACCACTAAGTTATATGAAGTATTCCTGTACATAATATACAATACACCAAATTAGATAGTTACATACAAAAATTATAACACTAAAGACATGTTGACTTAAAAAGAAGTACTTTACCTGGTATTCTTCGTAAGTCGCAATATAATCTGTGTAATGGTTACTAAGACCAGCTATGATGACTGTTGCGTCTGATGTGCCAATAACATTTTTAATAACATTCTTCAATCGTCTTCCAGACATTGTGGTGAATTCACCTGGAACAGCTGCAATGGCTACGTTTCCTATCATAGCCAATTGTGTAGAAACTACTTTGGGTTGCCATTCGTAAGGATCTATCATCTAAAAAATCATGTGTCTGTTGTTATCTCTTACAACATATTAGTATTAGAAATGATTATGTAAAATGTCTTTATATACATAAGTTGCATATTATTATGTTACAATGGAGCTATGTATACTATTAACAAATAATTTATTGTTGAGGTCGGTACTTTGTGAAATTCCATTACAGTAAGCTGGCCGCAGGAAATATATAATATAGTGTAAAATTTAGTGTGTTTATTTCTAAGTATACTACTATTGTTAGTATGATTTAAGACATATGTAGATAAAAGAAAATTCATTTCCGCGAGAAAAATATCAATTATTCATTCTATTTGTTTCCTTATAAATTATATAAATAGATTAAATTGAATATTATAAATCTTCGACTTTAATTAGACATATGAGTCGTAATAACAATACAATGATCCTATTAACAATAAAATATTGAGTTTGGATATCAAAACATACTACCAGTGACGTACATATTTATATTTAGACATTTTGGTTTTTATTTAATGTGTTTGATTATTCCATAATAACGATCCATAGTTGTGAATTACTATATTAAAAAATCAAGGGTTTGAACACAGCCATCTTATCGCCAGCTAAGCAATTTCGAAGCGATCGTTTCGTTGGACTACATGGGGTGGGTATTTCGCAAAATCGTAAGGAAGGCTCAGAAAGATATTATTATTCGTTGTTGGAGAAATTGGTATCAAAAGGGTAGCTAGAAGAGACTTTGAGTGATTTAGAAGAATCATCCAACGGAAAAATGGGAAACTAAGATTACTTGCCCTTAGAGGTCGGCAAAGTATTAATACGCTTCGCAAATTCATACAATAATTCATGTTTTTAAATTGTTTTAATTAGACGCGATGTAATTTTAAAACTCAGAAAAAGGATAACTTAAATGACAACATTTAGGGTGTAAGAATATTTCAAGGAAGAATATCTTTATTTAGTTATCGGTATCTCAAAAAACAAGGTCCCTTTTGCAGGAAAATACCATCGAGATATGTTTTGCACGTAGACTTTTTCCTAAATTAAGTTTTTAAATATTATATTTTAAGTTCATTCTAATTTCGCTTAAATACAATATATGCCAACCAGTTTGTCTTATTATGTATGTATATAATAAGATATACGACAATCTGGTAGGCATATATAAGTATATATATATTCAACTTATCAACTTATTTAATTCTATTCTGGAACAATTACGTTTACAGCAAGTCGTGTGACATATCATTTTAAAGTATTTTTAACGACGTCATTTTTCATACTATCACTACCCCTTTTATTATACTACATCTTTCAATTATTTCCAATTTTTTGCGTTCTTTCTCGTTATCGTGATCGCCTAGCTTCAGTTTACGACAGTATTTACTTACTTTTCGAAAAAACAATTCTTTTGAAAGGCCCAACCTCTTAGAAACTCTCTTCCATTGCTAACTTCAAAAGATGTGGACGTTTGCGAGCGATTATTTTACCGTAAGCCCGTACGTGTAATATTCAACGTATGTACATATATCGCGATCTCAATATACAGCACGCTGTCCAAAAATATAAATGTATACATGCATATATCCCTGCATATGTTTCGTTGGATGTCTACACTATTTTACTGATCTTTATTATATTCCTACAGCTTTATTACATATTTTTGCTACGGTATTTGCCAAATGTATATTTACGAAGTTCTGGAACCATTCACTTTACCATATCTCCAACGGCTAAATAATACTACCTTCGAGCAAGACAATCTTCGTCCTCATATTACATCTACGAAACAACTGTAATACGATTCTTGCAAGTGACCACCAATTTATCTACATAGTTTCCAAACCTATTACCTGTACAACGTATCTGGTATATGATAGATCGATGGGTTGTTATACTTCCTAAGCCTCCAATGGGCAACAGCTAGATGATACTGCAAGTTACTTGCAACGAGCTTCGTTTTTTTGTCTCATAGTATAAATTAACTTACTTAAAATAGAATACTAAGAGTTTTATTTTCTTATTATTTATTCGCACCGATGATCCTCCTAGACTATGTTCATCTTAAATTCTTTGAAATATGTAATGTCTTTATTAATCAATTACAAGACATATTTACATAAACATTATAATATTACTAACTGACAAGTCTATCTATTTTATTATTCTGACAGTTGTTATTTTTTATCTGATTCCTTTTACGAATTCATAGAGGGCGCTCTATACACAACAATTCCTCCCTCTTTAATTTAAACTTTACGAATTTGAATCTTTTGTACAAATCTAGAATTTGTCTAGGCTTTTTTACTCGCGATGACCGTCGTAAGGTTATGCCATCATCTTTTGGTTTACATGCATCTTTTACATTAACAGTTTTTTCTAAAACATCTTTTCCTTCTTCCTGCTGTGGCTGTTGACTACTGTCGTTGGATGCAATGATTTGGTCTGAAGGATTGTAAACTTCAGGTTCCAATTGGCAAGGATTGAGTTGATTGGTATGCCTTTTCCATGTCCTATTATCGCTGGTTGTTATCGAGTAGGTTGTTGGACTCAGCTTATGATTGACGGAGGCTTTAGTCCAACTATTGGTGCTGTAGTTCTTGCCATTACCATCTCTTCCGGCTCATATTGTATATCTCGATTCCCTCTATAACTGGCTTTTTGCTCTAATTGTTTCTTGTAACGTTTTCACTTGCTTTTAACTTCAGTAAGTCCCATGTTGTTCTGAACTTCCGATCCATGTGTAGTTCAGCAGGTGAGACTCCTGTGGTGCAATGTGGCGTTGATCGATAGTGAAACAGAAACTTTAGTAGCGCCTCTTTTTTGTCCATGCCTTGTTGCACATATAATTTAAACTTTTTCTTGAAGGTTTTCACTAGATTTTCCGCTGCTCCATTCGTTGCTGGGTGATATGGAGGAGTTTTTGTGTGCTTGATGCCATTCTTTTTCAGAAAACTCGAAAACTCTTCTGCGATGAATGCTGGTCCATTGTCCGACACGACCAGTAGTGGGATTCCCCAAGTACAAATATAATCTTTTAATACCTAAATGGTTGCTTCAGCTGTGATCTTGTTCATTTCACGAACATCAACCCACTTAGAATGCGCAACTATAATTGTTATATACATCTTGTTGTCCACTGGACCTAAAAAGTCAACATGGATCCTTTCGTTGGGATTTTCTGGCCATTCCCATACATGAAGGTAGGATTCTGGTGGATTTGATGCATTTTGTAAACACAATTCACATTTTTGTGTGACTGATTCGATAGCGCTGTCTATCTTGGGCCACCAGATGTAAGATCTTGCTAACATCTTCATTCGTACAATGCCCATGTGTGCCTGATGTTGTTCTTTCAGCATTAGTTATCGAAGAGGGCAAGTTATCATTATTCGATGACCCCCCACATGATACAACCATTCTCAATGGTAAGCTCAAGTGCTTTTTGTTTGTAAATTTTAAGCCATCCATTGACAACATAGTTTTTTACATCTTTTAAAATAATGTCATTATCGGTAGCACTTTTTATATTACATGCATTAAAGATTTGTACATTTTCACTTATAAAATTGAAATGACTGTAATCAATTTCTTCTTTTGGTTCTTCTTTGAGACGTTGCTTTTCTATGAGTCTTGAAAGACAGTCTGCAGTGCAATTCTCTTTACCTGAAATATATTTGATCTTGAAATTGTAGTTCATTAAAATAACTGCCCATCATTGAACGCGGCTAGCTGACATTTGCGGTATACTCTTCTTATCACCGAAAATATAAATCAATGGCTTATGGTCTGTAAGCAGTTCGAACTCACGCCCAAATACAAACTGATGAAAATACTTGACACCAAAGATTATCCCGAGAGCTTCTTTATCTAACTGTAAATACTTCTGTTCAGCAGATAACAAAACTATCGATGCATAAGCTATCGGCCTTTCGCTTCCATCGCGCATTACATGTGAGAGTACTGCACCTAAACCTACTGGCGATGCATCACATGTGAGCCGTAGAGGCAAGCGAGTGTCGTAAAACATTAACACTTCTCTCGACTGTAGACGTGCTTTTGTAGCCTTGAAGGCTTGTTCACAATTTGAAGTCCACTTGAAATCGGATTCTTTCTTCAGTAGTTCATAAAGTGGTTTTGCTATATCGGCGTAACCCTTTATGTACCTGGAATAGTGATTGATCATGCCCAAATATGACTGCAACTCTTTCTTATTTACAGGACGCGCTATTTTGGAGATAGCATCTACTTTTTCCTGCATCATACATATGCCATCGGCATTTATTTCGTTGCCAAGAAATTTGATCTGTTTTTTGCACAATTCTACTCTTTCCTTGCATATAGTCAATCCTACTTCTTGCAATTTGTTCAAAACTAAAATCAAACGTTCGTCATGCTCCTCTTGAGTATTGCCGCTTATGCGAACGTCGTCAAAATAGATCATCACACCATCTTTATTACCAAGTAATTGATCTATTTCCCTTTGAAACCATCCAGGTATCGAAGCTGGGCCGAAGGGGGCACGCGCATACTGGAAAAGACCGCGATGCGTGTTAATCGTTAAAATTTCCCTTGCCTTCTGGTCGAGCTCAATCTGGTGATACGCTTGGTAAAAATCCAACTTTGTTTGGTATACACACCCTTGCATTTTGGCGTACATGTCTTGCATTCTGGGGATTGGATGTCGATCTATGTTTATATGCGGATTTACTGTGACTTTATAGTTTCCACAAATACGAATTTGACCATTTTTCTTTGTAGTAACAACAATTGATGTTGCCATTCATTACTTTCCACTGGTACTATGATACCTTGGCTTATGAGCCTATCAATTTCAGCGTCGATTTTAGGTTTTGTTGCGTATGGAATCGGTATTGCTTTCTTGAAGACTGGCTTGGTGTCCAATTTCAATGTAACAGACATCCTTTTCTTATTATATTTTCCAAGCTTATCGGTAAACACAGTACTATATTTTGCAAATAGAGTTTTCTCGTCAATTTTATTTACGTTCAAAACGCAATCGCCGTTTTCTTCCTTTAGAATACCGAGAATTCTAAGCCATCTTCTACCCATGATTGGATTGCTGCGTTTAGGTACTACGAAAATATCAAGGTTGTACTTGTTACCTTTGTAGATGACTTCGACATTAAATAAACCTATTGGAATTATGTCTTGACCAACGTACGACTTAAAACCTTGTTCGGATTCTCTGATATTGTGTCGCGTTTCAAAATGCTTTTTTGTAGAATGCCAAGGACACAGCTGAAATCGGAAAACCACAGTCCAATTCAAATTCTATACACTGTTTGTCGATTTGCACTGTTGTATACACTGTATACACACGCTGTAAATTACTATTACAGACGTAATTTAAATATATGTCGTCGTCGAGCACAAATTCGCTTTGATCATTTTCAACTATATAGTTTTGGTCTTTTTTGCTTTCCGACTTCTTTTTCTCACTTTGGAGCTTTTTCTCACCTCTGAAAATTTTTGCTAGATGATCTTTTTTGCCGCAGTTCTTACAATCGTAACTACGGTATCTGCATTTGGATGACTCATGATTGTCGTAACCACAATGTTTACATTTGTCATTGCCGGTCCTTTTGTTTTGATACCTATTCCTTTTCTTTTTGATAAAGTTCACGGAGTTGGATGCTTGCGCTGCCGACACGTTCATACTTACAGAGTTTTTTCTTGCTGCTTCTGCTGATGTCGCATCTTCAACCGCCTTTTCAAATGTGAGATCTTTTCCACTTCGAAGCAACTTTTCTTTAGTTGATTTCGAGCTTATTTCACACACAAATTGATCACGTAAATTTTGCGATAAATTTGTGCCAAAATTACAATATGTCGAGAGCCCTTTTAGCCTCGCACAGAACGATTTAATGTCCTCGCTTCTCGTTCGCAAACACATTTTGAACTTGTATCTTTCGGATATTTCACTAGGAGGAGGCTGGAGATGGTCTTGCATCAATTTCAAAGGTTTCTTAACAATCTATAACCTTTACTACCGATTAGCGTCAGTAACATTCCCACTTTCTTTTCTTCTGTTGAAAAACCATTAATAGTAAGAAATTGTTCTAACCTTTCGATCCACAGTGCCCATTCCTCTTCTTCTGAGAATGGGTCCATAAATCCGATAAGACCTGTTTTGTTCGACATATTTTTTCCTTTTTTTTTTCCACGCACACACTAAACTTTTTCCGGTAATGAACACAAGCTAAATGAACTTATATCCCCGTTGCCAAATTGTAATATCTTTATTAATCAATTACAAGACATATTTACATAAACATTATAATATTACTAACTGACAAGTCTATCTATTTTATTATTCTGACAGTTGTTATTTTTTATCTGATTCCTTTTATGAATTCATAGAGGGCGCTCTATACACAACAAAATAGACAAAACTATGTTTTATCTTAAGTTCACAAAGACTAATAAAGTAATGCTATTTAATTATTGAATTACCATATTTAATTATTGAATTACTCTGTCTCAAGAAACTTATCACGTGAATGCCTTAAATGCCGACTAGTACTCCATCGTTTCGATTATATACTTTTAATGAAGGATGTGAAGTAAAATTTCCGACGGAGTAATTATGCAAATGAAACTTCGCTCTTAGAGAAAGTTAAATTATAATTGGGGATTCGTTAGTAAATATTCTTTTTGCATAATCAAATGCGAACTTTGAAACGAAAAAAATAAGAGAGCGGTTTTCAATTGGTAACCATAATAAAAACGAAAATCGATTTTTTAAATTCTTTTAAATTAAAGCATACTATAATATACGAAGTAATACGTAAGAAATTTTCATTTATACCAACGAAAAATTTTTCGTTCAAGATAGTTAGTAAAAGAATATGCGAACCCGAACAATTGTTGTTCCAAAGGAATTTCAGAAAAGATGCCAAATCTCCCATAAATTGGGCATTTTTAATTATATTACATGACATGGAAAGTACGATACCCAGAAGAAATGTACATTTTTTGACCAAACATGGCAGAAACATACAACTATTAATTGTAATAAACAATTGATTATAATTTTGTTAGGATAGGTCAAGTGGTCATGGCATATTCGATACTTTCTAATATTAATGGCAGGGGTACTTCTTGCGAGTTTTAATTCAATTTTCACCGATATCTCTTGTCATACTTTTGTTTCAAGTGTTTTGAAGGTTTAATTGTTTAATTTTGCTTAGGATGTGGTAACGTAGAAATTACCGCCATTAACCGAATTCAATAGAGGTTGAATTGTTGGCTTGAACACAAAGACCACCTTTAGTTTTCCATTCAGGAAAATTGTAATTGCTTTTTCAGTCATGGAGCAGAGAGAGCCAAGAAAGGCGCCGAAGAAGAACTAGAGGCTGAAGGCGAACTAATGAGGTGCAATACCGCCACTTTCGCGTAATCGCGCTATGAGATCGATTCTCCAGAACTAGATTAATGGCTGATCGACCATACCACTTACAGGTCAATAACAATAGCAACATAGAATAGTATAACGTGTAATGAATCTCGATTTTGGCGTACGTACAAAGCCGTGGGGTAATGTTATAGGGTGCCACAGCATATGGGAGTTGGTATTCATACGAGGCTCCATTAACACCCAGCGTTGCGTTGTTGGGTTGGTAAAGTCTCATATTCTTCCATGTCTTCGGAAACACAAAGACTCACTTTTCCAGCAGGATAATGTCCAACACCACGTAGCGAGAATATCTATCTAAATCGATTTGAAAAGGCTAGTGTCAATATCTTGCCATGGTGAACTAGATCTTCATACCCCTTGCCAATCGAACATACGAGGGAGCGTTTTTATATTCTCGGAATGGGGGACAAGGGGTGGAAATAAAAAAACCAAATTATTTTTCTTTTTCAATATATTCACCTGCAAGACGGATACATTTTTCACATCTTTCAATTAATTTATTTATACCCTCATAAAAAAATGATTTCTCTTTATCTGCAAAATACGCCGAAACTGCCTCCTTGACTTCATCATCGGCAGTAAATTTTTTACCCCGCAGCACTTTAAATTTCTTGGGAGGTGCTGTGCCCTTTTCATGCCACTGCATGGAGTCTTGTTTGGACTCAGGTTCATAATGATGAACCCAAGTTTCGTCTCCAGTAACAATTCCACTCAATACACCATCCTTGTCTTCATTACAGAGGTCCAAAAATGCACGCGAACACTCTACGCGCTGTTGTTTTTGCGGCGGCGTGAGCATTCTCGGCACCCATCTTGCGCTGACCTTAGACATGCCGAGATGAACGTGTAGGATTTTAAAAATTGTTGTATCGGATACTCCAACCATTTCTGCGAGTTGTTTCTTCTTTAGTCGAGCATCTTCGAGTACAATTTGTTCAACTTTTTGGATAAGTGCTGGCGTGGTCACCTCAATGCTCCTGCCCGGCCTCGGGTCGTCTTCAACGGATTCCCTTCCTTGTTTAAATAAACTATGCCACTTGTACACCATGGTTTTTCCTGGACAAGAGTCGCCGTAAACCAATGACATCTCATTCATTATGGTCGCGACTGATTTTCCTTGCCTGGTAAGGAACTTTATAACGGCACGATATTCGATTTTTTCCATATTTCACTTTTTACTCCTGATTATGTTACTTGGTTGACGATAGCTCAAATACTAACTGTCTAATAACAATGAAACTTCGTATTTATACTAATCATGAGTCGCTGCACAGGCCACGCCCCCAATGCGCCTACTCACCCCTCTACAACCCGCTCATTCCGCGAATATAAAAACGCTCCCTCGTATGTGGAATATTATGGGAAAAAACTAATGAAAGCGAATCCCCCCCCCCGCACACAGTAAAACGTTGCTAGAATAGTATACTTAAGTTATTATTATTAGCCTTTTTTTAAGGGTTTGGTGTTAAAGAAGGGTGTGTCTTTTAGTCATTCATCTGAACCATCCGTAAAGATTTTTCCAAATAGAAGCTAATTATTTTGTATTTATTTGTATTTTATAATGTCTTTAGAAAATAAAGGAATATTATTATTATTGTTATTATTTTTAGTAATAGTCTTATTATTATCATTCCACGGTTTTTTTCAGTCACTGTATGTCCTAATATGTACTAACTATAATGCGAAAAATTAAATCCACAATATATACTTTCAAGTAAAATAGCATTTATAGTATTTATGAAAGCAAACATAAATTTATTAGAAGCGCAGTGTATTAAATAACCTCTCTTTGGCTTCCATATTAACAGTCATGATTCAGATTATTTAGAATTCGAAATAATTTCTAAATCACAGCACAAAGTAAAGCCTAAATCAATTGGAATGAATGATATAAACTGAGAAAGGATATAAGAGATTTATCTCCATTATTGGAAAATTATTAACTGACAAAAAAATCCTACCGAGCGCATTAATATGATTTTAAACTTTTCTTATCCACTGTCGATAATTTCGAAAAACGCCATTAGTGGTATTTGCATCACAACACACTTTTTTTCGTGTCGACTGGTATTGATTTGCAGCGTAATACAATAAGGACGCAATTTTGTTAGATCAAAAAGGTTTGGTCTAAAGTCCCTTAATATTTCACGCCACTGCGATTTCGAAGCTTTCGTGTAATGACCTTATTTTCTGTCACGTACTCAACACGCTATTCCTCAAGATAAAATTACCATCAGGAACAGTCCTTTCCAAACATGAATTTCGAACAGAGTTACATAAAATAGAATAAAGGATATAGGTTCACGTTGCGAACTACTAAAAACATTGATTCCTTTTATTAGCATTACAACGTGGAAATGTATGCGATAAAACTGATATTTTGTAGATGATGTCATATATTAAAAAACGCTGTGAGAATATAAAAACCATCTGAACATATTCGGGGTGATATTGAACCGAGTTTTAAAATTTAATTTAAAATGCGTGCCTCATCGACATATACGCTTTATATATATATATATATATATATATATATATACAGACTTGTTCATTCTAGAATTAGATATGCGCTGTCCACAAGTGGAAAGAGTGCAGTTAGGTTAAAGCGCGCGAGAAAGGAGGATAGAATATCTCTCACTGGCAGTTTCGTTTTCTCCCACTTTTGTATTGCAAACAACTTCCCCTACTGTATTCACTTATTTGACGAAGATCAAGCTAGAATTCGTCAGTTACCTGAAGAACGAGAACAGAGAGAAATCGAGGTGTGCAGTATTGTTGAAATGGAACCTTCTTATTCTAGTAAATAAATATCTGAACTAGTTGACGTAAAACCTCTAACGGTTCGTCGTATTCTACACTAGGATTTTTAAAAGTTTCTTTTAATTTTTTCAATGTTTGAAAATCTTTTTAATTTTTAGAATTTTCTATGTCATTTATTTCAAGAATATTTTATTAGTTTCACGCCAAACGGCAAAACATTTCAAGAAAATAGCCATGTTGTATTTTATTAAAAGATTCAAATAAAATGCATCAAATAATTTATACAATTCAAAAATGTAGGTACGTATTGTCAATGCATAATGATTTACAGCCCCGACCTACACACATCATGTCGCTGGTGAAGACTGATTTCAGACATTTTCACGCGTAACACGCGAGAAAGTAGGGGAAGTTGTTTGCAATACAAAAGTTGGAGAAAACGAAACTGCCAGTGAGAGATATTCTATCCTCCTTTCTCGCGCGCTTTAACCTAACTGCACTCTTTCCACTTGTGGACAGCGCATATCTAATTCTAATGAACAAGTCTGTATATATCAAATCAATGAAATTCGTCGGGTATTCGGTCAACTGTAAAGATACCCGACGAATTTCATTGATTTGGATTATCTTATAACGGTCGACCAGAACACTTTTAGCTAATTATATATATATATATATATATATATATATATCTCTCTCTCTCTCTGTGTGTGTGTGTGTGTGTGTGTGTGTGTGTGTGTGTGTGTGTGTGTGTGTGTGTGTGTGTGAAAAGAACTTAATTTGCAGAACAAAGACGTTCGTTGTGCATTATAAACAAAAATATCGGTAATGTTGTGGCAATTACACTGACCAACAATGTTCTTACCCTAAATCAGTAACTAATAAAATTAAACAGAATATTCAAAACGCAAATTATTCAAAAGCACCAGTATTGGTTTAGCTCTGGTTATGGAGAAAATGCAGGTAGGGACATGTTCAGACGTGCCGTGACTCGTTCGCTCAAAGTTAGTTATTACACTTTAGGGAAGATATGTGTTTAACTACAATAACGCAGTATAAAGCCATGTGGTTGAGTTCACTGGGTTTTTAATAAGTGAAACGTATCAAAATTGTAATAAGAATGAAAGTTAAGTCCGAATACTAATCAAGCTTACAAAATTTACTCAGTTTTGACCATAAAAATTAAGACAAACCGTAAGTTCCCCATGTAATATGTACTACCTGCAGTAGACATTTGAAAGATTGGTTTTGTGGAGAACGACGTTCTTTACCTTTTGCCATTCCTATGCGCTGGAGAGAGCAAAAAAGTTGGAAATTGCTATTTTGTCATTAATAAGACAGCAGGACTCAACGGGCGTAAGAAAAGATAGGAAAATCGTATAGAGACAGAGTCATCCAGTTCCGCAATCGTCAATTGACAAAGAAAACAAGGAGAGTCAAAGTAGTAACTTCGCTAGCTTTAAAGGTAATAATAAATCACCGATTCTGATTTGATGCATAATACAAGAATTTCTCGGCGCAGGATGTAATACATCTCTTAAAATGCACAGCAGATTACTATTGGGTATTAGAGAGACTGTGGATGTTGTAATTAACAAAAAATAATTAAAGACTGTTAGCACTGCAACGAGACTAATGACACTTATCGCAATTAAAGAAGAAGGACTTTTTTATTTTTCCGTAAATTCTGTTTATTGATTAAAACTTAAAACCAACATTACCTTTGAGGCATTTAATTTACGGACCCATGTTTAATAAAAGTTTTATTTCTTTACATGAGTACTATACGTGGATAAAATTTCCATTTTTAACACCTTGTATAATGTCTGTGGTAACAATATGAACCTTTGGCTTTTCAAGTATCATACCGTGTTTTGCCGATCCTTAAAAGGATTGTTATGGAGACGTTTTCTCTTGGCTCGCGTTCGGCTTGAAATAGAAAACGTTGTGAGAATATAAAAGCCATCGATATATATTCGAGATGATATCAAGCTGTCTTAAAATTTAATTTAAGTTTTATGCTTCATCGTCTTTTATCAATCATTGTAGGTATGTAAGGCGTACCAGAAACAAGCTTTAAATAAAAATAAAGTGACGTATATTTTTTTCAATTTTGACGATTCGATATTAAAGTCTAAAAGGCAAAAGAAAATTGATATATTCACTTTACATGTAAAAAGAATATACGTGGGATGAGCTTTATTGTCTTGATACATAAAAATGTGCCAAAGTGTATTGAACCAGGGTAGCAATGTATGATTTTGCTATAATATAATTCGAATTTTATTAAAAATTAACAATCAAATTGTAGAAATATGCAATAACAATGAAGTATTATAAAATTTTATTACTCGCTGGAAAATTATAATATACAAATGAGTTTAATTAAATGTTTTGTCTAAAATTATGTTAAATCCTAAACAGTTATCCAATCTTAGAACAATTCTAAGCACCGCTGTTCCGAAAGTTATGCACCTCAAAATAATAATACACATATGCTCCATGTGCAAAATGAAATATCTAATAAAGAACTACTCACCTGTCCTGTGGCTAGAAGAATTGGCTTGGGTGAATGACATTCAATATCTTCTTCTGTTGGTGGTGCCAAAAGGTCCCTAACTATATCCCATAGAAGGTTGTTCGATGTGGTAGCCTGAGCAAAATCGAATTCTCCTGGACCATCAATAGTTCCAGCTGCGAAACTGTAACCCATAGCCGCATTGCATCCAGCACCCTATTAAACAGTAACTAAAATAATGTATTTGCTTGCATAAACTGTTGTTATATAATTACCGTAATAACAGTACCATTGCCCAAAGCATATTCAGCAGTTTGTTCTGGCATATCGACGAATTGATGTATAGTTCTTACTGATCCTGTAATTTCTACAGCATTGTCATCATTTAGCAATTCCTAAATTGAAAGAAAGTTCCACATTGAAAATGAAACCGATATCATTATTAAAAATCTGCTTACCAAAGCTTTGGTGTACATGCTTTCAGCAATAATTCTGGTACTCTCAAACATGTCGTCTCCAGGTCCAGAAGCAACACAATATACAGCTTCGCCATCGCAAGTACTTGTGATTTCATCACAAGGGAGTCCTGTATTTGTACAAATAGGCCCTTTGGTATTCGGTGACACATCTCCCAAATTAGTGGAGGAAAATGCGGTAACAATACTTCCCTAAAATTTATGTACGTAATAATCATTAGCTATCAAATATCGATTATTAGTTTCTAATTCTACTAAGAAAACGCCTTTACAAGGATCATATATTTCAAGAAATATTAAGGTTCACATAAAATGTCGAATTTAATTACTAAAAAAATTTGGTTTTATAGTGTCTATAGAACGAACATTTATTATTCAAAATAACTTTCGTCATTTTGAACACCTTTTTTGCCAACGACTAAAGAGAATACAAACGGAATATATAGGTTTCGACTCTCGATACCATAATTTTTCAAAATTTAATTACGGTTTTATAATAATAATGTTCTTTATTATCCAACAGATGTATACATCCACTTAACGAACTATTAATTAACAAATTTATATAATATTTAATATGAAAACTGTTGGTAAACAATCTAAATTGAATTTAAGCAGTATATGTAAGAATAATTAGTTGCGTTATAATATTCTATTGTATAAGTTTGCTCCATCGCAGAAAACAAGATTGCTTCTTCGATATTTGTAGAGATAAGTCCTGTGAAGATTCTTGGGCTTTAGGATCTCTTAAATACTATTGGATTTATCAAAACCTCTGGCGCCATTTTAAGACAAATTACTCTTCAGCTAGACTGTCATCTAAGCCTTTATCTATTGCTTCAAATACTGTACACCTCACATACTTTTTTTTCTAATCCTATCAAGAAAATATCAACATAATAATCAAGTGCTTCGATAAATATCAAAATACACATAAAATGTCGAATCTGATTATTAAATGTATTACTTTGGTTGATCGTCTGAGGAACTCGGGAAGTAAAAGCAGTCAAAAAACCCTGGAAAGCGCTAAGGACAATCAACTAGCGTCCCTGACATGACGCCCCAGACGTTCAGGTCTTATCACGCGTATTTCCTCCTCATTATGAAGAAATTATTTTCCCTTTATAAAAGCGTTAATATTTTTCTATTATTTACCCACTTCTTATATTATATTTAAAGTATCATTTCATATTGGACACCTCCATACTATGCATCATCGTTAACCTTAACTTTTTTATATTTCATGTCAGACTTAGCACGTCTAATCGCTTTTATTGCAAACTCTTTAGCTAGTTAATAGATTAAGTATATTATTCCTTTTACATTTTTAGTTTATATAATATCTAGTGTTACTTACATATAAGGGACACTAAAGGGACGCATACCTTCTCTACAGTCATCCCACACACATTTCCGTTTCCGTTTGTCGAGTGGCGTCATTGCCATTTTCGCTTGAGATGAAGCAGAATCATGTCGACCATCTTGGAATTAGGGTCTAATGAACACGCGTCACATACACGACTGTGACGAGTGTTTATAAGATGCAGTCTTAACATTTATTTCAAAAGCCCTACCCTTAAGGGCTCTGTAAGGTTAAAATACTTTCGTTTTATTGATTACCGTTTTACTTGTGCAGTTCTTTTATTAGATTTATGTCAACCAATTTTTTCATCACCATAACCACCTGTTGATCTACTCGATATCTGTGCAAGCGTTTGTATTTTTCTTCTGCAATTTTGATATTCTTATAACTGTTTTGTACTTTTTCGACCGGCTGATAGATCAGTGCTAAGTCACTATATGATAGCCTACTGTTCAGGAAAATTTTTGGTAGTTTACTTTTGCCGTTTAAGCGAATGCTCACAGACAAGAGTCTTAAGTAACACCACTAACACGGGTATATATAATAACTCATAAAGCGTCTTGTAATTAGTGATAACCTATTAGGACATGTGAAGGCATAAATTATTATTTTTAGTCTTATTATTAGGCATTTAGTCATATTTTGAACTACGAAAGGTGCCCAAAAATCTCTATAAAAACCTGTATTTTACTTTTTTACAAAACAATCTTAACACCTTCAATATACTCTCCATTTAAGTTTATACACTAGTCTAATCGATGATTCTATTGTTGGAAACATTGTTCGAAGTCGTTTTTCTGTATAGAAGCGAGATGCTGTGTCGTTTTTTCTTCACTTCTTCCACGTCGTTAAAACGATGTCCTTTCGTATCCCTCTTCATTCGTGAAAACAAAAGAAAATCGTACACAGCAAGATCAGGTGAATAGGGAGCGTGGGGCAAAGGAATCATGCTGTTTTTAGCCAAGAACTGGCGAAATAATAAGGCTGTGTGAACAGGTGCATTGCCATGCTGAAAAAATACTGTTAAGCAGTCTTCTCAGAACCATAAAGTTTCACAGCTGCATACTGTTCACCTAAGTCTGACATTACAAAGAACGACGAGCAACGAAATTATAAATTAAACGTAGTTAATTTATATACTGCAAAAAGTTCTATTTAAAATCAAATAGTACTCCAAAATCAGAGAAGGTATCTGTACTGGTCACAAACTAATTACCAATAAGATATGGGCTAAGCAATATTCAGTTGGCAATAGAATAATTAGGTTAGCATCAATGTGAAATTGACTGTAATACTTACTTTTAGCGTTTATCATTGATAATCACAACCTAATTACTTAAACTGTTCATTAGACACATAAGCACGCACATTCTACAGAACTAGTATCTAACCCATAAAGTAAATGAAGAAGATGAGTTTTGTATAACTAAACTCCTTAGTTCATTAATTTATATACACAACATTCTATTTCTCATGGAGAGAAATAAATTTATATTATCCGCAACTACCTTCATTCGTAAAAAAATACGAATATCTGATATTTTTGACATATACAAAGCTTTAAAAAAATGTTTTCATGGTAAATTATGCAAATTTATCTCCCTTTATTAATTTTCTACTTACTTCTCCAGGGAAGGCACCGTCATTCAAGAATTTTTCCATTAATATAGCAGCATATCCAACATTGTCGGACGTTATGTATCCATTGGTATTGTTCATAGATACTGGATGAATGGGGAACCAGTGAATAAGACCGATAACTTCGTCATTTTCTTCCTTAACGAATTTCAATTGAACCATCTCTTTATCAACATTGTACTCATACCTAGCAACAATAAAGAAATTAAAATACAAAACATTTCAAGGAAGGAAAATAAATTGAAAACCGACAGACTAAGACATTTCTCCACTTGCAAAAATAATTTTGTGTCTTAAGAAATGTTAATATAAATTAATAAGAGAGGAACTAGAAAAGAATTTTATCTAACAATGAAAATAAGACGTACGTTTTGAATGATTTCTGTTTGTTTTTCAATTGGTTATCGCCAGCAAAATGACGCTAAGGGTGCTTTTCAAATTTCTAACTAAAAAGAAGACGGGGTGAGCCAAACGTGGACTATATAGTTAATAGTTCACCTCAAAGGAGGCACACTACCGAAGGACAGATTATACTTTGAAGAAGAAAAATTTCTTTGCAAAACAAACCTGGATCTTTTGGTCTACATTCATACGTAATTTTCTTAACGTATTAGATATCAGTAACTGCTGTTATTTGGCATGTATTCGACAAGAATAACACCCACTTGGTCGCAAAAGACGATCATCTTTAATGAATTCCGTACACTACCGAAACTATTTTGTCCCTATACACTGTTGAATTCTATCGTTTTGCCAAATATTTGATGACACTGCGATGTTCTAGTTTCACAGAATTTATTTCTACAAGTTTTGCAAAATATGCATATTTTAAAAAATATGTCACCAAGCCAACGCAGAGTTAGGTGTTTTACTTATCATTATGTAGATTTCTAGTTCTTCTAGCACTATTAGGGGGTTCAGTAAGTTCGTTCAAATATTAAAGAAACTCAATCTTAAAGAAAAAAATTTCAATTTTTCTATATGATCATCTCTCAAGTGGCCCTACTAAGAAAAGATGTAGTTTTTAACCAGATCCATACAATACGACTTATTCAATTTTCTTTTATAATAATAACTTCATTATATATTCTTTTCACCAAGCTACTTCTTCTGCATCTAAATAGACTGTGTATGTTGAGTAGGGAGGGAAAGAGAGGAGTAAAAATTAGAGAAAGGCATTTTTTACTTCTTTATTTAAATGTTCTAGCGATGTTATATAATTTCACCCAGCTATTGCACTACGCTTCTCCAGTAAGTCAATAAAGGTTATACCACAAGTATCCGTGAAATATTGATCACTGACTTTCTAGATGATAAACGATTTTAGCCGCCTTTGGGGCAGATAAATTGCATTGATATTTTCAGAATTTTATTTTCGAATAAAAATTTACCTCTTTTGAAGCATATGATCCAATTTTTCAGTATCGCGTACAGGGAAAAATGATTATCAAATTATTAAACATATCTCAGTAAATCTGCTTCTAATTCTTTCAAATAAAAGTAATTAACAATAGCCTTACATTTAAATACTCCAATACTCATAATTTCTGATCAATATTTTACCTTTAAGTTGTAATGCACAACATTGTTTTACATACAATCCTGTAATGACTTTTCAACTAATTGTTACTCGCCATGGTGTCGCAATACTTTGCTTAATCAAAAAAATCTACCAAGGCTAACTAAATATCAATACATCATACAAAAGTTACTAAACCACTTTGTAGCAACTCATACTTATTTATGAAAGAGACACATTATAATTTTTTTCAGATCGGTTTAGTTTCTCGTGCCATTTTATCTATTAGAAGATAATATTTAATTACTATACGTAACTCTCCTCTATTTGCCGCAAACCTAAATTCTGATTGATTCAAATATTAGGTATATGGTTTTCGATATGTCGTTGCCATTCTCCGTTCTCTCTGCTCATGTTTAATAGCATGAGCAGAAAGAACGGTGAATGGCAACGATTTATCAAATCCCTCTCATACAATGGAAAATAAACGATTATTATTTGTTATCAATATCAGAATATTGACTTATGACAGTATATGTAATTTATATTATAATACTTTTATAGTTGATAATTGTTTTTCTTTTTTTAGGCGTCGTGGTTGTTTGGAAATTTTGGGCATTTATAAGATTGGTACATAAATTCGTAGCATTTCTTCTTCGAGAAAGAAAATGAGACGCTAAGAAAAAAAAACGAGCTTTTTCGATATATTCTTTTATTTGAGTTCAAGAGAGGCGTTAATGCATCGGAAGCTTCTGGAACCATTTATATAGGAAGGAAACGTAATTAGAGAGAGTGCAGCACAGAAATACCATTCTCTATTTAAGGTAATTCCTTTAATAACTATATCGCGCTTCAAAATTGTCCTGACGGTTTATTCTTTTTCAAACAACTGGATTTTTTGTTGAGTGTAGTCGAAAAATTGTTAAATTAGGAAACAATTTTTAACAGTGAACATTCTTGATTAGTTTGTGTATTTTGTTAGTTAATAAAAATAAATTTCGAGTTCAATAAAAACGCTATATATATATATTATATTTGTTCATAAGTCGCCAGATAAGTTCTGCAAAAATGGTGATTTTCACGAATATGAAACACAAAATCCCAGTAGTTTGGTCATACCGTATCATCGCATTGGGAAAAGTCAGCTAAGTTCAAATTACATGGCCGTGAAGATATACAATGCTTTGTCTTATAGGCTTAAGAGCCTACCATGGATTAGTCTCAAAAGATTAATAAAAACAGTGTTGGTGGAGAACTGTTTCTATTCAGTAAATGACTTTCTAAAATATAAATTTTGACATTGCCTTTTTTGTGTTTTTATGTTTTCATTGTTACTCTGGTGTTTTGTATAAATCTTGCGGGTTTTAACGTGTTTGGTGGCGTATTAATTGTGAGCCACAAAGGTTTTCTTTTTTGTGTTTTCATTAATTTATATTATGTAATGACGTGTGTATGTACATATACATCAATAAATTATTATTATTATATTATTATTATTATTATTATTATCACATATACATATAACCATATTATGCCACAACCTGATAGGAACTTTAAATCAAGCAACGAAAGAAGAAAAAGAAAACAGGTAAAATTAAAAGTTGTACTAAAACGCTACTGAAATGCATAATTTAGTTAAATTAGACAAAATATTATGTTATGCAGAGGATAGTACTCATTGTGTGTATAGTAGGGTATGCTGAACACGACATGGAATAAAATTGACCGATTTAAGACACGTTATAGGTCCGTTTATCAATATTTTATTATAATTGATAAAAGTATACGTTTATTATAATATGAATGTATATGTCAGGAAATGTCAGTTATTCTATGTGAAATACAAGAATATATTTTGCACACTAATTTATTCTGTAAAGTTCATAAGAGTTAATTTACAACTTAAGCAAACTATAAACAAAAGGCGATGAAAACTTCTAAAATTTACTATACAAAAGCGTCTATGTTGTTCTAAATCTTCAATTCGGTAGAGTCATTGTCACTGTTTAAATTAATTATGAGCTTTAAATATATCCTTTGCATATTCTTGTATTTTGTTTCAACTTTGGTGACATGATCAATTGCACTGCGCCATGCGTTTGCAGATACATTTTCTAGTTCTTGCTTTATTAGTTCTCTAGCATGAATTGCGGAGATTTATTTTTTCTTCATACGTTTCCCTTTCAATTCAATACGGTTAAAGATGCAGTCATACGGCGTCAAACGCAACACACCATATTTTTCTTTTCTCTTGCGATGGTATCTACTGCATATTCCTTTCAGATTTCAAATAACTTCGGGCAGTCAAGTGTCGCTCTTTTTTAGGTAAGAATCTTCAAAAGAAATATTATTTTCGTATAAAAATTGGTGTATAGCTCAACCTCTACTACTGCTATTAGGGATCTTCTTTCATAAATCTAAATGGTAAGGAGCTTTATGAAGAATAATTACGCTATTTGTACTTAAGCTTAGTATTAAGCTACTTTCGAGTTAACTTTCGAATATTGATGACATATCTTCGTGGTAATTTAAGAAACAATTTTTTATGTTTTTTTCAGACAAGAAGACAATCTCTTCAATCCAACCATTTGCAAATCCATAATGCAATGTTGTCAGTATTTTTTCTCTAGATGCAGAAACATCTAACTGGCATTGTGTGTGGCATATATTATGGGTATGAAACCACGTTTCGCAATAAACATTCTATGTTGTTTTCTATAACTGCCTATAACAAGCAAATATTCGTAGCGTCACTTACATATTTTCGAATTTTTAACTATACAATGCGTCTTCTTCAATTTGAATCAATTTACTTTTAACAAACTCCATAGTATTGACTTTGAATATTTAATATTCTCGGCCATCAATGCAACTTGTAAACTATCAACTGGGTATCTTATTTTTTTCGTAGGAGCAAGACTTCTATCAAAATATTTCAACGTCTCCCAACGTTACTAATCTAAATTGTCCACTATCGTATCTTCATGTTCTTTCAACAATCCCAACATTCACCACTTTTCTAATAATAGATTCTGGTATTTTAGTAAATTTTAAAGCTTTCAGTATATCCTGCGAAAAACATAATCCATCTATTTCTATTAAACCACTGTTGACGTTCTACACAATTTGCTTTGCGTATATGGATAAATGTAACATTACAAAAACATATATTAAGTAGGCAATATTAAAATCGTTTCTTATTGTTATGTTATTTCTTAATACCGTTTCTTCTTGGGATTACTAGATAATAACATAAGGAAAGAAAAATTATGCATTTGCATTAATTGCTTTATTTTCCCAATATTCTTAAGCCCGGCCAGTTGCTTTACGAGTACTTAAAATTTGCGTTTATCATCGCAACAAAAGACATTTCATAGTTTCACTTATGGTTCCGCACTGTACTTTGAAACGAACTATTTGTAAAACAAGTGATGAATATAGGGAATTACTAATTAGAGACTAAACTAAAAAGAAAAATAATACCACATAACAATAATTGAGACTCGAAAGCAAGGTAAAATTATTATTAAAGTAAGTACACACGAACAAAGTTACTAATGTCGTAGGATAGGATTCTAACAAAAGATATTTAAAGGGCCTAACACTAACTTGCTTTTCTAGCGATCAAAATTTTTCCTACATTTTTTATTGCACTTTGAAATAGATTTATCAGTTCTTCACAGTTATTTAATTTCACGACACTTTTCGAAACCAATTTTAATAAAATTTTATAGAGGAACCGTTCTGAACAGAAATAAGAAAAAGCACAATTTCTATTTCCAAACTATGAGAAACATAAAATGCAAAATATAAGTAAAGAAGCACGACTATTACACTAATGTAAAAATTATTTCGGAAACCGAGGTAAAGTATAGAATAGTGAAAAGAAGTATAAAATAAAAGTTCTTGTATAAAAATATAAATTAAACGTTTTTGATGACTAGTATATTAAATATAAAGGAAAGAGGAGAAGACGAAAACCGATTTAGAACGGATATATCATGTTCATGTATGGTAATCTATTAATAGTAAATCGTTCAACAGTCAGAAACACTTCTAAGCGGGACCGCAAAGAATAAAAAAGAAGCGCTCGCACCACATTAATTCTTGATTACTTTGAATAATATATCACTGTCTGACCTATGGAGATGATCCTGCCATGCTTTATTCATTAAGGTAATCGTAACGTTTGTCTGAGACGAATAATAGGGTTAACTCTAATTCTGAATAAATCAATTCGACGCCTTAACGTACTTATCAATTTTTGTTGGTGCTTTTATTTAAATAACTTGCTACAATCAGTAGACTCCTAGTCTAACAGGAAAAGCCAATAATGTTTGAAAAATATTCCCTATGTTGGAAATAAGGGAAATCTTTTCCCAGAAATTGCACTACTCTTTAATGATATCAGTACAAATTTTACTTCATTACGCTCTTTCTAACTTGATGACGTGAATTAAAACAGATAAATACTTCACCCTTTAAGATTCGATATAGTTTTCAAGTCTTTTAAAACAACTTATGTGAAATTAACATTCCATTAATACCATGGTATAGAAACAATACAATACAATTACAAGAGTAAATATAAGGTAATAAACGTCTTTGCAAAATATGTTGGACAATCTAAGTAAAAAGGCTTACGAAAAAATATTATTACTAATAAGAACTCAAATGCCATAGTTCGTCACTATTATAATATAAAATGTGGTATAATTAATTTTACAGTTAAAGATTCTCAACATATTGGATACACAAAATCTACATCTTACCAGGAAAATCTAGAGAGAGAACAATTATTTCTTAATTGAAAAGTTTTACCAAGCAACACCTATTTCAATTCTATCAAAGACTCATTTATCTTACACCTCAAAAGTTACTTTAACTCAAAACGCAAAATCAAGTATTAAAACCACTATTATATTTTACTAAAATCAAAAAAGAATTTTTTCCAATATAAACCCATTGATCTTCTATCCAATGAGTTACTAATTCCTATCATAGAACCTTTCGCGAGTATAGGAGTGAAACGATATATAGGCCTTATTTTAAACACTAGTTTTTTTACCATAACTTTATTGACAAAAAAATGTCAAAAGAAGGACGTGCTCAGATCGTCAAAGAATGATCATTCCTTCTTCAACATATGTTCAGAGGCTTGAACAAACTGAAAACAGAGCGAGAAATATAAGCTGTTAAAAATAAGTTTCTATGTGACATAGAGATTACAGAGAGACTTGTTGTATTACGTAAAGGACGAAACTTTCCTCCAAAACCTGCAAACATAATCTACAGAGCAAGTAATAGCAAAATTTAACTGTGGTGGTTTAATCACAAAGGATGATAACAAATAACGCCCCGGACGTATAGAACAAGTTTGAAAATAAAAATTAAAAGGACGATCTAGAAAAACATGACAAAAGAGGCTATGGAAGATCGTACAGAAGAGAAGAGAACAATATAACGAGTCTTACATTGTAACTAGAACAAGAAAAATTGATGAGAAGTTTAGAGCAGGAATCGTAGGAAATACAGAACTTCATTCCACGTTTTACTTTCTTGAAAACTGTAGATAAACTCAAAGGTAAAGTAGTAAGTTAGAAACCCAGATTTAGATCCTATTAGGTAAACATGAAATCTAATCCCATACAGTGATAGATATATGCATTCGGGATTTTACAAAGTACAAGTATCATGAAATTTAATATGGAAGTTTAAAATCAAATCTAAACAATTCATTTCCATTTCCAACACCTGAAGCATATTAGCAGCTCATTTGGACAGGGGGTTGATTTAGGAAAAACTCGACAGAAAACAATTTAATATACCATATAGTAAGTTGCATTGGTCGATGGAAGATAAATCCGAACTTACAACAAGAAATGAGAAATTTTTGCTACATGAATTAATTTTAGAACCTATGTGGATATACAGCATGGACATGTGAGACGTCACAAGTAATTTTAATGTTGAAATCTTTCTACGATTTCTAAACAAGGTCAAGTTGTAGGCGTCCCGTCGTACGTCTATAATATAGTAATCCAAAGGGGTGGGACAAAGAAATTAACGGGGACCAAGAAATTAATGACCTCAAAGGGCCAACAGTGAGAACAGAAATATAAAAGTTCAGTGAGAAATACTGTAATAGAAAAAAAGTACATACTAATATGGTTAGTAACAAATTAATTGATGAAGACATAAAGACAAGACGACTTAAGCACTTTAAAACTACAGACCTACTAACTAGATATAATTTAGGTATAATTAAATATTATATAGTTTTAGTTGTGCTGGCTATTAATATTTACAATTAATGCCCAAGTAACGTCTGATAGATTCCTTTGAAATTGTTCATTGGAGGATTTCGACACATTTCAGAAAACAACTCTTAAAAAGTATTTATTTTCTTTTAGTAAAAAGAGTTAAATGAAGAAAAAATTTAAAATTTAATCCATCCTAATCTAAAATTTAAGAATTCGGGAAAATTTACAGGTACATAAAGTACATAAAACACAACAAAAGGTACTTATGGCTTTTTGCGGAAACTAGAACAAAAAAGCTATGACTTACGACTTACGAGTATGAAAAGGTATAAGTTAAATCCATTTCGTAAATATCATATTGAACTGAACAGTTGCAACAATCAAGATTAAGTTCATTTATTCGACTAATGTAACCAAACATTTATAGGTACGCGTTAAAAGATATTTCGAGGGCGTTAATATTACCTTTCTTATCTCATAGACAGCTTGCGAAACCTACTAAGACTAATATTAAGAGGCGCTTTTGGTAAAAAAATATACCAAACTGTATAGTAACTGCTTAAGGACAAAAAGGTGTAGGACAAAAAGATATAATGTAGAAAGATATATAACGTACGTAACTATTACGTATAATATATAGAGACCATAAGTATTCTAGGGGCAATTCAAATACCTAAGGAAATTTCATTATGTCCCTGAAATTGTCAATAAAGTTTTTGCCATGTTATTCAAGGCTTTGCGGACTTTATTGACATTATGTACTAAATTTTCTGCCTTATTGGTTATGTGGGCGGATTGTGATTGCTTTCATTTGGTTTGAGAAAGCTGAGCGCAAACATTGACATAAATTGCACTAATATATTCCATTTTTTCCACAAATTATACTTGTAACATCGTATATATTAAACAGAAATAATTTATAATAAAAATATTTTTCTGTGTATAGACACAGCTGGGAACGAAATTATTAGATCTCCCTTCTAAATTGATGTTATTCAAAATTTTACAAGTTAAGAATCATCACATAAGAACTTAATTAACAATAAGTCATGCGTTAGTGATATCTTCAGACGCTATAGATCAGTTGGAGTTGGTTAGCCGAAGCACTTGAGCAGAACCTATCGTTATTTGAGTCTGCGGCGTCAGTCTGTATCCTTTGTGTCGTAACCTTAAAATATATAAGAAAATCGAACGACCTGACTACTGCAAAATTATATGAGTCAACCGGTTATTAACAACACGAAACATGACAGCTGCATATATCCATCGTCAGGTGTATGAATTGCACGGTGACAATCCGCGGCTACACTATGATTGTTTTCTAGCAGTTTTCTAAACTAGATTTCTCAGGTCGATTAAACTTAATGTACGCCATGTGTTCTTTATACCGAGTTCCTATCGAACGTTTAGTCTGACCGACGTATTGATTATTATTATTGATTATATCTAGGCATGTTAGAGCAAACGCTCGCGCTGGTCAGTACAGAATTTCACATCAGCCAATCCATCGTGTGGAAAACTTCATATAGATATTATCGAACAATGTATTGGCGCACTGTCTTACTGAAATCGAATATTTAAAGCAGAAATATTTACATAATCTTCATTTGGAACTATTTGAATGAGACCATAAGCATAAGTTGGAAGCGAAGAATGTCTAACTAGATCACACCATTTACTAAAATACGATTTCTTGTAAACCAGTCCAAACATGTGGATATGTGGATATCGTATATGACTCTCGCTCATCCAGAGTGGCATTGAGAATTTTTGGTGGTCAAATACCACCAATTTTTTTGTGAACGTCAAAACCTATGTGGAAAGCAGCTTTGTCACTAAAGATAACTTAATAAATCGAGCTTATTGGTTATTTTTTTAGTCATATCTACACAAAATTAAAGGCGACAGTCTCATCCTTGATGTTGTCTTAATTGTTGGCATATTTGCTGTTACAAAATTGTCGACTGGATTTTAGAATCTCATATTTTCAACGTATCCAGACATTATTAAGATTTCTATCCTTTGCTTTTAGATAAATAAGAAAACATTTTGTAGTGGAATTTCGATAACGAAAAGAAAATGACGACACTGACACTGACAAATTGTACTTGTTACTTTTGTTACTACTGAGAACAGCATTTAAAAATAGTAGCTTGACTTTTTAGAATATTCCTATAAAATGTGTTCTGACCTTTTTTAAATCATTTATTTGTCCTGCATTATATGTGATATTACGGTACTCACAAAAAAGAGTATTATGCATTTCGGATAGAAAAAGATAGGCTTGCAATTTTGAAAATTAGTTTATGACATCATACCACAAAGGACGGTGAGAAAAAATTTTTTTATCAGTGTCTATAAGAAAAAATAAAAATCAGCCCGTCGAAGCATTTTCGTCAAATTTCAATAAAAAAAGTATTAATTATATTCTACTGCTGCATACTGAAAAATGTATATATGTATATATATATATATATATATATATATATATATATATATATATATATATATGATGCAAAATATATTGAGAATGTTAAACATTTTTAGTGTGCATTTTAACCACAAATTAATGTCTGAAGTATACTTACTGGTCTCTTTCTGATTCAGGATTCAATAAATAAGAAGCTGGACTTCTGTTAATGGTGGCATCAAGGAGTGTTCCAGAGTTTAAGTAAATTTTCCCGGATACAATGTTTTCATGAGCGTTGACTATAGCCTAAAATTAATAAATAAATAATTTCATTATCAAACACAAAAGCGAAAGATTTCTATTTAAAATTGTTCAAATATAACTAAAAATAATGAAGGAGATTTTAAAAACCAACCTGAGTAATACCCTCGACAAGACCTTCGAACGTTTGCTTAACATAACCCAAAATGGTAACGTCAAACATAAAATGTTCCATAAATCCTCCAGGAGTACTATGAGTGTGAGTTCCACTAATAATCACATTCTGAATATTGTAGATATCGCCATAGAGTTCTTCTAAATTTTCGATTACCTATGGGCAAAATAACATAAATTAATTCTTGCAAATTTGCCAGTTATCGTTATAAGTAAGGATAATTCCGAAACACATAATAATTATATAGCAAAGTATATAAAATAACGAACTATCCAAGGGTTGAACAAATATAAATCGCTTTTTTAAATTTATTTATTTATAGCATCTACGAATGAGGTTGGTCGTATTTCTAAGCACTTCGTAACGAACAATTACACATTTTGGGTCTTGTGAAAATGAACATGTTGTAAAGCCAGAAGAATATTTCGACAAAGAAAAATAGACTACAGGAAGTGGTGTTAAGGAATATAGTGAGTAGAAATATTAATCACAGAATAATGAGGACAATGGCATCAACTGGAGAGACGTAAGTAAGCACAAAATAAATATGGGAGAAAATTAAATATAATAATCAAAACAGCTAAGAATGAAATGGGATAACAGCAAAAGACCGAAAATAATCCTGGATAACGGATGGAATACCTTCCCTAACATATCAACGCAGACAATACAAAAACTAGGCAGATCGTAATAATTACCAAAAATTAAAATAGTGAAGAACGAATGGTTAATGCGTGAAAGCGAGGACATTAAAAAACATCAAACTTTACACAATAGTGTCAATTTACATAAAAAATTTTAACAAAATAGTCAAAATATAGCGATAGAACTCAGAAACGAAAGGAAACCTGGAACAGCTATTTTAGAACCTCGTTTTCGGATGAAAGAATAATAAGCAAATAATCAAAAACATGACGGATGATTTAACAGGACCCCAATAAGAAATGAAGATATTGAATGAGCTATCCACATATTTAGAAAATATAAAAACGCTTGATACTGAAGAAGTACCAGCCGAACTCATTAAACTTCTCGATGACAAAAGCATTGATGTATTTCATAGTAATACTCCTCTGAATAGAATATACGATACTGGCCAGTACCTTTATCAATAACTATCAACTGTGACTACCATAGGTTTATTAGTCTCGTGTTTCATATTCTGAAATTGCTCCCCAAAATTATACATCAGACAATACATAGAAATTACAAACAATCCATAAGCAATATATTGTTTGGGTTTAGATAGAGTTTAATCACTAGGAAATTCCTGGTTGTTGCACAATTTCTTGTACAAAACTGTTATCAAAGGAGAAAGGTGGCGCTTTGATTTATAAATTCCGAAAAAGCGTTGAATAGAGTCCAACATTATGAACTATTATGACTTTTATACAAAAATGTACACTAAAGAGACATTCGATGCATTAAAACTATTTAAATCAAGTAGCCCAAATCAAGGAACAACAGACACCATCGAAATATCCAGACGTGTCTGACAAGAATGCATTCTATCAGCTTTACTTTTCAATATTTATTCAGAAGGTATTTTTCAGGAGGCTCTTGAAGATATTGAAAAAAATATCAAAGTCAGCAAGGTATAGACCAACAACATTGGCTATGCTTACAACACTGTTTTAATTGCTAATAATACTGAGGACACACCTTGCCAACAAATTAGAAGAAAACAGCGAAATAATAAGTCTCAAAACTAACACCAAAAAGAAACACGTTCAGAAATGCTAACCCAACACATAAATTGAACATTTAAAGTTAAAGTTTAGACATCTTCCAACATGACTCAGCGAGGACTCTTAGATCAAGATTTGTGTATTATGTATGTAATTTATTTTCTGTATTTAAAAAGTATTTTATAAGTTTTGGCAAGTTATATTTATTTTCTGTTTAAAGAGTATTTTTTAAGTTCCAAAAAGTTATTTTATTTTTTAGCTTCTTTAAGAGTTTTTTTTTATTTTTAAAGGTTTTATTAGAAAACGTCTTTTAGTTCAATGCGAAACTTATTGAAAAAAATACCTAATTGTACAGTTAAAAGTAATTATAATTTATTAATTTTTGGACGTAAACAATTTGGACAGTCAGTGATAGACCTTCCGCCAAGTACCACGAACAACTACTTAATCTGTAATCCGTAGTCAGTCGTTGTTGTGATTCGACTGACTCGCGCCCCACCACTTTACATTCTAATCGGCATTCGGTATCTAGACCCGAATATAATATGATACGGTGTTTGTAGCATTTTAATATGAAAGCACGGTATATATTTTGTCAGTATTGTTCTATGAGGTAAAAGTTGGAGATTGAAAGCGACCACAATGAATAAGCTTGAATCCTTTAAAATATGGATATACCGGAGAGTAATCAAAAGTCTATGGACAGCACGACTAACAAATTACTGAAGGAGAGATGGAAGGAAGGAAGAAGATATCATGATCACCCAATGTAACACAACGGACCGGACGGTCAATACACACATCTGGTAATAGTGAAGTAATGGAAAACCTGAAACATTCATTAATAAATATTCATAAGAAGAAGTTGGCATTTTATAAATTGCATAACTTTTAACAGAATATAATACTTCGAACGACAAAGTAAATATAACTGGACAACGCTGCGGTATTTATTTATTAAAATTATTTAAAAAACTCTTTGTTTTTATAAATATTATATGCGTTGTTATAGATAGAAAATGATATTGTACACCAAGTACCTCATGATATGATTGCTACAGTCGTTACTGAAGCAATTTCAAGTTAAAAAAAGTAAACTGCAAGAATTTAAATTTTTATGAAGGCCGGGTTTTCGAACCACTGTTGACTTTATTGTCATTAAAAAGCCGAGTTGCCTGTGATTCATCAGTTATTATTCATTGTAACAGTAAACGTCAATTAAGTTTATTAGTAGTGTGATTTTCGATGAAGGGTTGGTATAGTAATATTAAAAACCGTTTCATTGGTCCATTTATAATCGAAGAACGTTTCACGGCAGTTAGTTATTTACGTTTCCTGGAAAATAACCTTACAATATTACTGGATAACGTTCCTCTTAATATAGGACGATGAATGTGGATACAGCAAGCTGGCGCACGTCCGCACTTTGGTAGACAAATAACAGATTTTCTTAATCAAAATTATATGGACCAGTGGATTGGAAAAGGTTGAGCAGATGCTTGGCCGTCAAGGCCACCAGATTTAAATCCCCTAGAATATTTTTATGGGGAAGGCTGAAAAATTTGGTTTATTCAGAACAACTTGAAAACAAGGAACTTATAGGAACAATAATTCTGAATGCCACAGAAATTATTCGTGCTGATCTTGGGACTGTTAATAGAGCTACCTCTTCAATTCTAAGTAGAGTTAGACTATCTACGCAGCAAATGGATGGACATTTTGGACAACAAGTTCAATAAAGCGACCGATTTTTAAATGTTTTTGACTGATATTTTTCTGCAGCGATATACATTACATACAATAGTAGAATTAGTTACGATAGAGCTTCGGCACAAGTTCATTAGTCACTTTTAACTTGAAACTGCTTCAGTAACATATCCTTAAGCTACAGCAATCATGCCATAAGACACCCGTTAACGAAATATTTTCACATCCGTATGTACCTTGACGGAATTTTAACCACGAAATCAAAATTTCCCCGCTATACCACCACATTTTATAAGCGAAATTGGATTTTCATTATTAGATTTCAACTCAAGAAAGTTAAAGTTTTACAACCGATGGAACTACAATACAGATTTTAAAGAAATTGAAAAAGAGTAAGGGCAAGTTGTTGCCTTTGTATTTTATTGCATATCTGTGCATCGGATCTACTGTACTTTTCATGAAATTGACGTATTGGATTCAGATTTACTTAAATTCGTAGAAGAGTCGAGATGCCTCTTCTAATATAACATTCTTTTCCGTTTTTAGACATGTACAATGTGAAATCTATGTACTGAAAACCAAATAAATTTACCTTGATTTTCCGCCAACGCAAAACTTTTATTCATCCAAATTCTTGCGAAAATTTATATTTATACGTTTTTATATAAAATATAAAAGAACTAATTAATAAACCGAATAATTTAATAACAATAGATTTATTACCCAACAGGCGAACTCAATTAAAGGACAAAACATTGAATACAAATAAAACAAAGTACACACAGTCAAAATAAATATCAACAGTAATTAATAATGTAAAAAATAAAAACAATACCACCAAGCAATTAATAATAACTTAAAATAATTGAAAACTAAAATAATAGAAAATTAAGAACTAAGAGAACCATCAAAAATATCCCTGTAGAATTTGTTGGCGTTCAACGCCATGTGATACAGAGAAGCCATGCAGAGAAGATTCGTCCTCGTTGTATCTTAAACAAACATGGCAGCGCTTCAGGAGGAGGAGCGAGAAGCAAAGTTTAGTTTGGCCCGGAGGTCTGAACAGTCAATCCGACCATTCACCAACTTGTAAATAAAACAAGCACTGTGTCTGGATCTGCGTTCCTCCGGTTGTTGGAAATTGTTTTCCTCCAACATAACATTGTAATCAACGCTACGATCAGGATACACTTTCGAAGACTTGAAAAAAAGGAATTTAAAATATCGACGTTGAACGCGTTCAATTGCATTTATCTGCGAACCCTATAAGGGATACTATACAATCGACCATATTCCAGCTTACTGACAACCAATGCAAAAAACAGTACTTTCAATAAGCTAATATCATTAAAATACTGTGTTGTCCTCGTTATAAAGCCAGCACTCTTAACAGCAGCACGACAAATATTTTGAATATATAAATTAAAATTCAGTGAGGAATCAAATACTGAGGTCCTTGATGGAGTCAACTTTCATAAGAGTGTGTCTATCTAGGGAGTATGAGGACGAGATAGAAGATAACTTGCGGGTAAATGACGTAATTAATTATATAACTTTCGTCATATTTAATAACTCCTCTCTAAGTATTCGATGACATTATATAAAAAATTAGTTAATTTAATATCTCAAAAAACAGTTTAAGTTAGTTTTACATTTTTTAAGGATATGAAGTTCTTCCAATTAAACTGCAATGAACAAAAAAGCTTACTCTGGGTTGACATTCCCTTAGTTTAGGCGATACAGCTGCAAACAACGTTATCTACATAAAATACAATCTCAAAATTTTGCATCTTCATTTTATCTATTTATCAAAGCAATTATTAACGATTTTGATGTTTATTTTACTTTATATATAGTAATTTTTTAAACATTTTTGGGCCCCATTCTATCGTTATTGTTCCTTTCAAGTAAATGTGTTAAACATAAAGTTATTACACAGTGAAACTCAGTATTACATACGTGTCAATCGGAATCTAATTCAAATTCTTCTCGTAACTAGATTGTAATCGTGAAACCCTTAGTTATTTTTGAAATGTTTTCTTTTGAGTAAAAGAAAAACATGTTTATTTACATAAATCTTGAGCATTATCTTAACTTACTGCTGAAATTCTTTTTACAGACATCGCTTCACCGTAGCAACCTTTTCAATTAAGTCGTCCTTTTCAACTGACTTGCTTCGAGATTTATGTTGTATTTTTTCCTTTTCTTGTCGACATTGCACTACTCCGTAAAAGAAGAAAAAAATTTCATTAAGAATGGAGAACGTATATCAAGGTATAATGTATGTATGTATTTGTAGTTATGGATTAGATTTATTTATCAATCAAAATATGTACTAAAATAAAAACAGGAACACTATTATGCACACTGTAGACTTTCCATCATCTTCATTTTATTCTAAGAGTGCATGTATGTAATACGGTTATATCTATTTAATAAAATAAATATATATATATATATATATATATATATATGAAAGTCGATGAGTAGTTAGTAAGTCTGACGAAGAAGGGGTGACCGATAAAAAATCTTATTTGTTTTCCAATTTACAATGCTTCGAAATATAACTATCAAAATTTGCATTCATTTCCATCGTAAGCATATTCGTTATATAAACAGAAGGTGAATTGATTGTAGCTTATTTTGAAACATAAAAAGAGTAGAGAGCTAATTAGTGTTTAAATTCTCATTTTTAAAAAACAAAACAAACGTTAAAATTTAAGCTGAACTGAAATCTGTTTACGGGGACCACTCTCCATCGACTACAGCCATAAAACCAGTATATTTTGTGAGCAACGCAATAGATGCTCAAAAGCTACATATGTTATTCTAGAAATTATTAAAGAAGTACACGATGTGATGTTAGATGACTCCAATAAAATTGTACGTTTCGATTTTGTGTAATGAACTGAGTATGAAAAAATATGTGTAAGAGAGGTGCGCTAAAAAGAACTCATTTTAGCCCTCAATGTAGAGAAGTTCCGAAGACTTTTGGAGTGCAATAATAACGGTTGATGAAACCTGAATACACTATTATGTAAACGAAATGAAGGAACAGTCGAAACAATAGACGAAGTCAATCGGAAATTACCTGAAGAAGGGAGGACCATATACCGGGCCGGAAATATTATAACTACAGTATTTTAAGACTTCAGTGAGATCCATTTTATTTAGATTAATGCCACATAAGTGCTTTTTTTCAAGATAATACTCTACATTTTGAATTACTTCCGCATCCAACTTATTCACCAAATGTAGGATATTTAAACTTTTTCTTTTCTCTGCCTGAAAACGTACCTCGGTGGCAAAAGATTTGGGTGGAATCAGAAGCTAATCATCGAAACTAATGTATATTTTCAATAAGTAAAAGGGTTTTTTTTCTGAAGTGATGAAGAAACTTAAGTATCGGTTGACTAAATGTAATGGATTGCAAGGTGAGTACGTTAAAAAAATAATACAAAAAGTTTGCATATCCTTGTTAAGATTCATTAATTATTGATCTGGCTTCCCAATTATATTAGAAGTATATATATATATATATATATATATATATATGTATAATATCAGATCTAGTGATCCATCTGATTCATTTCAAATTCTTCATCAGGAACTTCAAATAGTATACTCTAATTTAATCACAACAAAAGCATAATACAAAGTACTTTAAAATAGTTATCCTATTAAAATAACTTAATTATAATTATGAAAACCAACATCTTAGAGCCTCGATTGCGGGCAGAATCAATGTGATTGTTAAATAACATTCTCATCCATATTATAATATTGTTTAACACAACAATCAAGGTAAGCAAAATCCTCATGCAAAGATAAAAAATTTGCTTCGCAAGCATATAATTATATTATATGCTGTCTAGAAATTGAAATTGAGGTAAAGTTTCACGAATAATGAATCAAAACTAATAGTCAAAACTGGATTATCTATCCTCTGATACAACTTAATAAACCCATAACGTCACATTATCATTATTGCAAACGAAGTTACATAATCGAAGCTTAGAGAATCTGACAAATTCAAAACATATCATGACTTAGTGGTTCCACAGTAAGACACAAACCTCATTCAGTAATCTTGAAATCATAGAAAACAAAAAAAGATAAAGTGTGGAAGAAGCACCTCAATAGCTTTAGTAAACAATTCGAAATCATCAACTGAAATATCTAACGGTACGTAATTTGTGTATACATTTGAAATACAGTCTGCTAAGCCAAACAAAACACTACCATAGAATGGATTGCATGATAAAATTCTATTACATCTTACTACATTATAAGGAGTTTGAAATTATTCTAAGTAAAGAAATGATGCATCAAGATGTTTCATTAATAACAACAATGTCATAAGTGCGAACCTCAATCGTTTTGATAAAACACTCTGATATTGACAGTATCACTATTGGGCTCTATCAGTTTACCTATTTGATTATAATTTATAGTAAGAACACCGTTTCGATATTTAATATATAATATAATTAGAATCGCTTGCAGCCAATCGTTCCTGCAACTGTTTCGTTACATATTTAGACACTTCACGCTCCATTACGGTGCGATCACATGATATAGACGAAGTTTTTAAATTATAACGAGCTTTAAACGTTTTGAAATTTTTAAGACCGTGACATCATTTCCGGAAGCATTCGATTCGCCTACAATTGTAAGCAGTATTACCTACATATTTACCAATTATTACTAGTTTTAATTTAGTCTTTGAGTCCCATGATATTGAAGACATTGTCCAATAATGAAGTATCACTCACAACACATTTATCCTAAGACGCCTTATCCGAATTCTTAGAGACAAAAAACGTTGTAAAGACACAACTATAGACTTCAGACAAAGCGCCCTTTAACTGCTACATATATTTAGTTTATTTGTTGATTAAACAGCCAAAAAATCTAGCTGGACAGTTTTCGGTGGCCGAGCCTGTATAATGTATATAAACGGAACTGAAAACTAAATTATGTGGATATTTGATAAAAACTAGAAGCTCTTCTAAAGTGCGTCTTTTATATTACAATTAAATTTTGAAGATAAATTCTAGAATTTTTCTTAAACTTTTTGATATGCGCCAGCGAGCGCTGCTTGATTCACTATACTGCTTCCTCACAGAATGGGTCAGAGTGCGAAACAATTATGCAAAACAGAAAATAATTAGATATTAAAGAGGGGTTACATTTTATGAGACTTAAGAACTTGTAAAAGTAAACTTTGATGAGAATTTTACTATGTAGTAAATACCTTACTTTTTCTTTCCAGTCCCTCGTACCATACTGCCATAATTTTGACAGAAAATTAGCTTCATAAGCAGGCCTATTTGTGCAAAAGTGTTTTGCGTCATTGGACCCGAAAACATAAAACTTGAAAATTCGATTATATTTATGTAAAAAATATTTATGTAAAATTATATTATTAACGTAATAAATATATTTTAAATGAAGAAACAAACAAAACTTCAACTAATCCAGAGAGAAATTAATATTAAGTGAATACAACAACAATAACGTTAAATAAATAGAACTTGAAAATAATTTAAATTAACTTTAATAAATGTTTTTGCCGCATAAGCCTTCTCAAACATAACATATAAAAAATTCTAAACAAAACACTTTTTATACAAAATATCTTAAAGAGAAATTTTGCCTGTTCTACGCGCTTGATACCTTACTTACGGTTAGATTAGAGAAAAAGTGAATAAATAAGGGTTAGAAATGAACGAAAACAAAATGAAATACGTGTCATTGGGAAATTATGAAGAACTAGAAGCGGAATATTTAGTTATAAATTTTTCAATTTTGTACAATAGAGAAAGGTAGGTATTTTTTTTATTAGAGAAAGTTGAGTAGATCGACTATCTATCCTGTGCACTGTAAAAATAAGACTCTAAGTTATGAAACTCATTGTTACTTATACTTCTGAAACTTGGACGATAAACAAAAGTCAAAGAAATAAAGTCGATGCAGAGGAACGAAGAAATTTAGGAAAGATATATTGTTGAATGAAAATAGATGAAGACTTTAGAAGAAGAACTAGTAAAAGATTAAAGGGATTCTTCAAAAAATTTAGTGTAACCTAAATGGTAAAAAGGCAAAGAACCAGATATCTGGAACGTATAAAAGGAGTACCTGAAAATGGATGTGTTAAGAAAGTTATTTTGGAAGAATGGGGTAAGAAGAGGAAAAAGTCATAGGAAGAGATGATTGGAAAAAGTTAAGAAGAGTCAGCAAGGAAAAGTAGCGGATTGGAGTGAAGAGGCTAAATATGAGAAAATAGTAAGTGGAGAACGCTAAGATCCATTAGATTGGTACATAAAAACGAATTTTATCAATGCGCTGCATTTTTCATAAAATGAAAGAAATAAAAATTATATTTCAGCGCAGACGCAGACACACGAATTTATAAATAATTTCGTCTTCAAACAATTTTTTGTGTTCTATGAATATAAATCACATGCCCAGTATTTACATATATCAATTTTTTTATAAAACATGTATGATTTTAATAAATTGAATAAACGTTTTAAAACACAAGTCAACAGATTACTTTACCCCATAATAGAAAAAAAATTGAATAAAGAAAATTTAAGGTAAAACACATTGTGCAGTTCAAGAACAAATTCCATTATCTCAATGCAATGAAAGAAACAAAATTATTTGTATTTTTACCTAGAAGTGTACAATTTATTATCCTATTACACAAAAGCGATTTTCTTCAATTTTGAAAGCGAAAATGTACGCCCTTTGTTTTGATATTCAGTCATTCTTTGAGGGGCATTACTCATACAGCAAACTGTACACATCCTCATGAACTTAATTACATCATAGTTCCTAAGATATTTTCCCGATTATATAGTAGTATGTACGTATAAGCTCCGGATGAAGATAAATAAGATGAGATTATTCTCTGAATTAAACAACTAAGTGAAACAATATCCGAGAAACGACGAGCATACATATAAACATATAATATTTTTATGTGCGTAAATTATTATCTTTACAAAATCTATACGGTTTATGAATGTTTCGGCATCGATCTGAATTAAGCAACTAAATGAAACAATATCCGAGAAACGACGAGCATACATATATACATATAATATTTTTATGTACGGAAATTATTATCTTTACAAAATCTATACGGTTTATAAATGTTTCGGCATCGATTATTACATCTTATTTCTAATTCAGTTTTACGAATTCCGTGACTTGGTTTCGTTCGTATTACTATCATTTCATAAATTACATCAGATACAGTTATCCGTTCCAATTTTCCGTACCCGGTGAAGTTTTTACAGATAGTTAGACACCGGTATAAGAAAAAGAAGTGACTTGCTGTTCTATATTATCAAAGATGCTATTTATAGTAGTTATTAAGTAACTAACTAAAGAGTATCTGAATCGAATACAAGAATTTACCTACACTTCAAGACAGACTTAAGTCATGATTAAGCCAAGATTATAAATAAATACTATTTATTTTACGATATAACAGAAATAACAAAATATAATTAACGAAAAAAGATCGGGGAAAATTTAGAATCCTCTTCTGATAGAAAATTTAATAGTAATATCGTTTCTTGTTTTTATCGAAAGTCTCTTTTTGCAACACTGCAACCTTTCAATTTATTGTGTTCAATGGGTTACAGTATCTAATTCAGAAACCTAATTGTAGTCTCTACCGTAGCGTATTCTATTAAGTATGCAATAAATTACTAATTGATTACGTTTATATAAACATGCAGACTTATCTATTAATATCATCTATATTTTAAAGTACGTTTCGTTGGTGACACGGTCTCTTTCAAAACATTTTCCTATACCGTTCAAGAGGAACATTTGCGAAGTATTATGCTTCATTGCTATAAAAAAAAGTTATGATACAAAGGATACTATAGACAGAATTTGTACCGTTAACTGGAGTGGCGCTACGACTAGTACGACCGTCCGCAATTGATTTAAGACACTCAGAACTGGCAATCCTGATTTGAAAGATAAAGACTTCATGAAGAACCAATCAAGGCCATACCCACTGAAAATCCACGATATAGTGTGCACAAGATAACCGATTCCAGTAACATTCCCAGGACAATGATACATAATCACCAGATCAAGATGAGGTATATCAATTAATGTGAAGTTTGAATTTCACACATATTGACATAGACCGGCTTTATGAACCGCGTCTCTACGTGCAATTTGCTTCTCCAGCGAGGCGAAAGAGATCGTTTGTTAGAGAGGCTTGTCACTGAAGACGAGGCTTAAATTTTGAATTAGAATGTGCATCGAAAACGCACATGATCTGAGAACAATAAGCCTTCAACTGTTGAGAAGCTGGACTTCCCCAAAAAAAAGTTTTTTTGTCCATTTGGTGGGACTGGAAAGGTGTAATCTAATACAAGCCCTTTCCTCAAAGTAAAGCCATCTATTCTGCCAAATACTGCAACTAGCTTCATAAATTAGAAGCCGCTATACCTGAAATACGACCGAAATTGCCGAATGTACGAAGCATCGTTTTCTATCACAACAATACAAAACCCCATGTTACATTACCTGTAACAGAAAAACCGTTACATCCCAGATCTTGCTCCATCCGACTATTATTTGTTCCTGTCATTAAAAAATTCTCTCCATGATAAAATGTTCCAATCCGTAAGCAACATTAAAACTCAGCTCAAGGAATTTTTTACCAGAAAGACCCAACAATTTTGGAAAGAGGACATAATAAAACTTTCCAAGAGATAGCAAAATGTGGTAAGGCAAAACGCTTCATACGTAACACAATACACCAATCTTAAAAAACAAATATCGTGTATTTATTTCGTACCAAGAAAGGGAAACTTATGAGCACTTACTTTTGATTCGCCTTCCTGGTGCCCAAATAACAGACTATCGCTCAAAAAAAAATTAGCGTCACAAATATTTTGCTGCTTTCGTTTCTTATCACAAAATCTGTATCTAAGGTCTATTTCATGTAGACCAACTTTAAACGCCCTTTTATTAGTGCAAACCAGTTAAGCAGTCAGTAATAATTCGTGACTGACAGAATTTTTTTAGTCGTTGCTACTGCTAATAAATTCATTGTCATGAAGTTTTCTATATATATTTGTCAAGTATGTAGAAAATTCAGAGCGTTATATAGCCTCGAGTAAAATACAGTATAAATAAAGTATTTAAATGAACATAACACAATTTAAATTATATTGATTGACTGATACGTAATAAACTTTGGCTGGCAATGCTGTTTGTACAACCACAATTTGTCTATTTCTTGCTCAGTGACCAATTTAAACGTGGTAATAAAAGCGTCAAAGATGACGTGCGAGAATAATCATCGCAAACTGTAATAATTCTAGAAGTAATTAATACAATTAATGTCATCAAGGACATAATTAACATCATAAGCACATCAGCCCAAATTAACATTTTAATTAGCAGCTAAGACGATGGCACGATGTTTGAATTCAAAGAGAATAATTTCCACAGATCATCTCGCAAAAATACAAATCTTTAACGGACACTTTGAATCTGCTTAACAAGAATCGCGCTAAAGTTTCATAAATATATGTTACGCTAGACTTAACAACTATATTCCTGAATCCAACTAGCAATCCTCAAGCTAAATGACAAATGAACATATACTGGTAACTTCATCTCTTCAAGACTTTTGCATTGACGGTTAAAATTGTTTGAAATTGGTAGGAAATTGTTTTCATGAACTATCCTACAAAGGACAAAAACGCCAAACTAAATTTTTGAAAATGACGCGGAATAATCTGTAAAAAGGTTTTTTTATCACGAATTTGGCACATCAATCATCGCAAAGAATTGGTTTAACCCCAAGAGTCTGCTTGTACCACGAACTCATACTTTTTCTTAGCGGTAGGAATTCTGATCGGATGAATAACTAATTACAGCAATAAAACTGTATTTCAAGAAACAATGGTTTAAAAATGGAATAATGGTACTTCAGCCTCGTCTTTATTACTACAATGCTAAATTTATCACTATTAAGAATATTTAAAATAACTCAACCCTTTAGCGTTGAAGTAAATATTTCCGTGTGTTTCCAGATAATAAAATTAAAAATATCAAAAAAAAACATTCTCGAATAATATACTTACCGCTTCTCTCATTCCATAACCAATCATTCCTACATCAACGCTAACAAATACAAATCTATTTGTGCCATCACCAATGATAAAAGCTCTCGCCCATTGCCTAAGATGTAAACCGTAGCCTTTTTGTGATAGTTTAGCATATCCCATCTAGAAGTATTAAATTTAGTTAATTTTGAACTTTGATTAAATTTCTTGAATAACTAACAAATCTCACTCCGGCAGCTGGACCTGTACAATCAGAAATACCAGCACCAATTTCGTAAGCAGCATCGGCAGGTGTACATAATGCTACTAGGAAAATAAGGGCTGCGCACAGCCGTAGTATATGCCTAAGAGTCATTACCTAGCTTGATTTGAACTCTGAAATAAATAAAAAGGAGTCAGTAGTACTTGTGAAATAAAACGTACTTTTTAATGATACAACATAAACTAAATAAATGGTTTATAAGCTTTAGTAGTGTTACTATATGCTAATAACAATAATATATTCATTCTCGTCGAAGACAGCGATGTGTACATGCGTCCTTAGAATATGAAAAGTATGTATATGTAACTAAAGAAAAAGACATGTACATAGTACATACAATGCATATGTAACAAATACTAACCAAAATAATATACATATAAATACATATTTGCGTATACAATTAATAAAAGTCTATATTGTGTATACATACACATACACACAGTGCTGTAGTTCTGATATGTACTTGCAAAAGTGGCAATTTTTAGATATTATTCAAGTGCCAAATTCAATTTAAATTTGTTTTACAAATAATGAAATTAAAGAACTGTATCTATGATATGGGACTCCCGGTATGTACAGGGTATCTCACAGTGAACACCCATCATATTTCAGAGACTACTTTGATTTGAAATTTGAAAATTTGACCAATAGCGTCTTCGAACATGTCCTCCTCAAATAAGGTAATGACACGCATGTAACAGTTCTGATGATACCGGAAGTTAGTATCATCTTCCTTTGTTTATATAGAGCACCAGACAGAGCGATACTATTAACAGATCAAATTGCTAGATCTCCAAGAATTCCACATATATTTTCAAGGTGGCTTAATTGCATACGGGGTAGTGAAAATTTAATACCAAGTTAGTAGAACACTATATTTTTCTATATTTTGATACACAATTTTATTTTTTTTCGAATGCTATTATGGTTCCCTAAACCTATTTCTACAACTTTTTAAATTATGTACTATTTTTGTGCAGTCGTATAAAATCATTTAATTTCTTACAAGGATGGCTGCAAAGCTTCAAAACAAATAATTAATCTGCCTTGTTACCAGATATGTTTTCTCAGTTTAACATACAAAATGACAATTTAATTGGATATTATTTATTTAATATATGAAAAATGGAAGCAATTCACGTACTTAAAAGCTCACATTTTAAATTTATTATTTTTTTTGAGAATGTAAAAGAGAAACATATAGAACTTGCAAAGTTTAACGAGAGATACCCTTAGTCATTACCAATATATCTACTTGATATTCCATTTTCTTCTCTCAATAAATGAAACAATCTTTACAGAAATTCCTAAATTCAAAAAGTATTTCATTAAACAATAGTGTGACATTAAAATAATTTTGACATAAGCTTAACAATTTTTTTAAACACTCTCCCTATACACCTTTAATAGAAGTCTTCTTTTCATGACATACAAAACGATGGAATATCATATTTCTAAAGTAACTAACTGAAGGGTACTTAATTGTTTTATGGAAATTTTCACTACAGGTAGATACCAAAGGTGGAAACTAAACTAATCTAAAGATAGCTTTACAACAGAATGACTAATATATCATTAAAAAAAAATAACAAATTGTATAATAAAAATTGAAACATAACCAATCAACACTATGAAAAGAAATTATATTTGTTGCGTTCATATCCTACAGAGAAACACTAGAATATATCGTTTCAAAAGAGTTTGAAAGCCGAAATGAACCAACAAAAGAAAAAACTAAAAATGCTTAAGAAAAAAGGATCAAGAAATCCATGCAGAAAAGGGGACCAAAGAAATATGATGTTATAGATAAAACTTAGTAAAGAAAAGAACTCTGTCGACAGTCAACAAGTTATTCAAATCAAGCAAAATCCTTATCTGTAAAGTAATTAAAATTGTCATAAAAGCATTGTCACTCTTTATTACTAATTGTAATGCTAACCAAACGATCTAGGTCCAATGTCGCCGAAGTACACTCTCTTCGATGTACTGAGCGACATTGACCGTGTTAATTATTTATATACACGACGCGTATCTTATAATGAATAAACGTCAAGCACGATATTGACCTAAAAACGTCACTGAAAATACGGAAATTCAAAAATGAAAAATATTATTTTACGTAAATAATACTCGAATATTTTAGCTTCGAAATATAAACATTTGCTATTTATGTAAATTATATTGACGAAATGTATTTATAAACAATATTCTCATGAGCTTCAATAGCAGTTAAAATCGCAACAGATTAACTTTACAATTATGTTACATTTAAATAATGAAGATAGCACGTCCGTAATGAATCATGTTCATCTACATACATACATACGCGTATTATAACAAACAAAGGCGGAATTATGAATCTATTAACAAATCCCATTGTTTTTATTTACGTTCTAACAAATTATCAAACAGTAGTAGAACGTTTATCAGTCTTACAAGGAACACAATAAAATGTATTTGAGATGATATGTGTAACAAAATTTTATCCGGAAATGTTATCAGAAATCTTCTAGGAAAACCTTCGCAACGATTAGGTCAGATACTCCTTGTATGTATGTATTTTTTATACTTATCAATGTTTTGATATATTTATAGTAGTATTAATCTTTATTTGTGTAATTAAAAATATTTAACAAAGTGCGATATTCATTAAAGCCTACATAAATACAATTTCGTTACATATTATATACACATGATGATTACAATCATAGAGTTTATATAATTAATTCATTTTGTACATCAGCATTTACAATTTCTATATTTACTTTATAGCTTAACAATGCAATGTTTCTCTCTGATTTTTGATCATTTTTAAAGTATTCACATGTATATGCTTGTGAGTATATCGAACATTTCAAGAATTAACTTGATGTCTTGTTTAGTAAATTTTGTGGCTTTTTCAATAATTTCTTCAAGCTGAATAACTGGGCCTTCCTTTGTCACTAACATCATATCTTTAGTAATTCACCACAACGCGTATTAAGGTAATTTTTTCGAAGCAATGCTCACACTGACTTTCCCTACTAAAACTAAATTTACCTTTTAGTTTATGTTTCTACAGTTGTATTTATTGCATAGTTTAATCTGAGCAATTATTCTTTTATCACACAAGGGTATTTTAAGTCGTAAGTATTTTTTACAAGTTTGTCTGTTTGTTAACATGGGATATATGTACATGATAAGTAGACAGATTTTTTTGTTTCTTACTGATGTAAAGTTAAGTTATCACAGATGTTCATAGCGTCAATTTTCTCTAAAAATTGTTTTTGAATTTGGAAGGCCCAGTTATACTTAGACGATAAATTATTTATCGTAAGCACATAGCCAAGGCTCTGATATTAATCACTAGTTAGCTTAAAGATTTTTTCCAAAAAATTTAGGATTAAGCCGAATATTTAACTTTCAAATTCGCCAATTTCTTGTCTGAATGCTCATCCCGGAGTGTTATTAGAAAGATGTAATAAGAACCTAATAAAATTATTTTGAATTATTTCCATGTTATCTAAGTATCGAGTACTCCAGTTTTGCGCATGTAAGACAAACGAGAACAAAGAATCAAATAACTTATTGAACATTTCCCAGCTCGAGGTTCTAATTTCATTTAGTATAGAATTTTTTCAGAGATTGCATGTTTGGAGTTGCTGATAAATTCTTTGAGAATTTTTCAAACACCGCAGATTGTGAGAAGCTAGCATCAATACGTAATATATTTATATTAAATATTAGTGTTACTCTTAATTATTTGATAAATTTCAATGATAGGTCCTTAGAACACCTTAAGGAGATATAATGATTATTATTGATTAATGATATAATGGTCGATGCATAAGCTCGTTGAGCTTTTGGTTTCCAGGATGAGAGTGCATTGAAGAAGATTGTCAATAACTGTGATAATTTTTTTTAATACACTCTAATCTAGTACTTAATTCAGTAGATTTTCTTCAAATAAACAATGATTATAATTTTGAAGACAGAGAAACTTTAATGTTATCCGATTAACGTCATTGTTTCTTTTGGAAGATTTGCTTTATAAAAATAAGATCGAACCAGAAAAAGTAAATAAATAATTCCAATTCACAGGTAAATTCTATGGACAGAAACAAGGAAATGTAATGGGCGATTATTTTTCTCCATTTATAGCGGATTTATTCATGAATTGAATTTAACATAACGCCAAATATTTTCCAAAAGTATGGGTTAAGTATGTAGATGATATTTTCGCGATTTTTAACACACGTAAGTAGAACTTAGACGATTTGGTTAAGCAATTAATTTAAAAATTCCCTACGATTAAATTCACGGTAGAATAAGAAAACAATGACAACTTACCTTTCTCAGATATTCTAGTAATTAGAAATAATCATGAAATAGAAATTAATATTTTCCGAAAAGAGACTAATGTTAATAGATATATCAAATCATCATCATATATCAAATCATAACATGTATCAAAAGATAGCTTCTTTTAATTTTTTTATCAACCGTTTGTTTAGTTCTCCATTAACAAAATTGAGATACGACAAAGAATTAAATTTTATTAAAGACATTGCGAGATATAATGGTTTGATTCGAAAATAATCATTAGTTTAATTAAGAAAGCTAACTTAAGAAAGATAATCCGAGAATAGGGATTTCAAGTTACATTTCGGTCTAAGAACTCCATTAAATCTCTCTTAAGAAATGCCAAGGATAAAGTCAAGTTAAATCAGAAATCGGGGATTTACGAATAAAATGCCGATATTGTAGTAAACAGTACATCGGTCAAACTAAACTCTGAAAAACAGCCTGATATAAAGAGCATATCGCGCACATCGAGAGAAATAAAAGTCCGATAACATATTCTTGCCTGTTAAGAAAGGACCGCAAATGCAAGTGGCGATGTACTTCAGCAAGTGCTAGTTGTAAGACTGAGAAAGAAAACTTATTTGGTGATTCCGCGGTTTTATTGTGTGCGAGTTCTACCGGGGTTTCAAGTGCAATACTGTGATTAATTATCTGCTGATGATGACAACTTAGTTGACGAAATACATATACAGAATACGAATATTGATGTGGTAAGGCGTTTCATTTAACTTTTTTGATTAATTACCCTTGCTTTGTTCAGACTGACAAGGTATTTTAAATTCTGACATAGTTTCTCAGTTAATTTCCAATAAAGTAAATATATTAAAATTTCATTCTAAGATATGTAACAATCTTTTTTCTGTCATTAGTTATATACAGTAAGCATATCTAGGTGTATTATTTTCTGTTTTTTCATTTTGGGCAGCGGGAGCTAGAACGTTATTATATTTGTAATCAAACTACCCAGGCCGTCGTTCACCCAGTTGAACAATTTCGAGCAGAACAATCTAAAGCGTTGTTCAAATTGCTAACACAAAATTTAATTAAGCTGAGGAAATCTTAATCAGTAAAGAGAAACACAGTCAAGGAATAATATTTATGGTTCATAACTTCCATTTCTTCACATTATTCGGCTCATACATTTGATTAAAATCATTTCCGGAAATGATCCTTAACAAAAATTTTAAGGGTATGATTAGTATGATATCCCACAAAAAGGGCTGCTAAGAAAGTCCAAACAAAATAATAAATAAAAAAATTATACTTGTACTACAAAGTGTACTAGGAAAGTGAATCGTAGGAAGCTGCTTATTGCTGCATGTGGAGACATGTTCATAAGTGCATAGTAGCCGCCGCGCCATATCGATGAGCTCAGTTATTCATTAGCAGTGAGAGTGTAAACTGCTTGCGATGGCATCGTGGTCACGAAATGAGATAAGGGCAGTTTTACGTTATAATTTCGTGCGTGGTTTAAACATAGATCAGCGCTTCGAAGAAATGACTCACTAGGTGATGTTTCTAGATTTAAGAGGTAAAACGATATTCAGGTGGTATAGAGAATTCCAAGGGGGAAATTTGACTGTGGAGGATGCTGAGAGGCCGGGAAGGCCACGAACGTCAGTTACGGAGGAAAACGTTACTACTGTGAGGAAAATGCTTGGCGAAGACAGGCGAGAGACCTACCAACAGATAGAGGGTACTTCAAGCCTAAATGCACCAGCAATTCGTCCGCTTCTGCATAATCATTTGCACGTGAAGAAACTTTGTTCTCTCTGGGTGCTGCATCGACTGACTGAAGAGCAGATGACACGACGTGTAACTTGGTACCGGGAGATGCCAAAAAAGTTCAATAAGGGACAATCTCGGTATGTGAACAACATCGTGAATGGTGACGAGACTTGGCTGTACTATTACGATGTGCCGACCAAAGCTCAAAACAAAGTCTGGGTTTTTGATGATGAGGACACCCGTAGTTGACAGAAAATCCCGATCTATAAAGAAGAAAATGATAGCTGTATTTTTCAAATCGGGTGAAATTGTGAAACACGTCGTTTTGGACACACAGAAGACAGTCACGGCTAAGTGGTATACTGAACAGTGCCTGCCTAAAGTCATTGGATCTATGAAGAAGCTGAGGCCAAAGTCAAGAATGGACAACTGGTTCCTCCATCACGATAATGCTCCAGCTCACCGCGCCAAAGCCTGCACCGAATATTTGACCACGACAGGATTGAAACTTCTCGATCACCCTCCCTACAGTCCAGATTTTGCTCCCTGCGACTTTGCACTGTTCCCGAACGTGAAAATGAAGCTAAAAGGCAGGCGGTTTTCCAGTGATGAAGATCTTCTACGGGCTTGGGACAGCGAGTGCGCTTTACTCCCTAGTGAAACTTGGAAGAACTGGTTTAAACATTGGTTTCGCAGAATGGAGAGGTGTATTGACTGTAGAGGAAATTACTTTGAAAAAATTAAATAAACAAAGCTGTATTCCAAAGCCTTCCTAGTACCCTTTGTAATACACCAAAATTAAAATTAGTCTAAATATTATATATTATTGTTCTTAAAAATTAATAATAAGTGCATATTTTACGACATATCTAAGGGTATCAATATGATTTTGTCTCAATTAAGTAAAACACATATTTAAAGTTTTATTCAACTGTGTATGTTACGAAGACAAAACAGTTCCATATGTTTTACGTATTTAGTAAGATATAAACACAATTGAAAGGTAATTATTGTAGTTAAAACAGCATTTTAAATAGAAAACACTATATGTTATGTAACGCATTAACAATTAAAATATTTCCTTTCTTATCTTTCACATTTAACAGTAAATATTACAACTGCCAGCTCGAACAGTTTTTCAATATTGAAAAGAAACAATTTATGCAACTAAACGGAGCAAACTTGCATGCTCGTTCACTAACACAAACAATTCAATAGAAAGTCAATTTGTTAAAAATATAATGGAAAAACTTGCAAGATCAATTCAAAACAAATTTCAAATATTATGACTACATTGACTACTGTATTTTCTCTGGACTATTTGAGTTAAGCAAAATAACAAGAAATGACCAGTCGAACTATTACTACTTCCCTTTCACGTGTATGTAGAGTAACTATTGCATTTGAATAATTTTGTACCAAACATTCGATGATAAATGTTATATATATATATATATATATATATATACATATATATACTTATGTACATATCAAAATACATTAAAACTCAGAAATTCAATCGTATCACGTGCAGTTGTCTTATGAGAAAATAAAATATTAGTTTAGTGCGTATGAAATATCTTTTCAATGAAGAACATTTAAAACTATTTAATTTTTACATAGGTAGAAATAATGCATTCAATCAATGTAAAATGCATTCATTCAACTACCACTTGTAGTATTAGCAATAAATGCATCAATCATATTTAAAGATTACTTCATGAACTAATAGTTTTGAGTTAAATACAAAAGTATCTCAAGCAAAAGCAACACTTTATTATCCTGGCATATTTATATCCTAAATTAACACAATTTGCTATTTAAAATGAAATTACAACTTGTTACTGCAAAGTCTTCAATACACTGAAGAGTATACTTACTAAAATAACAAAATAATAATTTAATATATCAAATAGTGATAAAAATGTTCATTTCACAGATAAAAGTGAAAACACATAAATCGCTTTAAGCGCTATTTAATATTACATATGTTGAACAATCAAACAGTCATGTATGATATAAACACAGCTATTGTTAAATAAAGCATAGTTATAAAATTACTGCCACAAAAAGTAGTCAGATAGTTTGGCTTTATCGACAAGTTAGAATTATCAACGAGTTATATGCTCCTAGTGTTTTGGTAAGTGTTAAGATCGAAGCGATATATTATGTGCTTATATAATACAAAGGAGTCAGAGAGAAGTTCATCTCTTGAATAGAAATAAAAGCATTTATATCGGGTTAGCAGCCATTAAAGAGAGCGCTGGCCGATAAAGGACGTTATTTTTTCTCATACATGTGCGTGAACAAAAATACGTACTTGTTTCCTTCGGAATTCTATAAATCAAATAGAAAACAATTTTAAATAACACTTTATCATTTCTATATCATGCTTTTTTGCCCATGCACGTGTGCGAACATAAAGGTATAGTTGTTATCTTTCAGAATTCTATAGGTCAACCAGAAAATAATATGAAACAATCTCTTTATCATGGCTAAAAGAAAAACATTTGTTCCTTATCTTGAAATGCTCATAATTGAGTCCAATGAGCATTTGTCATTTTTTCATTAAAATAATTTGGCATTTTTAAGAGTTTTCCCTATATATCGCCTTCAATACATTCAATAATTTGTTGAATTAATGATTTTGTTTTTCTTCCCCTTCGTTTCTTTTAAGTAATTTTCGGTTTGTTGAAGACATTTCTGCTAAAAATCATCAATCAAGTGCATAAATACAATTTAAAAAAACTGAATGTAGACGATACCTTTAACCCCTCTTTACAAAAAATATCCATTATGAAAATCTCCCATAAAAGTAGAATTTAGTTATTCACATCGACAATTGAAATTGTTGATCACTGATTTGCGCTATTTTGTAGGTACATATTATGGTCTTTCCATTGGATAAGAGGAAATTGTATGTACTCCATCAAAGTGTTATCAATATTTTCTATGAGTAAAGTACTGGAACTTTTAGAGTATATTTTGAAACTATATAACCACTGAAATTTTCCCCTACGATTATCGCGTAGTTTATACTTTTCACCATCTTTCCATTGATAGGTCTCACCGACCCAAGGAAAATCCCCGAACATGACCTTACAGACAGAGAAATACTAAAAAAACTGTCAAAAAGGGCAATGATCAAACTCGCATATATTATAAATGCCGCATTCAATATGCTTGGAAGATAATTAAAGTTATATTAATTCTCAAGCCAGGAAAATTACAAATTAAATGCCATCTTATAGACAAATAATTTTATTGTCAATATTATTCAAACTTTTTCGTAAAGCCGAATAGAAGAAAAATCTCTGGTACGGTTGCACATATTTGGTTTTAGGAGCAAACGATCAATGCTAGATATAACCTGTCATTGGGAAACATTTGAGGAAAATCTAGTATGTTCAGCTATATTTTTTTAACGTGGCCAAATCCTTTGACAAAGTGTGACATGTTGGTTTGACATTGCTGGCAATATGTTAACTCATATTTATCTGGGAGAATGTTTACAGCTTAGCAAGATAAGGTATTTTTAGAAACGAAAAAAATTAAGTAGTATTGCACAAGATACTATCGAATTGCATTATAACTCAGCAGCAATGTGTAAAATAGTTGGAGAAGCTAACATATGTTAGAAGCCTCAGAAAAACTCAAAGAAAATATAATCCTAAGATGCATCGTTGATGCACATTTGTTATTCTGAATGATTGACTTATAAACCCTTGAATATGACAACAATTACAAAAGAAATAACAAGATTGAATACGCAACATGACGGTCAACTGCATTCACGCGTAAATGAAGAGGTGCTACGCAGAAACTACTGGTCAATTCGACACACATCGGAAACGTAGAAGAAGAAGTCGTTCGAACTTGTATTGTTAATACGAGTATTTCTCCTAATCAATGCAATTTATCATCTTACCAGCTTGGAATCCTATTCTATTAACAAATAAGGTAGAACAATGGCACTTCTTAAATAAGTACCCAATCTGTAAATTTTTCAGACTTAAATTAAAAATGAGTCAATTATGGCTGGTAACAATATTTTATGCTAATAGGACTAGAAAAAGTACGTAATTATTTTTTAAAGAATTTGAAAAATGCGATTTTAATTTATGCTTTCATTTTTGCTTTTTAAGAAAGCAAGCTTGCATCGAAGCTCGCCTAACTTAACTATACTTCCTCATGCTGTACGTTAGCCTCCTAATAATCTTTATATAATTGCATATATGAGGGTAATACTGGAAATACTCAACCTAAAAAAGAAAACACAAAAAATTTGGGAAAAAATATATTTATGTTCAATAGCTTCGATACGCTGTTTATAGTGAGTATCGTTAAGCTCCTCAAAATAGCTATCAACGGCAGACTGCCTACAATGAAGAGGTGACATTGTTGGCGAACCTTTTACCACATTTTTTCAAGTTTGAAAACAGAAAATCACTTAAATCTGGCGAATAAGGTGCATGAGGAAGCAATTCGAACTTTAACTTATTGATCGTGGCCATCGCGATGACGGATGTGTGAACTGGTGCATTGTAGTGATAAAACAAAACCTTTTTATGCGCTAAATGAAGACGATTTTTCCTGTTTTATTATAAAGCCAGTTCTCATATTGCAGTTAATACATTATGTTCCCTGCAAGGCCAACATCAATATTCTTAATTGGTGTGCACAGTAGCCAGACTTGTTGCTCATAGAACATATCTAGAATATCATAGGTTACATAATGCCTTATAAGTTGCTTGAAATGGACTCCATAGAGCATCTTATCAGAAGGGCGTCCGACAAAATAGCAGAATGTATACGTTTAGATCAAGCGTCAACCCATTAAAGTATGTATATACTGATATTTTCAAAAAGTTTGGTTTAAGAACTTATACTTTTACAGTAATACTTTGGACTACGAAGAATGTTTGTGCATCGCAATATATTCCGAATATGCGAGTATAAATCTTTAACTCTGGATCTTTTGGTACACAATATACGACTAATATTTCCTTTTTTAGTATGACTGTCTCGTTTTGCTAGTCACAATAAGCTTAATTAGAAATAAGAATTCAAGTAGTTCGAGTTTCATAAACATCCAATGTATTCTAAATAAATCGTACTTTTGAGAAGTCGCCATTGTGAATATATTGTAATACAACATCTCTCCATTGGGAAAAAGACTAAACATTTCTTATAAACCGAATGTGTAGAGCCCAGAGGCAATGTAGAAGAATATCAAAGATGAAAGGAAAATATGAAAAGTATCAGAATGTACAGGAATGCTCTTTTACGTTTAAGTATTCAATCCTAGTGTCTAACGAAAGGCAAATATGAGAGCCCAAATAAACAATGAAATAAATAAAAACAAATAAAATAAGATAATCCCTATATACATTATCAAATTTTTTCTACTGTATATGAAGATGTAAAGTGAGTAAATAAATTATTCATATGCAAAAAGAATGAAAAAGGAGGCAAAAACTAACAAAAAATAGACGAAATTTATTTATTTCTGTCTATTATAAATAAGAAAGGAAAATGGTTAATTCAACATATTAAATAGAAACAATTGTCACAACGTTAAAAAAATTAAAAATTAATGACACGCAATTAAAATGAAAATGCATTGTTCGTAAAAGAGGCAATTAAAAATTTTAATTTATTGTTTACAAGAAAAGCATCATACTCGAAAAACGTTTACAAAATAACCAAATCGCATCTGTACTTGAAAATACTTTAGATGAATAATAATGTCTCTAACATGAATATTGTTGAATTAATATGTAGAATGAGCATTCAAAGTAATTTAGTATAGCAATTAACCATGAAAATACATTAATGTGCTGATTACGAAATAGTTTCTTAATCAAGTTTATTGCAATAATTGCGAATAAGGTATATAATTTCATTCCGAATTTATTAGAATGAATAATATAACCTTAAAAGTACAAATATAAACCTCTTTATCTTTAGTTTTTCGAGTAACTTATACGTTATAGCAGAGGTAGATGTCATAACAGTTTCGAATTCACAAAATTTCTTGCAATATTGTTTCTCGTTCTTCAATATTATTCTCCTAATTCATTCATATTGTTTCTGTTTTCTACATTTTTACTTACTTTCTCTGGACACTCCATGTAAATTCTTTTCGCCAACTCGATTGTCCATATTTAGCAAATGTTTAAAACAACAAAAATGTTCACTCATTTCTTGTTATCTGTTTGTAATTCTCTTTACTTTTCTTAGACATTTTCTTACCGCTAATTGTATGTTTTCACTTTCTTGTTAGTATCAACCGTACAATAAAACGATAATATTAATTTGCATTATATATATATATACAATATATATATATATATATATATATATATATATATATATATATATAATATATATATATATATATATATATATATATATATATATATTAAAGATACATCTCTAAATACATTAAATCCACTTTTCGTTACCTGTAAAGCTTTTACTCACAGTAGTATACTTGAACTGCTTTCTCTACTCTTTTATTAATTTATGTTTAAAATTTTCTACATTTTCTATTACATCTACTGAGTATTGAAAATATTTTACTTGCTCTAATCTACAGCCTTCCACGATCTCGTTCTTGTAATGCTATCGTAACATTTATTTTCCTAGCATATAGTATCACAATAATTTCTTTCAGTACCAGTGCTTCTTTTCATACGTTTATACTTTATCAGATTCACAAATTGTGCATTTCTCTTTTCTTCTCTTATATTGTCCATAGCAAGCAAATCAAGTTCACTTACTTAGACACAATTTATTTAATATCACTCTGACTATTAAGGTAAGGTATAGTTCACATCTTAGATGCGTTTTCGTTTCGTTAAGCCATCACCGCGGATAGTGCTGTAAAAGTACTTACCTGGCAACTTAGTCAAAATATCTTGAAAAGAATTATAAATATCATTATATAAAATATGTCCAAACGCTTTCAAAAATTTCGTAAAATATTCACAGGACTGTAATTACTTTTATTAGTTCCATCACCACTCTTAAGTACCAGCAATTGGAAAACTTGAAAGCCATAATAACGTTGAAGATTCAAAGAAGTAAGTCAAACTTTGGAAGGTTCGCATACAATTTGCATAAATTATGTAAAGTTTTTAACTATAATGTGATTCTAAAAGATAAATTTAAATAAATTCTTCTTATGTTGTCTTTGATTATCTTGTTTTGTTATTTTTAGTGCATGCCGATACTTTTTAACGCTATACTTTTAACAATAATAAGTAAACAAGTTAAATTACATTTATAATAATAATTGAATTTCTTTAATTCTGTTAGTCGAATGTAATTGATATTACTTTTCAATTGCATAGGTTCCTGCGAAACTTTTTACAAACTATTCGCAGCTGTCATAAGCGAAAGTTGTAAATATGATTTTCGTAAAATTTTACATTTTATAAACTAAAGGTCATTTGTACTGTGTATTGCTTTAAAGTTGTCAGTGTTGTAAAAAATGCACTTTTGTAAAAAATTTCCAAAGAAAATTTTATAAAATTTTCTTTATGGGTTAACTCAGCAACAATGCTGACCGGTTTTGTCTGCATCATCAAATGGCACTATTTATTGCTGGTTTTCCAACTCAACCAACTCCCGCCACCTCCTGCTATTGCAACAAGAATTGATGCCGTACAAGAAATGGTGCAGATGAACCGGAAAATAAGGAAACCTTTTTATTTGCACAATTTGAAGATCAAAAAAGGCCGTGTCAATTAAAAAAACAAATACTTAATAAATATAACGAAGATCTCTATAGAGGAACTTTATTCGTGGGTTTCGAGATGAACCTAAACCAACAAGAATTATTAAAAAAAAAACTGATCGCAGTATCTTTCTTTTTGGACTTCTGATAAAGCAGCTAATGACTATTAATGGTGTGATATGTGTACGACAATTTGTTCTTCAGAGGCCAGTGATGAATTGCGGAAAATAAATTAAATTATCTTGTCATCCATCATCATAACAATGCGAGCTCCACAGTGATTTAAATAATTGAATATTTGAAGGCGACGAAGGTTGAGGTAATGTCGCGTTATTTGTGTTACCCTGGTTTATCACTTGCCATTTCTTTCTGTTCCCGTTTGTCAAACTGAAACGTGCAGGGAGCGTCTGTAACATACGAGGAAACAGCTGACACGTTCAAGACGCATCTTTCTCAGATACACCACTAAGTGAACAAAACGTTAGAATTTATTCCACCACATATAAAAGTAGTTATATCTTAAAGATTACTCTTATAAAAGACAATAAAACTGAAGACCTTTCACATTTTTTTCTAAAGACTTCCGCTGCAACCCTTGTATATGGTTGCAGCTACACACTTTTTATGGGAAACGCTAGCCTTCGCATAAGAATCACAAAAACTAGATGGCCTTTTCTCTTCTGGTTCAATGTTAACATGAAAATACCCATGTCTTACGAAAATACTTAAAATACATAAGTATACATATATGATAATTTTGACCTTTTCTTCAACAAAATTTAAATTGCTTGACAATATCATTAAATGAAGCCCGTCAATTAGCTTGACAGTGTATTTCCGTTTATTAACATTGCAGTGACCGGTTGCCTGAAATTAAGCATTATATGGGTACTTACGTAATTAATACATAGAGGCGTGTTAAGGTACTCTGCGTTATAAATACCATACTAGTAGACATTAACAATAAAATATGAAAATAAAATATTTTACTGCTAGATAAATAATTTTAAAAACATTTTAAAAGACAGAATATTTTGTTCTGGCCTTGTGTAACTGAAGCAACAAAATACTCACTAAATTTATATGCTTTTACACCAAGTTCTATACAAATATTTTCTGTGTTAAAAGAATGAAATTTTCATGGAAAAATTCATACTATTTACAGAAAAAATTTAGAAATGAGCTGCCACTCCACGTAAACGAATACACTCTTCTTTTGTTCACATTCGTATACATTCTCCAAAGACTTTCTGCACACATGTTATTTCTTTCTTCTTTTTTTATCTTTCGCGACAAATATGCATGTGTATTTGTAAATTTACATTGGTGATTGTTTGTATATACAGATAGATGCAGACCATTTATTTTGTAAGAATTAAATTATTATAAGTGTCATTAATATTGATAATGTTTCTTCTATCGCTTATAGGGATTTGGTCTTTTTTTACGTATATCCTTTCTTTAATTATACATTTATTGTAATTGTTTCGAAGATTTTAGTGTTGTTATAAGTCGAATTCATGTTTTTTCTCTAAAGCTTTTAGATAAGGCATGTAGCATTGATTTATTATTATTTAAATTCTATTTGTGTTCATAGATTCTTTTATATATGTAAATATTATTTTGTGGTCCTACGTATGTACTCGTACCTTCACAATATTGACATTTTATTATATATACACTGCGTGTTTGTTTTTCTTTAGGTGTTCTATGCTTAATTTTAGTAAAGAAGAACTTGTTTGTATTTCTTCGGTTTGTGGGATACTTTAATGTTATATTTTTCAAAGAGATTGTTTAGATTTTCTGATAGGTGTGGTATGTATGGTAAAATCATGAATTTTGATTTATCGTTGTTTTTGATAGAATTATCGGCGTTTTCTACATTTATAGACTCTTTTTTGTTTTATCCCTTTTTAAGTGTGATTAACTTTTTTTGAAGTTTTTTTCTATAAAGTTCGGAGGATAGTTATTTCTTGAAAGTATTGTTTTAATTTTATTTATGTTTTTGCAATTTTGTTTTCTTTGTTCTTTGTTTTTTATAAAAGGAATTACAATGGGTTAAAGTTTGCTTATCATTATGTATTGGCATTGCTGAAATACAGGCATTAGCATACCCAAAGAGATATGATTTTATTCTCAAATCCCTACATAACGAGATTTGCTATTACGGAAGAAGTGGGTGATCCCAACAGTGTCATAGTTTTGTTCCAAGAAGGTGTTGAAATTAAAATACACAGTCTGTCGCAGAGAAAATTGAACTTTTTAAAAACATTAATTCTTAATGGCTATTGAAAAATGCGTCGATAAGGTAGATCTTTCAGCACTCTTATGTCAAAATATCATGACGTTTGCATTATTAGAAGCAGAGAAACTAGGCATAAAGTAACAATGTGTATTTGGCATTGGTCGAACAAAGAGCAAATATCAACTACTGCTTTAAACGCTTACCGAAACGTTTAATTTGATAAAGCAAGTGTATGGTGATGCGTGTTTATCACGTATGGGTGTGTATGAGCAATACAAGCGATTTAAAAACTGTCGTACGGATATAAATGACGACGAACATCCTGGTTTTCACCAGGATATTCGTCGCTTCTATATATCTTTTCAGAAAATTTATGGTTACGGAAAGTAACATCGAACTTGTACATGAATTTATCAGAATTGAGCCGGAATCCTCATTGCGATACGTGGGAATGGAATTAAATATTTTCAAAGACTCAATTGATCGCATTTTGACACAGCATTTGGGATTGAGAAAGATTTATGCTAGATTTGTACCACACGAGCTAACTGAATTCAACATTGTACAGAATTAATTAAAGACTCAAAAAAGAACGAAAGCTTCAGGTATTCTATTATTACTAGCGACAAGACGTGATGTATTCAATATGATCCAGAAACTAAGCGTCAACACTCTGAATGGAAGCATCCAAGTGAAGAAAAACTGGAAAAAAGCCGTTTGGAGAAGTCAAAAGTGAAGACAATGTTGATTTATTTTTATGATTTGAAAGGCATAGTACACAAAGAGTTTGTACCAACTAGTCAAACAACAGTCAATGCTGTATATTACCTTGATGTTATGAAGCGTCTTTTGGGGCGTATTCGTTGTGTGTGCCCTCAATATCGTGAAAATGGTAGCTGTAGTTTGTTACATGACAATGCACCATCTCATCACTCGACGCTTTTCACTGATTTTATAATTATAAACGGCATTTTAACCATCAACTATTCACCGTATTCACCGAATTTGGTCTTTTGTGATTTCTATCTATTCTCCAAACTACATTCGTCGATGAAAGGACAGTGTTATGCCGACGTCGAAGCCATTAAAAAGACGTTGACAGCGATCTTAAATGGCATCTCTAAAGATGAATTTAAAAATTCATTCGACATGTTAATTGACTGGGCAAAACGTTGTATTGAAGCCGAAGGCGACTACTTCGAATAAAATAAATGAATTTTACCAAAATAATAAACATTTGTTTTGATTTCTAAAAAGTTCGCTTTTCTCTGCGACAGAATGTAGGTTCATTCAAGACATAATTTTGTAGAAGTTATGAACTCATTTTTTGATAGTGTGTGTTCTATGGTTTGCCGATTCTTTTTTCTATTATTTTTATTGCTAAATCAATGGGTATATTGGTATATAGTGATATTACATCTAGTCTAATAAGTGTGCAATTATGAAAGATCTTTTGGTTTTAAATAAATTAAAATTAATTTCCTGGAAAATTACTATACAAAAAATCCATGAAAATAATGTGTAAATATAAAATGTATTGCAGGTTAAAAGGATAATGAAAATCCCCCCCCCACACCCCCACGAAACATCGTTAACAAAAAGTGTTTTATTACCCCTTTCAGATCGAAAACATCCAAATATAAAAGAATAAAATTTATATTTTCGTCTAGGTCGTAAGTTTATTTAAAGCATATGTGGGCAACCACCGGCTGTAAGATTTGATCCGCCCGCGAGACATTGTCGTATTATTTCATGTCTAATATCTATCGCTAAAAATTATGGACACTACTTTAAAATGCACTACTTTTAAACGCGGCCCGCGAACATATTTGCACATTAAAGTTTAGCCCATAACATGTCAAAGGTTACCCATACCTGATTTAAAGGATCTAGTACGTGATGAAACAATTGTTTTGAAAAAATAACATATGTAAGTGAATATATATATATATATATATATATATATATATATATATATATATTTAATATTATAAATTATCAGTATAAATTCTCGTCAAATAAAGGTCGATTCAATTCAATATTCATAACAATTATCTGCATATTTATGTACACAAATATACATTAATTGAAAGAAAATTACAAATCAAAATAGACTACGCAGTTCTAATGTGTTTTAATTTTTCCGTCTGTTTATTACTAATTTGTTAAACCTCTCTGACATTTATATGTATTCTAAATTATACAATCTTGTAAAATATATCTTCAAACAAAGTAATAATTAGGTTCATATGAATGCGTCATGCTCTTTATGTGTAAACGCGCAGCTGCCACGTACAGAACAAAGAAAAACACAATATGAATCGTCATATTATCACTGTTAACTTAATTATACACCTGTATAACATCATAAAACAACAAAAAAACAATTACTCAGAAAATTATCTGTAAAATATTGAAATTAAATTTCGACAGTGCAACACATGTACAACTTGAACTTGTTAAGAATATAGATTGATTGGATACTTGAGAAATTATTACCCGCATAATTGTCAAGTTCAATTACAAGTACAAACTAACGTATGTATGTACATATAATCCATCATTCTTGAAGATTTTGGTGACTTTATATAAAATTATATCTTACGCGTAATTATTCAAATGATATTTATAATTGATTGTAGGCGTATAGGTCAAGTGTTATATTATCTGAATATATTACTAAACATATTTATCTATAGCTTGTATTATAAGCATACCACCTATAAAATATTCAATATACAATGTTTACAATATTTTCTTTGGAAAATGAAGACTATAAATGGACCAATACAGCCCGCATTTGAGTGTCGATATTTTTTGATTTCTTTCGTAAACTAAAATTACGATAGATTTGATGTAGTTATTTAATTCCAGATAATCTTGTTTTTAGCGAGATCATAACCTTGAAGGTACAATATAATTCTAGATAATTGGCTATGAATTTTATAATATTAATTGATAATCTATGGGACATTTTTGGACACTATTAGTAAATTTACTTTCATTTTCTTGTATTTCTTTTGACTCGTATTTATTTACTTTTTCTTCCAGCAGTTTAAACATATTTATTAGTTCTTTTCTTTATTTAAGCATAAGTATCACACCATAGACGTAGGCTATTTCCATGCATTAGGCGCTTTGTTCTTAGTCCATTTTCTCTCAAAATTTCCTATTGCGCCAAATTAAAAAGCACCGAAAATAAATTTATATTATTATAGAATAAATATTGTTTATTATTTCTTTTTTTACTAGAAACTCTTTTAATACTTCTACTTCCAATATTATTTGATTTTCTATTTTTCGAAGGGTCATGAAGATTCGTCAACTTCTCTAATATTTCCAATTTTTACTGTATCACAAAGTTTCTTCCTTCTGATCCAATCATATGCTTGATTGTAGTCTGCGAATACCAGATGAAGACCTAATTACAATTCGTACGTATTCTTTTGCTTCATAATACAAAAAATTGATCTATTGTCCACCTCCAACACTTATTGACTCTCTACCATGATTTTACTTAGATGGCTTTCGATAATTCTCTATAGTACCGTACATTATATATCTAAGAGTTACCTACCTCATTTTTAAAATAAATTAAGCCTTGGTTCCACTTTTTTGGGTGTTTTTGCAATTACATAGATTATTTCTATCTATTTCCTTTCACATCATCTTATTCGCTCTGTCTTATTTCTTCGGCTTCATTTAATAATTTCCTTAAATATTGTGTCAATATACTTAATTTATCGTGTGTATTACCCACCAAAAATGCTCATTTTTTATAAATAATAAAATTTTAAGTTCCAACCTCTACATATATACATATGATAAAAGACCTCAATAAATATTGAAAATGAAATTTCTATTAGGTTTTATCATTTTAAAGGCTAGAGTTTTTACGAAGTTTCAAGTCTCAGCATAAAAATGATGTTATTCATCAAAAATATTCTGGTAATATAATTGGGCATGTGTTGAGAGATGTCAGCCATGTCAGATGCTCAGTTGTTATTTAAGTTATTTGTGTTAGTCAATATTAGTGCTTCTGCAAAAAAGGGAAAAATCGAATATAGAATCGTCATTAAATTCTTGGCACTATGCTTATACAAATTAAAGCCAATGGATGCTGAGATGGTCTTACTATCTTGGTTGACGATAAACATTTAGCAAAGTTCACTAAAGAGCATATAATAGCAAAGACTACGAGTATCTCGAAATAAAGTACGTTGGATGCCGCATTTGATTATGGGTATCTCGAAAGAAAGTGCGCTGGGTGCCGCGTTTGATTATTCAGGAACAAAAACGCATATGCCTTTAACATTTCCAAAGCCCTGTTGCAGTGAGTTAAACGAAATAAGTCGAAGTTTTAGCGTTGAATAATAACTATAGATGCAATTTGGATACACCACTAGATTCCTAAAATCGACAGCTGATGTATGTTTTATGGATTAGACATGGAATTATTGTGGTTTTCTTGAAAAGGAATCAACAATAGTGGGAACATATTGGGAAAATACGAAAGAAGTTCTACTAAGACAACTTTCACGCTTCAGTGGTCGCCATGCCAAAATGTCAGGATTTGAAGTTCGGATTGGTTGACCACTCAGCGTATTCACCAGAGCTGACCTTCAAGCGACGTTTCCTGTTTCCAAAGCTCAAAGTTTTGCTCGAAGAACCGGAATTTTCAACAAATGAGGAGGACATCAGATCCGTAAACACATAGGTGTTTACAAATTTTCATAATACTATGCAGAACAAGACGCTAACTACTATTTAAACGAATTATGGAGGTGGAAGCATCACTGGGAAAAGTGTACAGTCTTACAAAGAGACTACTTTGAAAAATGAAACTAAATTTAACCAAAAAATACTAGTTTTTGTGTTAGACTAGAAAGTCTTCACTCTACCCTCGTATTCTTTCACGAGCGTTATTATTATATTTCGCCTTTACCAAGGTTATTTTCACAAAATGGAATTTATCATCATTTATGTTACATTTTATGTTACTTCAATCTAAATCGTTAAGCAGAAACAACTTAGATATTAGAAAATTATTTTCCGCCAGCTAATTCAAAATAAGTTTGTACGATAAAATGTGGAAAAGAATGCTACTATTAATAAACTAAATACAAAATATAATAATTTTTATTCTTCTTTAGTATTTTCTATAAATTAAATGAACAAAAATGTTTCTATTTAGTATATTTAATGCTTATTCTAAGGAAATCTGTAGTTTATTTGATAAGTTCATTATAAATATTGATGATTAGAATCTTTCGAAACTTCCTTTTTTGCTCTAGTTATCTCGCAATTATTTAAAACAAAAACTATTTTTGTTTGTTTACATTTCTCTAAATACAATATCAGACCTTAAACTTACAACTATGCTATTAATAATTACTTTCGTGATTCAAATATTTTCTTTAACTTTGCCAAATTATTATAATTTCATATAATCCTTTGTGAAATATTTTGAATAAATATCAAATTTTAAACAAAAATATGTATTTCCACTAAATATACATATATACAATTTCATATATACGTAATTACGATGTGAATTCTGTGGTTGCTGATTGGCAAGACTTATTCATTTATTTCTGCTATATTTATAACTACGTAAAAATTAGAGTTCTAATTAATTTACATCGTGGAATGAGCGTATTTACGTACGTAGGTTGCTTTAAATATTTTGCGGACGATACAGAAAGAATCAATTATTTTAACCAATTCTTTTATTGTGTTTGTTAATGTTCGCCTTTATAATCTATGCACTTCTGCTTTCTGTGGAACCAGTTCTGAAAACAATGGATCCATTGTTCTTCAGGCACCTCAGATAGATACGAAGTTTTCGTAAGCTTCCACAGTCGCTTCCGGAGTATTGAAGTTCAATCCTCGCATTTCGTCTTTTATGTATGGGAATAAAAATACATCACCAGGTGTCAGGTCAGGACTATAAGGCAGATTACATCAATTCCATTCGTGAAGCGACTAAAAACTCTGATGTTGAGATGCGTTGTGTGGTGATGCATTGTCATGATGCAGAATGATTCGTCGTGTTGGTTGCTTGCCGCACTTTTTGCAAAACAGTTGGCAAGCAAATGGTTGTATACCATTCAGCATTGACTATGCGACAATCCTCTGGTGAAAAAGTATCAAGACAACCAACGCATCCGAAAAAAGAAGCCACCATTTTCATGCTAGAGCTTCATCCGTGTCTCACTTTGGAGGGCTTCCCCTCGTCTCTGCAGATAAATTGAGCCGATTATCGCTCGCTTTCGTAATAATAAACTCAATTTTCGTCACCTGTAAGCATATCGTACATAGACCTAGCTCGACCTCGGTTGAAATTGTTAAGCATTTTTTGCACCAACCCACACGCGCTTTGTTTCGAGCTCCCGTTAAATAGTGTGATAGCCATCGAACGCAAAGCTTTCTGACGGAAAGATTATTCTACAGGATATATATGTATGTATAGGAATATCTCCGTATGTGCAGTGGATGTCTGTCTTTATCATGTTGTACACGGCGTCGATGATTCCTGAAGTGACTGCAGTGACGGACCGTCCCTCGTGATCCTCGTCTTTGAGCGAAATATGTTGGCACTGGATCTCGTTGTATCATCGTTCAACAATTGCCAAGGATGGTGCTTTATTGCCAAACAATTGCTGGATTTGTTGCAAACTCTCTTGTCAAGGGAGAGAGTCTTTAAAATCGTAGAAAATCATGGCACGAAAATTTTCGCACGTAAATTCCATTTTTCACCAACCTCACTTTATTTAAAAATGTGCTAAAACGAGACAACAGCATATACTAGTAATCGGTAAATGCCGGGGGAATATTGTTCTACTAAGAATGTAATAATATTGTACTTAAGATTATAAATTCGATACCATTGTTCACAAAAGTTATTTAAGATTAAGTACCAATCAATACAGATAAGCATTAAGACACACACATTTTTGTCCACGATTTTTTCTTAAGGGGATATAGTGTAATTATGGGCTGTATCGACATCGAAAGTATGGTATCTGTACTAAGAAAATAAACCTGATTGTGGACTTACGTAACACGATAATATTATCATTACTAGAAGAAGCGTAGGCCAATATTTTGTGATATTTATCGCATGATATACTGAAGATAATTAAAAATCAGAAATTATAAATTTGTAATGATAGCAAGGAAAAAGTAAATTCATTCAAGCGAAATGTGCCTTATACGAATCACCAAAAATATACCTGCTCTAAAATCTCGGCAATCAGAGCATATGAGAACCTATAAAAAGTTCCATATTTATAAATAATAATAGCTCCTCTTTATCCAACAGTCACAAGCATGTAGAAAATATAGTAGCTTAAGTGTATTTAAACGTAATAATAACTAAAGAATGCAAAAACTATTAACATTGAATTTATGAATAGCTGAAACATTGCATAGTATGTTACAAATATATAAATATTAACACAATAAATATGCAAATAATATAACTAGAGCTAGTAAACTATATGTACATATCAAACATAAAATTTCTGAATATAATCCACTGATATTATTAGTCTTGTCAAATCCTTAATCCTGTCTCTTCTAGAAATGGCAATGGATTTAGTTGAATATTAATTATGCATAATTGTATTGCCGTCATCAGGTTATGATTTAATGTATCAAATGCTTTAGTATAATTAAGCAGGCACATTATAGTTGATTTTCTCTTATCAGCTCCTCCCAATAAGGCTATATCTTAACTAAATGTTTACTAAAATCAAACTACAGACGGTAATATGTTAATTTCAATAAAATATTTTTTAACTGCGCCTCGATAAACTTTATAAGAATTTTGCATAATATCGGAAGAATACTTATTGGTCGGGAATCACTATATTCATTCACAACTATCTTTTTTAACAAAGAAACCACTAGTGAAAGTTTTCAGCATAAAAGAAACTTATTCTGTATAAAAGAAGAATTAATAATATGAAGTAAATATGGTAAGATGTGAGCGCAACACAATTGGATAAAGTCGATCCTAAGACCGTCAATACCTACAGAAAACCTAAAAGTCGTTTGAACTGTAAATGTACTTTTAAGTTTTGTGAACAAATAATAGTTTAGCGGTACCAAATCTAATGAATAGAGTAGTGGTTGGTCAACCAATTCAAAACCGATTTCATTAATATTTTCAAGAAATGGCGAAGGCGTATCTGTAGTTGAGGAGTGATTTACAATCCGAAGCAAAGCATTTCTTTAAAGGTAATCTTTTGATTTAGCACCAAGAGGCTATTATTTCTTCCCAAAATGTAAAAGACATTTGAAGAGCTAAAGATTTTCTGCTGTTGAGAAGGGGTTTGCACGACAAAACAAAAAATTTTTTAAGACCTTAGGATTACCTAATTAACGTTTTGCTAAATGTGTTAATATAATAGTTTAAGTACTTATCAGAACAAACATTTTGCATCAATTTGAAACCAAACTTGCAAAAGTAAACCTCTTTGTAACAATCACTTTTAAGCTGAGTAAAATGGTTTTGTTTGTTTTAAATGAAGTTTGGTTTTACTATTTGATCATGATATAGAACTCCAATCCTGAATCCATAATTAATTATATTTTAACTATTTTAGGAACATGCTTTTCGTTACTGGTGTTTCGCCTGATGTGGCAAAAAGGATTTTGTTCTTAATTTAATATTAATTGTTTCTATTATTTCAAAGTTTTAATTAACGTTCATTTCGATAAATATTTAATAGAACAAACATACATTCTATTGTTATTTTAACAGAAAGTAAACTGTATTAACTTGTTTTGAAACACAGAAGAGGTGATCAGTTATTAAGTTAAAAAAAACAAAATGAAAGATTAAATTGAATCTTAACTAGTGTATTTTTACGGAAACTAATCCCCATTAATTGCAAGTATAAACCGATGGACACGTGAACTTAAACATAACCGGACCAGCGAAACTGACGAAATTATTTAAGAAATACATGATGTGGTGCTAGACAACTATCGAAAAAATTACGCAAAATATTGGAGACTTCACACATTCCATATGGATCAGTAGTTTTCATTTTGCGTAATGAATTAAGTGTCAAACAATTATGTACTGTGGGCTGCGAAATTTAAATGTGAACAAGAACGTATGATGGTCCTGCAGACCGATTTAGGAAAGTTAAGACATGCTCCAAAAGACGTTTCGCGCTGAATAATAGCGATTGATGAAACCTGCATACACCATTACACACCTGAAATAAATCAACACTCTAAACAATGATCTGGGGCTGGTACAAGTGCTTCGAAGAAGAATTCGACCGATAAGGCCGAAAAAGTTATGACTACTGTTTTTTTAGTGACATCCTTCTTATAGAATATCTTAGAAATGGTTCACAATTCGATTGCTTCAGTGGTACAACTTCATTAATCACATTTCGAACTGCTTCTGCATCCAGATTAATTACCAATTTTTTTCTCTTAACCTAAAAACTTATCTCGGCGTTGGTCGAATGTGGAGATAATTAGTGAAACTAATGCATATTTTAAACAGTTGAAAAGCTACCTTGTCTAAAGTAACGAGAGGATTTCAGTAATAGTGGGTTAAATATAATGAGTTACAAGAAGAAAACATTAAAAATTAAGATTATAATAAGAATAATTTTCGCCAAAAGTTTTGTACTTGTCTATTCTCACTAACTATATTATATCCTCATAATTTAAATATTTCGTTTCAAATTTGTGCTTTAAGTCTACCATGTTTTACATACGCAGGAAAATGATAGCTTAAATTTACATTATATACTTTGAAAATGCATGACTTATTGAATGAAATGAAAATTCTAAATTGTGTTTGAAGTATTAAAAATCTGATGTCTTGGCTCAATTATAAGTGTTCTTATTAATCAGCAAAGTCAAAATGATGTTTCTTTTTCATATTTGATAGCAAATTTCTTTGCTTAGCAAACATTTTTTGAAATTTAAAATTTTCTTAAATATTGAAACATTCAAATGGTCGTACACTAGATAATATATAAATATGCTGCTGAATTTGATTTTGACTTAAAATTAGAATCATCTATCTGCCCTCTCGAAACCATTTTTATAAATTTAATTTTAACAAGTTTATTGTATTCATGTTTGGCAGCATTTTGGCCATTAAAAATTCTAGAAATAATTTATCCTTCCACATATGTCATAGAACATCAGTTCTCTGAGTTTTCAGGTGCTTTAATATACTTGAATGTATGCTTGAATGATGACTATGATGATTGTGTGAAAAATTATTTTCTGTTATACCATCGTTAATTAAAATCACAGAAATTAATTAAAAATTTTTACGCTGGAGAAGTACTCGAACCTCTATCTGCCGCTTTCAAAACGATTGCCTTATCAATTAGACCACCAAGCAGTATAATTATATATTTATTTAATTATGTAATTATTAACATCGATTTTATTGTGTCTTTGCACTTGGATGTTATACATACATGGTATACATGAAAGTCGACACAATTGAATATAAATACTTGAAACATAAATCTGTGATGTTTTACACAAAGGATTGTTTGAGCTTTGCTAAATTTTCGATTCTGATTTAAGTTTATTACTTCTTAATATTTCAAGTCTTTTCGCATAGTTTTATTTATTTTATTACTATTCGACCTCAACAATTTACATCCTTTTCTTAATATGTCAAACTTTAAATTATTAGATTTATAAAGATAAATATTTCTTTTAGTGGAAGAACTTTTTAAACTATTTTGAACTAAAAGAACTTTGAAAACTGTTCATAATTTCTTTATTTGAGTATATATAATCAGATTTTGCGACAATTTAAGAAAGGAGCCTAATAAAAAATAAACCTTTTTGTGGGAATCCCTTTAAACTAGAATAAAATGGTTTCATTTGTTTTAAACAAAGTTTCTTTTCATTATCTGATTATGATATAAAACTTCAAATTTCTACCTATAATTGCTTTGCCTGATATGGCAAAAAGAATTTTGTAAAAAATTTTATATATTGCTTATTTGTTTTTATTATTTTAAAATATTATTATTATTATAATTAACGCTAATCTATTTCGATAAAAAAGTGTTAAAACAAACATAAATAATAACAGAGCATCACCAAATAAGTAATAACTGTGAACGAGCGGAACTGACACACGGCCTATTGTTACTTTTAAACTATGTAATAACATACCTGTAACTTTAAGTATAAATCACAGAGCACTTCAATTTAAAACTGAAAACAATTTTGTCATCCTATTTATATATCTACATTTATAAGTAACCTATATCATATTCCTACTGATTTCTTGATAAAGTCATCCGATAGAATCGATAAAAACACTTTAGGTGTATTTATTGAAGGTCTACCGGCAAAAATCTCATCAATAACAGTCACTCGCAACATCGAACGCCGATCGTATCACCATCAGCTGGTCTATTCAATTACTTAACAATGACGGACCAACACTGAAGTTAACAATGACACAATGACCGACTGCTCACATTAGCCATGAAAAGTAAACACATAAATTCAATAGTATCGGACGCTACATATACCATACGTACGCACGTAAAAGTAAAACGGCAAGTGCTTTCGTTTTCATATTTTGAGATGGCTTTTAACTGATTCTGTCTCGTCTCCGTGAGCTATTTAATTAGTGGCGTAGGATATGCTATATTTAATGATAAACAAAGGAAAAGGGTCAATATACTTATGGAAAAGACGTTGAATGACAGTACTGTCTTTACATTTAAGTATCCTATATGCTTATGTACATGTACATATATCCGAAGAATATTTGCTCGTATTCATACGTCATTCTGCTTCTACTACGGATGAAATGTTTACAGCCTCGCCGATTGTAAACATAAATATGATTTTAAGCTCTGCAGTTGCTATTTCTGCTTGTGCATATACATACAAAACAATTATATTTACCAAAAATTACTGGCATATATAACTTGACATTTGATGAATAATAAATACTTTTCACTATAATAGATATGATAAAAAGTCAATAATAGTTACACTAAGAAATCTTTTCTTTGTTATTCGAAATATCTTTCTTCAATAAATACGATTTTCACGTTCAGAAGTACATTAAACGATTTCATGTTTCACATGTTAATTATTTATAATACCTTGTATGCGAAAGCTAATAAAAAGCACGCATTATAGATAATAGTGCCAGCAAATTTAAAAACAATATTTCATTGAAAATTTATGAAAATAATTGCTCATTTTTTTACAAAAACAAAAATTATAATTTTGTTCTTCTCGAAAAACCAAACCAAAGGATGTGTCAATTGATGATAGCTCATGGTGTTTCACCATTAAATTGCTTTCGTATTTACTTATTTAGTTATAATTATTGCAATTCGTATTTTAGATATTATACGCTCTATGTACGAGGGTAGTTTGACAAGTAGTCAGAATGGAAAAGAAAAACGAATTTTTTAAATACAAAATAATTTTTATTTTTCAATATATTCTCCTAAAAGAGTAATACATTTATTCCAACGGTGCTCCAATGCCCTTATGCCATCTCTAAAATGCGATTTCGGAAGGCTTGCAAAATACTCATTTACGAAGATGGTAAGCTTGTCGTTAGACGAAAATTTCTTTCCACCTAGTGCCGTTTTCAATTTTGGAAGTAGGTGGAAGTCGGAGGGGGCTAGATTCGGCGAATAAGGCGCATGCGGTACTAATTGGAAATGCAACTTGTGGATTTTGGACATCGCAACCGTGCTGGTATGCGAGGGAGCGTTGTCTTGGTGAAACAGAATCTTTTTCTTTTCCATTCCTGGCCGTTTAGCACGAATCTCAATATTTAATTTTTGTAGAAGTTCTGCATAATATTGTCCGTTTATCGTGGCACCTTTCTGAAGGTAATCAATGAGCAAAGTGCCCTTTGAATCCCAAAAAATTGATGCCATCAGCTTGTTTGCCGATAAAGTCGGTTTCGCTTTCTTTGGAGGTGCAGAACCATGTTCTAACCATTGTTTCGACTGTTGTTTAGTTTCGGATGTACTGTAGTGTATCCAAGTTTCATTGCAAGTAACAAATCGTCTACAAAAATCAACCGGATTCCGCTTATAAAGGTCCAAACACTCATTGAAAATGTGCAAACGAGTGAACTTTTGATCAGTCGTAAGCAATCGCGGCACCCATCTCGCCGAAAGCTTGGAAAGGCCCAATTCTTTCGTTAAAATGTGGTGTACGCGTTCTGTTGAAATATTTACCATGTCTGCTATCTCTCTCATTTTGAGTCGTCGATCTTGCATAATAATATTATGGATTTTTATAATCATTTCCTTAGAAGTCACGATTTTGGGTGCTCCAGAGCGCGCTTCATCAACACAGCTTCTTCTACCACGTTTAAATTCATTTACTCATCTACTTATTGTGGCGGATGATGGAGTAGATTCACCTAATGTTTCCCGTAACTTATCTTTTATTTCGGTAGCTTTTATACACTTAATTACGAAGTATTTAATCAGCGCACGATGCTCTGCTTTTCCATGTTAACAAAACGACGTGTTGCTTCTTTTTCAATCAGCTGTCAAAAATAAACTAATCAACCGATTTATCTAAATATCGGAATGTAAACATATAAATAGCCAACCTAAATTACAGTGCATTTGTTTCACCAATTAGAGCGCCACCTATGTGTCATTCTCACTACTTATCAAACTATCCTCGTATGTCCTTCTGAAACACTGGAACTCTTCCATTTTATAAATTTTACTTTTGTGTTTGGATTTTCCACCGTTTGGGATAATGACACACTTAGTTTATATGATCAACGTTTTAGAGATTTTTTCTCCTTTTACAAGTTATTTTATTTAAACACAGTAACGTTACTAAAACAATATTTAGAAAAAACGTGAATTAAACTTCAACACCATTAAAATTCTTGCAATAGAATGCAATTACTTACTTAATGCATAATTAAGTGTGGACAATGTACGTCGTAAGCAATGCCCATGTGTATTGATGAATTTTCCAAATTTAGAAGTTTTGCAATAACAAGAGGTTGACTGCCTAATATATTTTTTGCCAACCAATAACGATATGCGAGGGTGATTTGACGTGAAAATAACTTTTCAATGAAATACTTATTTTGGGGAAAGAAAATATACAATATTTTACTTTTCATCAAAGTTCGTATCCAATTCTATACACTTAGCCCAGCGATTTTACGATTTTTTTAAATTAACTAAAAATAATCTTTTTGAAGCTCTTTAAAAATAGGCTTTCGTTGCGGCTATGGAGGTAGTTCTAGTACATATAGTGAATGAGGCAGCAATTCGTAAACTAATTCGACAAATTTAACAGTTTCTATAGGGAATGAAGGAGCCTTATCATGGAATAAGTCTTTTTTTTTAATAGTCGCAGTCTATTTTTCGTCGGTTTGACATTGAAATGTGTCAGTACATCAAAATAAAATTACCTAGTTTTTGTACCCCCCTTCCGTGACTAGTAAATAATAATTATGGTTTTGAAGTCCCAAAAAATCGGTCATGATTCTATTGACTGTAAAGCAGTTTCTACCTTCTTGGGAGCACGTTCATCAGAAGATGTCCATTATTTGACCTACATTGACTTTGTATCTACAATATAGTAATGTATCCTAGTTTAATCTACAGTAACATGTCGGCGATAAAATTCTTTTTAATTTCATTTGAATATTAGAAATTGTAACAAGAATTCGCATTCGCTCAAAAGTAAGCAAACGCGACTCTCATCTTACGGTTAGCTTTTAAACATTTAAATGTTAATCCAAAATATTGCGTACCCATTCTGTTGAAGTGTGAACGGTTTTATCTATTTCATAGACATTCTTTCGGCTGTCGCTTCTGATAGTGACCTGAAATGAAGGAGTTACTCAAAATGAAGGCCCCAGATATTAAACACCGCCTGTGTTCAGGTTATTTTTGAAAGCAATGAGCCACTTACAAATCATGTCATGGGAAGAAGCAGATCCATCATAATTTTTATATAACTTTTCTTGCGTTTCTTTAATAGTTTTTCCGCATAAAAATAACCGGTGGCCCATGACATAATTAACACCAACATTAACTCTTGATATGGAGTTAATGTTGGCACTCCTTCATTTCATGTCACTCTAAAACAATTATAGGAACTTATCTATATGATAAATTTGAACGAAATTTCAACAGTATAGAAGTCTACTGTCAAAATTTCGTTCAAATTGGTCATGTACATAAATTATTACAATAGTTTAAAGCATGACTGATGTTGGCAACCCAATCAGTATAGCAAAGGTGTTGCCAACTTTTGAAAAGTCTTTTCCTGTCACCCTCGTACACTTGCAGTTGCAATATGTTCTAGGGTGTCTGCCTTTTCCTCTTAATGTTCTCCACGTCTTAACATTTTGTTTCCTAATTAACACATAACGCAAAAAATGTATGGAGAACCGATTTTCAAATCCCGCCTCAACATTTTTTGTCTTTCTTTGTCTTTTAGGAACTAATTTGCAAATTGAATGAAGTTTTCAAATAGAACTTTAACTACTAAATTCGATTAACAATATTTTCACTAAAGAATGTCGAAGAAATTTAACATGTGATTAAAATATACTCAATGACATTAGAAGTGTTACACCTAGAAGGAATAGTTTCCTGGACGTGATTTTTTGGTAATGTGATAAGCTTAAGTCAAGAATGAAACGATTAGATTTCCAAGAAATTTTATTAACACTAATTTGAAAAAAAAATCAATAATGTGTTTGGCGACCCCGTAGCTGTAGACACTCCTGTACACGTCTAGGCATCGACAAAATAAGATGGTCGATGTCTGCTTTTGGCACCTCGTTCCAAGCAACTTGAACTTGGTGGATTAACTGTGCCAGAGTTTGTGGAGGATGGTTCAAATTGGTCAGTCTTCTCCCCATTATGTCCCACACATGTTCGATGGGATTTAAATCCGGTGAACGGGGTGGCCACGGCAAAACATTAACGCCAGCTTCTCGTAGAAAGTCCATAGTACGACGAGCAATATGTGGACGCGCGTTGTCTTGCTGAAAAAGGACGTGTGGACGGCCATCTAGATAAGGCAATAAAGTGGTTTGTAGGACGTCATCAACATAACGCGCAGCTGTCATACTACCCCGAATAAACAGAAGAAGTGATCGGCTTCCATGTGCAATAGCCCCCCAAACCATTACTCCAACAGTCCTGTGCACATGCCTCTCAACAGCAAATCCAATATCACGTCGCTCTCCACGACAGCGTCTTATCCTCTGACGGCCATCATGCATGCCTAGGCAGAATCGCGATTCGTCGCTGAATACGACATTATGCCATTCTGCTTCCCAATGCTGCCGTTCTCTGCACCAGTCCAAACGTCAGAGGGTAAGACGCCGTCGTGGAGAGCGACGTGATATTGGATTTGCTGTTGAGAGGCATGTGCACAGGACTGTTGGAGTAATGGCTTGGGGGGCTATTGCATATGGAAGCCGATCACCTCTTCTGTTTATTCGGGGCAGTATGACAGCTGCGCGTTATGTTGATGACGTCCTACAAACCACTTTATTGCCTTATCTAGATGGCCGTCCACACGTCCTTTTTCAGCAAGACAACGCGCGTCCACATATTGCTCGTCGTACTATGGACTTTCTACGAGAAGCTGGCGTTAATGTTTTGCCGTGGCCACCCCGTTCACCGGATTTAAATCCCATCGAACATGTGTGGGACATAATGGGGAGAAGACTGACCAATTTGAACTATCCTCCACAAACTCTGGCACAGTTAATCCACCAAGTTCAAGTTGCTTGGAACGAGGTGCCACAAGCAGACATCGACCATCTTATTTTGTCGATGCCTAGACGTGTACAGGAGTGTCTACAGCTACGGGGTCGCCAAACACATTATTGATTTTTTTTCAAATTAATGTTAATAAAATTTCTTGGAAATCTGATCGTTTCATTCTTGACTTAAGCTTATCACATTACCAAAAAATCACGTCCAGGAAACTATTCCTTCTAGGTGTAACACTTCTAATGTCATTGAGTATAATAACGTGCGTTGACAGTTTAATTTTCTTTGATGTCATCAACTTAAGCGTTAAATAACTTCTGCAAAGTTACGAACGGCAAGTTGCTCCAAAATAATTAGCTTACAGTACTGAAAAAGTTCGTAAGCCTGAATTTCCAATCCATACTAGTATAGAAAGTTCGCTGCGAGTCGTTTACAATAAAATATTAAACAAAACGTATTTACTTTAAAGCCAACGCCTGCTGCTACTCGTACAACTATTTAAAAGAAATTTAGTTTGTTCGCATTATACATTACTCATTAAAAATATTACTACCAACCTCCACTTGGACATATACAAATACTTCCCTGAAATGTGGCATCTATGTGCTTTTATGCTATTGCGAGATACACAATAATAACACAAAAATTAAAAATAATCTTCATGTAACAGCCCGCATAGTACGTATAATCAATAACGGGTTGTTAACTTAGTAATAAATATGTACAATGAACTATCAATAGCTGCAAGAAATAAAAACAAATTCAAATCTCACTTTCATCAACATGCAAAGAGTACATAATTTTATATGTTCTCATTAGATTAATTTTCTAGCGTCTGATTTAATTACTTTTATAACAGCTTGGATACTTTGGTTTTTAGGAATTCTTTATCTTTAGTTTATTCATCGCGGTTTCTTTGACTGCGTTTGACTGTACATTAAATGTACATTATAAAATATTTTGCGGTTTCATAATTTCTTCTGTATTTATTAAATGTAGCTTTTAGTATGATTGTGTATTGACACGATATTGTAAATATATACATCGACTATATACTACAGATATATATATATATACCAGGTGTCCCATGACATGATTGCCACATGTAAATATGTGTTAGTAAAGCAATTTCGAATTCATAATATCTAATGAACATATAACATATACCCAAAACTCTATGGTAACTGAGCTACAGGAATTTATAGTTTTAGATAACCCTACTAATGCAGATATTATCTACCGCTGCAAAAATATCTCAATGAAAATCATTCAAAAAAAGTCTCTTTATTGAATTAGTTGTGCAGAATATCCACCCAGTTGCTGTATATATAGTCTAGCAGCTCTTCTTAGAATTATAGATGTAACTCTGCTAACAATCTCAGGATCAACGAGAATATTTTCTGCGGTATCTATAATAATGATATAAGTTGTTTTGTATAAACCAAATTTTTTAGTCTTCCTCCTAAAAATAATGTATTAGAATTAACTCTGGTGATCTTGGTGACCAAGCAACCACTGAACTTCTAATCCATTAATTCATGTAATTCCGATTCAGAAAATCTATTACTTGTCTACCAAAGAGCAAAGTTGCGCCATTGTGCTATATCCATAATCGTCGCCTTATATTAAGAGGAACGTCATCCAGCATTATCGTAAGATCATTTTCCAGAAAAGGTAGTTAACGAACTGCCGCTAGACCTTCTTCGATTTTAAATGAACTAGTAAGAGGGTCATCAATATAACCACGCCAATCATTCACCGAAAATCTATCTTGCAAATGGGATTCCCTAGTTTGCCGTTGATTTTCAAGTTCCAAACAATGTGAATTTCTGATGTTATTGATACCGTTTCTGTTGAAGGAGGCTATACAATATTTTCCGACAAAGCCCTCAATTTCTCACTACCCACTGACTAAATTCAAATCTGGATGCATAGTCGCCAGGTTTTAAAGCTTGTAGCGGTAAAATTTGGTACGGGACAAAAGGAAATTGTGTTCTCTTTACTCTATTGAGCATTAACCATATTAAGCATTGTATCTTCTTGAGCAAATTATTTTTGCACGATTCGTTCAGAAGTAGCTGCAGGAAACTTGCCAATTTCTTCTTAAAAACAGTTTCTCAAAGCATTTTATAAGTGGAAAGTTGCCGACGATATTCATCAACTGTCATTTGTCCATTTCCATAAACAAAAATAAACAAACATACTTTTAAGTGTATTTTAATGTAACACGAAAAAATAAACGCTCTAAATTAACTTGACGCTTACTGCCACTACTGATGAATCACAGTCAACCCAACTTTTGATAACAATGAAATCAACGACGGTATCTAATACCGCATTAGTAGGGTTATTTAAGACTTCAAACGCTTGTAGCTCAATTACGAAAGAGTTTTGAGTATATCTTTACCAAACATTTTTAACTTGAAATTACTTCAGTAACACATCCTTAAGCTGTGGCAATCATGTCATGGGTTATCCAGTATATTGCTATTGCGTACTATTTATTATGTAATAGATATAACACATATAAAACATCGTATCTCACTGTATAACATATTATTGCACCTATTTTTAATATAATTTATGTATTAAACATACATATATAAACATAAATATTGCATATACACATTTATATAAACAGCACCTAACCTTCTGTTAATTTTAACATAAAGATCATCGATGACACATGTAGTATTATCAATATTTCCAGTATAGGTTCAAGAGATGTACGTCGTGATGATAATATATGTGAATACGTGGAAAACGAACACTACGTGTCTAGTGAAGGATTCGGAGATTTAAAAAACCTCTGCTCACTGGAAGAAGTATACCGATAAACATCATTCAATTCACTGACTGGATCTTTAAGGTAATTTTGATGAAGCTTGTGGTTGGCTAAGCCTGGATCTTTGCTTAGCATATCATACAACTTTTTGTGAACGACTATCCATATTCGTCTGTTAATGATTGGAGATGCTGATTTATATTGTCCAAGATATCCAAACACATAGATAATGTCAAACTAATATTTAGTAACTCGCTTATTGCGTTCATTAATGTTATTTAATTTTTGTGCAAAATACTTAAGTTACTAGGAACTTGAGGAACTTCAAAATGCTGCTAATATTCGCTGATTGTATTAGACTGACCAAGATTACATTTCATAATAACAGATTTGTGTCAATAAAAATACTTATTATAGTAGTAGTTATAGTAGAACGCAGCTTTTAGTCAAGTACCCCATCTGATTTGAATAGGTTCAGGGGGCTAAGGAACTCTTGAACAAACTCTACACAACACTTTTATACTTATATTATATGTAACACTTAGTATTTTCTTCTACCAAGTGTAAACAGTGAATTGTATATATTAGATGTAATAATTGGCGAAAATGGCTTTTCAATAAAACACCAATTTTTGGGTAGCAAATGAGTGTGATTATTGGCACCAAAATATTTTAATGTCTGCACAAACCATGTTACATTTATAACGGACATACTCTCAATAACAATCTATAATTTTTTATTTGTAACTTAAGTAAAGTTTTTCGAAAGAAGGTTTCATATTTTGAATTGACACTTGCTACGAAGTTATCGTCAGCAAAAAATACTTTTCATAATTTTTTGCCAGCATGGCTAAATGATTTTCAATGGTTACAAAAATAACTTCAAAATATTGCTCTTCGGCATTGACAGCTTTAACAAATTCATCTACATATGCAAACATTTCTAGGTGTTCTTGCTTTATATTTCTACTTTACTTTTCAACAAAAAGCATTAACTTGATCAGTCGTATCCAAGATATGCATTTGCCATGTGGAGTTGACGATTTAAGGTATTTAATGTTTCGAATATGTCGACCAAGAAACTCAATTTCATCAAAAATTAATTATCTTGAACTTCTCGGCTTCTGATCTGTTTTCTTTTTCTAGAAAAATGGCGATTTCGTTTCTTATTTCATAAATGCGTTGCAAAACTTCCGCCTTGTCTTGCTACAAAATAGTAACGCCGACTGTACTGCACCCAAATCTTTACAAAGTGCAATATAGATGCTTGATTTAACGGGTCTCCTTTTGATATAATTTGTACTAGGATTACTTTGGAAGTCAGAGCTTTTCTGTGAATCATACAATAGGTCTAGACCCACTATGAATATCCGTGTTTCATAAGTGCTTGCAAATTTTGACGTCTTCCAGACATTGTACAAGCACCATAGATATATATTCCAACACAGCTTTGCTACCCCTTGTATTTAATATATTAAATAATGCACGTGATGTTACTCTAAGTCCTATTGGCTTACAGAAAATTAGTTCTTCTACTGCTGACAAACCATCACAAAATCGAATATAAGCAATTAATCGTATATAGTCTAATTCTCACTTAGGATCATTAAAAATTTGTCCATGATTCGGTATTTATCTACAGCTACTCGACTACGGAAAATTGCAGTCAACACGAAAATTTCAATATACACAATCGAGAGTCGATATGCCTGAGACTGGCTGGAGTAGAACGAGGTGCACGTCTACACTATATACATATACATATATATATATATATATATATATATATATATATACGTTGCGGTCGCGATGGATAGGGAGCCACTAATTCTGATTTGCCAGATATTAATAAATTTATCCTTTCATGGTAATGTATTAAAGTAGAATCGTAGTGTGGCCTTAGTGTTAAAACACATTTGAATAGAAACTAATATTACAATTATAGCACTATTTCAACAGAAAATTGTTCTATGAAAAGAATGGCAGGGGACGCGATGAGAATTATGATTGAAAATTGGGCCGTAAATAATAAAAGTTTGAGAAACGGTGCGCTAAGTTAGAATTTTTATATGTGTATGTATATGAAGTGTTCTATGTAATGATTTATTGTTAAAAAGTTAAAAGGATATTTAAGGTAGAACCCAGTTGAAAAGTAATGTGTGTAGTTCTGAACTTTCCATTTTTTATATCGTAGCGTGTCTGTCATTGTTTACTTAATTATAATTTGAAACGTGAGGTTACAATGTGGAAATATAATCAATTATTATTTTTAAAAAATTGTTATTACTGTTGACGATAAATAAGTACCAAAAAGGTAAATAAAACCCCTTTCCACATCAATTTTCGTATTCTATATAAGTATTTCGACAACTAAGTTGTCATCATCAACAATTAATTAATCACTGTGTCGCACTTGGATCCGCCGGCGTAAATGTTTTAGTGTGTATCTGGTGTTGATGCAGTATGATTTTGGGCGAGTTTTATTCTTGATTCGACTTAGTTGTCGCAATACATGTACAGAATACGAACATTGTAGTCGAAAAAGAACTCATTGACCTTTTCTGATTATTCAAAGAACCACAGTCTCCTTAAAAATTTACTTTCAAATAAGTACCAAACGAACTTTTAATAACAACGAACTAAATCAGTAGTTTATACACATATTATGCTAGTGAATAAGCAATTATTCATATGCTTCTATGCATAAAGTTTAAGCGTATTTTTATATAAAAGCATCTAAAAAGGAACGAAAGATTACATTTTTAAACTTTGATCTTTCAAGTAAAGTTGAAAAATGAAATATTCAAAATAAAATAATGTATTTTCAGATATTCTACGGTAACAATACGGGATTGGGAGTGTATTTAAGAATCCAAGAATATACAGGTACTCCATACTAACCTCGTCATTTTAATATTATCCTTCCTTGATGATTGTACGCCTGTATACATTAAAAAATGATAACAGATAAGCAGGAAATTGAATTTGTACTTACTACTGATTTATTAAAAAAATGTGTACTGTCTCTGATTATGAACAATTTCTGTAATTTATTTCTAAGAAATATAAATAATCTTCCAAAAGACATTATTATAAAAAACATTCCGAGTGCAGGGTCATTCGATAAGTAATGAAGTATTTCTGTTCATTTATTTTATTTTGAAATTTGCACTGTGCTTTAGAACTGATTGCCACCATTTTCTTGTTTTTAATTCATGTCTTGTACAAGATGTTAAAAAAGTGTCAAACTTAAAATGGGACTAGTATCTGTCAAGATATGCGCAGAAAAGTCTTAATGAAGTTAACAGATACCGAAGATTATGTCTTTTGTAGCATTTATTCTTATCCCTTTTTTTCATTCGTAAAAACTTGCATTTTCTAATTATATTCTGTCCAATACTTTGTTGTTGATATTTAGTGATTAGAGCACAATTTAACAAATTTTCTATTTCTATGTCTATTTAATTTAACATTGAATTAATCGACAATCCTTTCATGTATGGTCATGCTAATAAAAATTCCACAGAAAGGTTACGTATTTAAGTTGACGCGTATACCAATCATCAAATCTCTTCGGTTCATTTTTTTGACTCCGGAGAACCAAGGTTAGTGTCCACCCCTGAAGGAGAAGGGGAAATTTTAGCACGGATAGGGCAGAATCTGAAAATGAGTTTGCGAAATATTATATATTAGCCGAAGTAGGAATTAGTGCTCGTCTTGTTTGAAGAATCCTTCACCAACAAAATTTTTCCTCGTACCATGTAAAACATGTACAGACCCTAAATATACCCAGTTCAGATGAAATGAAATTTTTTAATTCAACAATACGCATCTGCGAACCGACGAAAATCTCCATAAATTATGAAGATATCAAGTATGTTTTTCTTTGAACCAATAATTGAGTATTTTGAGTGACAAATTACTAGTTTCGGTTGTTTTATCAAACCGATTGTCTTTTTTGATCTTTTAGATGACGTACCTTTGAAGGAAAGGCAACAAATGTGGTTAACTAGCAATTTACCCGGAACCTTGGGACATAGATAAAAAAGTGTGGACTTGTATCATGGCCTACTAAATCACTTAATTTAAGCTCTCCTAATTTCTTTCTTTTGTAATACTTGAAACGATTTACTTCATTGTTTTGTAAATGCGCTTGAGAGGCTGCACCAACGAGTAGGCCAAGAATGCCACCGAATTTGAACCAATATAGAGGTTTTGGAGATACGATAACTCCTGTGAAATGGAGGAAGGGCAATTTAAACACCCCATTTGATTCTTTTTCTTTTATGTTTGTGCATAAATTTCTTTGTCTGTTTATTTCTACATTAGGAAAAAGGAGGTGTAAACACAAAATATTTCATGCCTCCGAAACTGTCTATTTTCGGACCTATGTTCATTAAGGCTTTTGTGCATATACTGGGCCATACTGTCACCTTTTTTCTTACTCTCTCTTACTCTTTGCTTTTCAAAAAGTGTTGACAAGGTCGAAGAGTATAGTAAGCAAAGTCCGTTAGGATGGATAGATGTTTTCCCAAGCAGAGCTGTTAATCTTGTTAACCATAATTGCTGCTGTATGGAAATTAATGTATCGATCTGAAGAACTACGCTTTTCCTATCGACTAACGCTGATTTCTTGAGAAGAAACCTGTTTATATTCATTAACTCTAGACAATTGCTGTAATTATTTCATTTTCATTTAGCAGTTCATAGTGGACTATGTCTCAACACTTTACCAGATGCTCAACAAGTGTTTTAAATGTAATCCTTGCTTTGGTGTTGGTATTGGCTGTTTTTTTGTTGCTTACCATTTTTTTTTACAAGAAACAGTAGCGTACAGAATCCACTCAACAAACTTATGAGAACATTGTCCGTTGTACAATCGATTAATTGATTCGATATTTAAATGGCCGACTTTTTTGAAGTGATAAAATGTCGAATGAGCTGTTGAGAGACTTCTAAATTATTCAACACTCCAATTTTAGACTAATTTTAATGAGTGTTTTAATCCTGACAGCGTAGTTGATAATAGGGCGACAATACCAAAAATCATGTCAAAGCTTAAAACTATTAGTATAAAATTTTGTAAACTATGTTTGAATCTTTCTTACATAATTGCTTTATTATCGAATACCAGGATAGCCGTTTATATTTCGGGAATAGCAAACAAAAAAAAATTTGCATTATCTAAAATAGTTTTATTGCTTTTCAAAATATTCTTTTAAAAAATCAATGCGCTTTTGCATTAGTTTAAACCAATCTGAAAAGCATTGCTGCCCATGTGAAGGGGCTATCTCCAAAATATGAGTTTTGAATGCCTCAACTGTCTCTTCCGGCGTAGAAAACCGTCGACTACGAAGTTTATTCTTCACGTGTGGGTACAAAAAGAAATAGCGGATCGGGCTGTACGGCGGATAGCTCATCAATTCAATGTTTTGCTCGGTAATTTATTCAATTGTTTGAACCGACCTGTGAGAGCTCGCATTGTCATGGCGGAGAATGGTCTGTCGTTTTCGGTTTGTTTTGCTTATTTCTTCAAAAACTTTTGGCAAACAAATAGTTGTGTACCATTCGGAATTGATCCTTCTACAACTCTCTAAAGGCACGGTTGTAAGGTGACCGGTTTTTCCGAAAAAACAGGCGACCATTTGTTTTGATGCGCTTCGAGCGGGAACAACTTTTTGTTGGTTACGCTTGTCTTACTGAAATACAAGAAGTGCATTCGGCGATTTTTACAATGAGTGAAATTATTCAACAAAGAAGTTCCATTAAATTTTGTGTACGAAATCAAATTTCTGGTGCCGAAACATTCAGAATGTTGCAAAAGGCCTTCGGTGGTAATTGTTTGTCGCGAGCAAGTGCTTTTGATTGGTACAAATTATTCAAAGAGGGTCTAAAACGCGTTGATGACGAACCACGTCCAGGACGGCCATCAATATCAACTGATAATCAACACGTCAATAGAATCAAGGAATTGGTGCTTGAGAATCGACGATTAACAGTCAGAGACCTTACTGGCATCGTTGGAATATCGGAAGGATCAGTGAAAACCATTTTGAAAGATCATTTGGTCCTAAGAAAAGTGAAAGCACGATTTGTTCCAAAATCACTCAATGCTTTCCGACAACTCTTGGTTTTTGCACCACGATAATGCACCGTCGCATACTGCATTAATTCTTCGTGAGTTTTTCGCCAAATTTTCAACCAATATCGTGCCGCAACCACCGTATTCGCCTGATTTAGCTCCGTGTGACTTCTGGCTATTCAGCAAACTCAAACGACTGCTCCGGGGAAACCGTTTTGAGTCAATTGAAGACATTAAACGTGAATCGCTACGCGCATTGAAGGCTATTCCTGAAATTGACTTTAACAACTGTTTCAAGAATTGGAAGAAAGGTTTTCACAAGTGTATTGGGGCCAGGGGGGATTACTTTGAGGAGGACGAAATAGATTTGGAGGAATAAGTTAAGAATTTAAAAATTATGAACAAAGTCTTATTTTTTGCCCACAGTAGTATATACATAACCCAATGCAACCGCAGCAATTTTGAAGAAAAATACAGAATTGGACAAAAAAATGAGATGTAGGAGATTGTAAAAAAGTATATTAAAACAGTTTACCCAATCCAGTTATAATCAACTCCAAATGTGTATTGACGAAATATTAAGGAAGATCAAGTACAACACATTTTTTTAACAAACTAAATATTTCTATACAAACTTTGAAATTCGTTTTATTTCTGCGGAAAGAATTCAGTTCCATTATACTTTTTTTTGCAAAACCACAAACTTCTTTCATATTGATTTCAATACTCTAAAATAAAGCCACAAAGTTTTTGCAACTATAACTCAAAAGAAAGTTTCTATTTTCTGAAAATCGATAACTTGACACCTTACGGAAGGTAGTCAATGAAAAGCTTTTAAAATTGCAACAATAGTAATTTAATCGTTAACTGTTTTAGGAAATAACTAAAAATTTAATCATAAATGCATAGAAGTATGCGCTTTTGCGAAACTAAACTGAAACATTCTAATTATATATAATGCGGAAATTTTTGAAAAAATGTTCAGCGCGGTACTTGAAACTGTGATCTCATTCTCTCCATATATGTACTGTTACCATTAGACCACATAGATAGTTAATTCGAGTATTTCTAGTGTACCATACTAGTGGTGATGGCACATTCTCAGACAAAATGAAATACTTTTCAAAAATTCCTCTTAAAATTAGAATTCTTCATCTTACCATAGCAAAATTAAGAGTCTAGCGTTGGTTTTCATTTAATAACTGTTTCCATAATGCAATTTATGACACATTAGAAGGACTAGAATTCACGGTGTCCGTTATCTAATGGTGATAGCACATTCTCGGAGAGAAAGAGATCACAGGTTCGAGTCCTGCGCGCAAAACGGAAACTTTTTTAAAATTTCTGCATTTTACATACAATATAGAACACGGTTAAACTTAAAATTTTTCAGCTTAGCATAGCAAAAGCGCATATTATATGCAATTAATAACCTGCGTGTTATAACACATTAGAAAGACGTATTCAAATTCACTAGCTCCGTAGTGTAATAGTGATGGCACATTTTCGGAAAGAATGAAATCGCGTTTTCGAATCCAGCGCAAAATAATTTTTTTTCAAATTTTCTTCATTTCAAATACAATATAGGAACCGGTAAAGTTAGAATTGTTCATAATCATAAATAATTTATAAAATACAAATTGTATGTACAAAGATGTTAAGAAATACTTAGGAAACTTTCTTACAACAAAAAAGGGTAATTTCGATTTTTAACTAAATAAAATGAACAAAAATATGCTATTTGCTTCAGATCAAATACCTCAAAATAATCCAGGAGCTATAGGAATTCACGATTGCTTCTAAAAATTATATACACATACTCTATTTACTATTCTTCTCACATATAATACTATTGCGAAAGTGAAATCGAAACCCTGTCAGTATTATACGTGCTAATACTCTATAATATTCGAATAGATGGAATGAAGTTATCATACGTGCTGATACCCTATAATTTTCTACAAGATAAGGCGATTTTTACCGGACGGAATATTATGTGTTGTTGGCCCGACAAACAAATTTTCTTAAGAGATATGAAAATAAATGAAATTAACAGCAAAAATTAAAATGCCTATTAGAGGATACGTACTTTTACATTTTCTAATTGGTATTTTAAAAGTTCACTCATAAAATTGAACTAGTTACGCTATCCGTGTGAAAAAAATTATGTCACATTGTGGCATCAAGTTATTGTCAATGCCCCAACATAACATAACATGACACTATATTATGAACCACGAATTAATTATTGCATGATAATGCATTCTAGAAATATACTAACATGAAAATTGGTCAATGTTGTCACGTCAAATTTGTTGATAGATTTTATTTATCTTTAGTGTGCACAAGCAACAGGAGCTATCAACATGTAAACAACATCATAAAATATAATAAATAACATGAAATATATAAAAGATTTTGTACAATAATAATTCCTAGCACGAAACTTACGATACGATATCTACGATAACAATACATGATAGAGCTGCTCTGACTAACAACCGGTCCCAACCATACGGGCCCAGAAATGGATGTATGTATGTATATATGTACATATGAGTATATTGTATGACAAAAGAAAAGACACTAAAGCGTGCCTCCCAGATATTCATTTATTGTATAGTAGCACAGCAGGGCCCTAATTCGTTTTTTAAATTTATCCATGCCAGTATCGTAGTTCTGAAAGATATCGGCAATTTATTATAAAGTCCAATCTGGATACCGGTTCTCCCGGTTCTCGAAAAACGTAAAGATCTAACCGTATAATTATTCTTTGTTTCTAATAATTCCTATATGCTTGTGTATGTAAAGCAAAGCATGATAAACAAATGTTCAGAAAAATAACAATTTAAGTGAATAGTAATCCTCAGTAGATGCCCCACTTGTGGCTATATACATACATATGTACATTTGCTCGAAGCATAATATGATACTTCCAGCCCAATTCATGATTTGAAAGAGTACCCAAGATATTGGCACTCACCAAGCCATTAGTAGTAATTCTCAAAGCATGTGGTATGTAACGTATCTTACTTTCAATCATAACCAATTTGCTTGCAACAAACCAGGTATTTGATTGTCGTTATACATCGGAAACAGAATCGATATTCCTTCATCTTGGCACCGCCTCTTAGACAATTCTGGTACCGATGTTTCATCAGCATTTTTACAGAACATCTTCAAACCAATTTATGTGTCTGAAAGTCTGGAATGGTGTTTAAAGTTGGTTTTAATGTTGTTTTTAAGAAGTACTCTACTGATACCGTCAGAATATCAAGTTTGGAGAAATCATTGATAAAGACCTCGGTGATGTGACTTAATTCCTAAGAGAGAGAATACTGGTCAGATATGTTGAAAGCTCTTTGAACTAAGGAGTCAATGACGCCCTGCCTTTGGAAGCAATAGTGATGGGAAAGGGCGTTTAGATACCGATCATTGTGCGTGCGTTTACGGTATACAGAATGTCCTAGTGAACCATCCAGACGATGATTCACCAAGACGTTTAGGAAAGGGAAGGAATCTTCTGGTTCAATCTCCATGGTAAAACTCATGGAATTGTGCTGGGAATTTAGGAAAGCAAGGAAGTTAGAAAACCGCGTAGCCTCTTAACCACATCATATAAAGACACGTCCGAAAATTCCAGACCTTACTACCCTAATCTCCACAAAAAAATATTTCTATATTTCTATACCATACACCGTTATCAAGTGCTCTAAACGGCCCTTATCTACCAAACAAATTTGTGTTATTCCCAAAGGGCCCAATTCTGCGTCTACTCCCAAATACATCCCTACAGGAAACATCATTAGTGGCATAGGGTGCGCTCTTGTTAGAATCTCTCCAACTATCGCCGATTCCATCTGTTTCGAAACTTCAAAAGTTATCTATAGTTTTCTAAACACCCCAATAACCTAAACTGCGATGATGATTATTTCCTACGCAAAGGCTCTCAATCCTGTATTTCCAAATTTCTCAACCATAACCGTAACTCTCAATTGACCTGTGACCAATATCTCTCTATAAACCCATCCATCTCAGACTTACACCAGTCTCAGCGCGGCTGTTAATACCTAAAGACGTACATGATTATTTTTCACTAAAAGGGTTATATCATACGCAATCTACAAAGTTCTGGCACAGGATCGATATTTACCCTGTATATATAAGATTATGAACAACAGGAATCCAAAATGGAGCCTTTGGGAACACTATGCCAAATGCAGCCCTGTCCTCTCACAGACGAAATGCATGATACCTGTTGTCTACGCCTTTGAAAGGTCACAAAAAAATTCCGCTAACAGAGCAACGTTCCTCGAAAGCATCACCCACAAATTACACTAGCTAGAGCACGGTATCAACTGCTGACAAATCTAGTCGAAAGTCAAATTGCTCGAGAAGAAATTATTCTTGTTGAAGTAATAATCTATTAAGTAATAATTTTTCCAAAACTTTCGCAATCACTGAAATAATTTCAACTAGACGACAATTTGCCATATCAGTTTGATTTCCGTTTTTAAAAATAGGAATAACTTTAGAAACCTCCAAGTAGAAAGAATAAATGCCTACAATAAAGGATTCATAAATCACATAAGTAGTGCTGTAATCAATAATATTCTTCAGTAGTATAATATTCAACTGATAAATATCCTTACAGGTTTTAGGCTTTGAAACCTTCATTACTTCAATTATTTCATATTCACTGACTAGAATAAAGAAAAAAGAACTATTACTGTTTAAGGCCCTATTCCTTAATAAGTTGTACGAAAAAACAGTCGCGCGATCAAGATTTTTATACGGTTCACCAACAATATTTGTAAAATAGTGTATAAAATCGTTTAGCGATAAATTCACGTCAGACGTCTAGATTCTGGAGCATCTATTTAATTTTATATTTATTATTTTCCAAATTTCTCTATAGTGAATTGTAAAATTTTCTAACCTGTCTAAATAGTACACCAATTTTGTTTTCTTGTTTTTGAGAGAAGAGCATTACGATCGTTTTTAATTTCTTTATATAAGTTAAAATTTCCCTTGTCTGTTTTGAGACATCATGTACTAAATTCAATAATTCGTTCATATCCCGCAGCTTAGGAGATAGTCGAGCATTTTAGGGGCTCTCAATTGACAGATCCTTCTTCGAACAACAGGAAAAGAGATATTGTGATGTTTATGAGTGCTAACATTTTGTTATATATGTTACTCTCAGCGTAAATTGTATTTCAGTCAGTACTTGAAACCAAATCAGCAAAGTGCGACCAATTTTTCGAACTATATACTGTTACAGATTTATTTTAGACGTTCATATTCATTGTCCATCGCAGTAAATTATTATGCAAAATTTATCGTGCATATTAAAATTAAATAATTTTAAATTCTTATCCACTTTCGCTATCTTCTATGAATGTGAGTCGTTATTTTCATATATTTGTATTAATAAGTATTCTTCCGATATTAAAATTTAATCTCAGATAAAGGACACGGTTAATAATAAGTCCCTATTTATCAAGTGTTTTTTTTGCTTGTGACGTTATGAGCGAACGTTTATAACTGGTTGAATCACGTATGTGAATTCGTTTTCTTTTGTGAATCTACATTCAGTTTGTGACTGTTATAAAAGAAAAACAGAAGTGGACGTGGTTTGAGCGTTGTCTTTAATTTGAAAAGAGTTTTCTTGCGACTGTATGTCTGAACTAAGATACGCCAATCAATTATTTATCGATCTGGAGATGTGTGATAGATAATTAGTCGATGAATTTACACTAGTGTGGAAAAGGACATCCATTTTTATTTATGGTATTTAAAATTTCCACCAAATGGAATTAATTCTCGGATTAAGCAATCCTCTATCTAGCTGATGTAGAAATGATGAGTCTTTGTATTACTTGTGTTTCATTTAAATCTTGTCTTTTACGTTACGTGTAGGGCTCTTGGAAGCAGTGCGAGCTGTTTTTTTTTGTGTTATCTAGAATGAACACATATAAGCCATATTAAGTCAAGGAAGTAAGGCGAATTAAACTGGATAGCAGCTACACATTCACAACATTCTCGGTGGTTAAAGAATCGTACCAGAGAGGTTGGCAAGCTACTCTAATTTTGTGACCTTATTACATATATATCAGGGCTTGTATAAAGTTACCCTATTATATTCTTACGTAAACGAGGGATACGTTACCCTCCAGAGACAATAATATAATCACACGTGTTTAATAGTTCATAAATTGAAACTGTAAATTTTCTTTCTTGAACTATATAAGTAAATAGTGAAAAAAGTTAATAGATCTAGTCTTTTGTTAATTAATATCAAGAAAATTATATAACTTCTATCTTTTTTATTGTTATTGGAAACGATTTAACATTTGAACTTGTTATATATCCATCTTGTGTGAACCAGTTATATGTGCATTTGGAGAATCATATGATGCCATTTTGTTTATTTTTGCTGTAATTACTTACTGATCTATCTCAGATGAGATTGTGTTACATATTGTACTATTAATAGTTAATATAATTTTCTTGTGTGCAATATATAAACATATTTTCTTATGTCAAGATTGTAGGTCAGGTATCGTATTATAAAGATTTTTCATATAATTCAATAGTTGTCGAGTTGTGTTATTGAATTTTTTTTTCTTTTAATAAAATATTTAATCGTTATTGATACTTTATTTCTTCGATTATTATAATATTTATCTTTTTTCTCCTAATGCAATGAAATTGGGGCATACGAATTTTGCCCCTATACATACCAAAGTACGTATTCTCCTAAAATCCACGTACTTCAGTATTGGCACACACTTCTAGAAATTTAAATGCTATTATGCCCATTTATAAGATCTTGTATTGAAAGAAACCTCCCTAGCTCTTCGAATCACTGATTACTTTCAACCCTAGAAGAAGCCAAGTATTCTTTCAGGTAAGAATTACGAACATTGCAGTATTAATCTCGGCACTAGTGTGTAAAGGGGAGTAACAATATTTTGAATGTTATAAAAGAGTTATCCAGTTTAATGGAAGGCACTTAAAATGTAATATACTGAGCCTCATGATCAGATATGTGAACATTCGGAACACTAGCAAATATGTTGGCCAAGCAACTGACCTTACCATTACAATACCTAGTCCCATCAAAGATCCATCTAAGCTGAAACTACACATTAAATCGAGACATTTCTTGATATTTCCATTATTAAAAAAGTTACCCGCCAAAATAACACTCTTACTCATATTGACCCGACCAGTTTTGTCAAACACAACAGTTAGTTAATCCATGATGATGATGATCCATTACTCATTTTGAAAAATACATTTTTTTTGAAGTGTTAACTATAGCGTTAAAATAAGTAAAAAAATAATAAATAGACTCATTATGTGAATCAAAAGCCGAATCATATGGCAATTTTAAAGAATATATTAGTAAAAAGAGGAACAACATGGTTGTTTTATTTAAATAAATTAAACAAAAAATGTTGCAACCTTGAATACATTAAACGTGAATAAACAAAAGCAATATATATTCAAAATATATAATTAATCTAAGGGTTGTAATAAAATATGTAACAATACTGCAGGAATAGGACATACAGGGGTCGGTAAAAAAATAGGTATTGTACATTTATGTACGTAATTTATAGTAGTAATTTATATGTTCCTGGATAGTAGAGAGGCGCATTTGAATTCAAATTCGAGATTCGATCTAATCCGACTTTGAATTAGAATCTCTTTAAAATAACTCGGTCCGAAATCCAAATTAAATCCGAATCTAGTTCAGATTTCGGACCCAGTTCATATTTCAAACCCCATTAATTAAATTTTAAGCTCATAATACATTTGATTTCTCCAATGCAAGTGTAATATATGAAATTTTACAATGAAAATTAATAATTAATATTTTCATTACAAAACTTCATTCACTTCTCTATCTCGTACATAAAACATGAAAGTATATTTTGATTAGTATGTGAAGTGTTATCGTACATGAATATTATTAATATTCTACAGGATGTATAGAAAATTCCCTTAAAAGAATTCTATTATTTTATGTTTACATATTTATGCAATTTTTATTATTATTTTTTTTATTCTTTTATCTAATATTTTCTGCTTAGTTTTTCTTCAGTTTTAATACTGAACTATGTTAAACATTTATACCACAATTTGTGGCCTTTTTATAGAATAGGTTTCTATTGAAAGTGTAAATATGTTTATTTTTGCTTTGTGCTGAGGCAAGTTTTTTTCTCCATAATCATGTTTACATGAAAATAAATGTGTTCTGTACACTGAATGTTAGCTTGATGTAAACATATCTCACGCTCGCACGCGCGCTACCTGATGGAGATTGCGCTGCATAACATGCTCTTTGCTACTTGTTCTCGACGGCAATACCGAATCCATAAACGTATTTGGCGAAAAAGATTTTTTTAATAATAATAAACTTTTTATCCAACAGATCAAATCCCAATTACAGGGCAACAAATATTGACATAAAAATAAAACGTCAAGCAAGAGTAACTATAAGTAATAAGAAAACAAACCAAATGTAATTGAAAATTTAATATCACAGTTTCTAAATATTGTACTATAATTTCGACAGATGATATATGGAGGTAATTTTATTAAGACATTGGTACGCGGATACTGTGAATAAAAAGTAACAGGATACTGCGTGTTTGATGAACTAATAAATTAAAGACTAGGTGAATCGATATTATTATGAAATAATTTATAGATAAAAGCAATACTACAAGAAATACAGCTAAATTGTAGAGAATGCATCAAAGCGAGAAAGTACATATCTATGATCAATTATTAGCACATATCTATGATCAATGATCATGAAATCAATGAAAACACATAAATTTAGCAATTCTGCGTTGAACAACAGCTCAAGTGTCAAAACGAACTAGGAAAAAAAAAGGAGTTGGAAAACTTAAACATTTTCTAATATCCTGAAATTTCTATTGATAAAACATAAACTCCTTCTCACTGACGAGATAATAAAAGTAAAGTGACCATTTAAAGTCAATTTCATATCAAAGACGTTGCAAATTGTCATTATGTAATTTGTAAGTAGAAACGGTGATTTTCTGGTATACGACATTATTTTACATTTGTCAGTATTCAAAGAAATATTATTTATTGTACACCAATCTGACATGCTATCTGTATCAGACTGTAGACAGTAGATCACATTCCTCCGGATCAGAAATTATACAAAATATCTTCAAATCATCAACAAAAAGCAATTTTTCAGAAGATTCAACAATATCAATGAAAATATTGAACAATAGAAGAATCCGGTTTGAAACCTGCGGTATTCCAGAAGTTGATATATAATTAGCAGATGAATATCCATTGCAAAGTACGTACTATGAACGTTGAAACAGGTAACATATAAAGAAATGACCGAAGGTGAAATTATGATGTTTCAAAGAAAACAATGAGTTATCTAGACAATCGAAAGCTTTTGAGAAGTCTGGATAAAAAGCATCCACTAGTTTTCTAGAATCCAAAGCATTAGCAACAAATTGAGTGAATGGCACAAATTAGTAATGATCGAACACCTATAAACGAAGCGATACTAACAAAAATATAGATGAGGGAATAGGGAATAAGATAGGGAATGGATAGCTAAATAGATACATTGACCAAAATGCATTGCAAAATTAGAAAGAACAGCAATTGACAAAACAGGAACTATTCTCGTAGTGTTCCGTTCAGTTGGAGAAGTAGAAGACATCAACACCAACTGAGAAATTTTAGATAGCGGATTAATAAGAACTTATCTGCAATCTCTAATTTAAAAGGCTGATATTTGGCAATGTTCAGATGTAAATTGGTTTTTCAGTTTGCAGATAGATGCTTCAATATCCTTGCAGGGAACTTTGAAACTGGGATGCAAGGCATGCTGTTGGACGAACTGAAAGAATCAGAATACGTCGAAACTCAATATGAAGTAATGTAATCTCTTATAGCATGTAAGATGACGATGTATAGAATTAATACTTGCAATAATTTGATGTGTAAACCATTTAGGTTGAAGATTTGTTGTGAAGTATAAATTTGGGTACGTATTTCTTAAAAAAGGAGTATAATATTTAAGAAGTTGCAGAAATTGAAAAAATTATAAAGTATTTGAGACTTAATCATTGGTATTTTAAGTAGAGAATTATGAACAATTAAAATTTCCAACTAATAAAATATTCTGGTAATTTATTTCTTGTCCAAATAAACCAACAAGCCATTCGAAATTACACAAAGGTACTTACAAAACAGAAACTAAAATAATTTCAACACGAGCTGATTAGGAATATTGCAAAGCGATATCCTTAGTTCCGTCAATGGATTTCATGGGGAGCCATGATATTACTAGTTCTCTTAAATTTTTATTCAAACTAAGTAACAATATACACGAATTAATTCCAAAACAACCATAAACGAATAGTTTACTTATTGCTTATGAAAGTTGTTAAAAGATAATGTAAAGTCATTAACTCGAAAACGAAATTCTGTATATATTGGGTCTGGGAAAAAGTTCGTGGCGTTTTTTCAGTAAAATTCAACTGGTCCCCGCATGGCGCGTGGACGAATTCATTTAAACCAAATATGCTCCATTATTATCGACAATGTTTCGCCATTTTTTTGGTAGATCCATGATCCCATCGGTGAAAAACTTCTGTGGTTTCTGGTCGAAAAACTGAATCAAGTAGTTTTCACAGGCTTCTTTTGAAACCAACTTAATTCCATTGAGAGAGTTCTGCAGAGATCGAAACAGATGATAGTCAGAGGGTGCTATATCCGGACTGTAAGGTGGGTGCATCAAAACTTCCCAACCAAACTCTCTCAATTTTTGACGGGTCATCAAAGAAGTGTGTGGTCGGGCGTTGTCATGATGGAAGACAACACCTTTCTTATTAATCAATTCGGGCCGTTTTCTTTCAATCGCCTGGCGTAATCTCTCTAGTTGTGCACAGTAGAGTTGAGAATCAATCGTCTGACCAGTTGGAAGTAGCTCGTAGTGGACGATTCCCCTCCAGTCCCACCATACACACAGCATCACTTTTTTTGGCGTCAATGTTGGCTTAGCGAACGCTTGTGACGGCTCACCATCCTTTATCCACGATCTTTTACGCTTCCGATTATCGTACGTAATCCATTTTTCATCTCCGGTTATTAAACGTTTCAGAAACGGCTCGATTTCATTCCGTTTCAGCAGCGCATCGCAGATGTTAATTCGGTCCATCATGTTTTTCACGCTCAACTCATGAGGAACCCATACGTCAAGCTTCTTTTTGTAACCAGCTTTGTGTAAATGGTTCAAAACAGTTTTGTGGTCAATGCCTAGCTCCATGCCAATATCGACACTGCTGATATGCTTATCTTGTTGGACTTTTTCAAGAATTTCATCAGATTTTTCAGTGATTGGACGACCGGAGCGTGACTCATCTTTCACATTGAAATTTCCAGAACGAAAGCGAGCGAACCATTTCCGCGCAACAGATTTCGATAAAGTACCTTCACCGTACACAGCACAAATTTTATCACAAGCCTGCGCAGCGTTCTTCCCCTTATCATAATAATATTGCAGAATATAGCGAAATTTCTCATTATTCTTCTCTATTTTCAAGTGCGAATAACTTTCCAACCACTGCACCGATTACAATGTTTCTACGCTCAAACTAACGTTCGGAAGGTCATCTAAAAAACGAGCCGTCGGTGGTGTCGCTGTGATTTGTTGTTCTTTAGTTATCGGCAACCAATGCCATCTATCGGGAAAAACGCCACGAACTTTTTCCCAGACCCAATATATCGCTTTGTTAAAAAGGAATCATTCTATTATTAATAACACCCTATCAACTACATATGTTTCACCGACATCACGGATCGTCAGGTTGATTTGTGTTATTAATGAACGATTCCTTCAGAGTGTTTATCATATCTTTCGATACAGAAAATAATGAATAATATCATATCTCCCTCTCTCGACCAATACATAAATGTATTGACCGACAAAGCAAGAACGCTTCTATCTTACAGATCGGAGACTATGTTTCCAGTGTATAATAGACAGAAACTTACATCTAGGCTTTATGCCAATTAAAGAATGTTAAAAAGGAATCATTCTATTATTAATAACACCCTATCAGCTACATATGTTTCACCGATATCACGGATCGTCAGGTTGATTTGTGTTATTAATGAACGATTCCTTCAGAGTGTTTATCATATCTTTCGGTCAATACATTTATGTATTGGTCGAGAGAGGGAGATATGATATTATTCATTATTTTCTGTATCGAAATGATATGACAAACACTCTGAAGGAATCGTTCATTAATAACACAAATCAACCTGACGATCCGTGATATCGGTGAAACATATGTAGTTGATAGGGTGTTATTAATAATAGAATGATTCCTTTTTAACATTCTTTAATTGGCATAAAGCCTAGATGTAAGTTTCTGTCTATTATACACTGGAAACATAGTCTCCGATCTGTAAGATAGAAGCGTTCTTGCTTTGTCGGTCAATACATTTATGTATTGGTCGAGAGAGGGAGATATGATATTATTCATTATTTTCTGTATCGAAAGATATGATAAACACTCTGAAGGAATCGTTCATTAATAACACAAATCAACCTGACGATCCGTGATAATGTAAGTTTCTGTCTATTATACACTGGAAACATAGTCTGCGATCTGTAAGATAGAAGCGTTCTTGCTTTGTCGGTCAATACATTTATGTATTGGTCGAGAGAGGGAGATATGATATTATTCATATATCGCTTTGTATTTTAAACTTAGCTTTTACATGGAAATAATCTTGCAAAATGTAACAACATTAAATTGTACAAACAGCGAGAAATTGAAATCACATATAATGCATTTATGTATATTAATTCACAATGTAAAATATTTAAAGTTTTGATAAAAACGTTACGTCCATGTATATAGAGATGTACATTATATTTCAGATATATTTAATTTGATTTTAAACAGGATGCATATAATCATATGTCCATTATCTTATTTCTAACATAATCTTATCTTTTGTAATGATGTTCAAATGATATGTGTAATAGCTTCTTGACCTCCTTTAATTCAATGTAATGGCTTTTTGTGTAACTCCAAATTTCTTTTGAGCTCATATCAGCTCAATAGTATAATGGTAATCCTGACTGTCCTATTATGAGCTTTCGCAAATTCATCCATGGCATGTTCATTGTAGTTTTTTGTGGCGTTTAAGTAAATGTGAGAGTTTATGGTTGAAATTTTCTTTGAAACGTATGTTGTCTCGCAGCTAAGACTGAATATCCTCTTTCCTTGTAACTAAAGTTGTCATCTTTACAATTTTCTATGATATTACTCAACACAATTACCCACTAAAGTTTACAGTACTTTTTCGCACCATTCGTCAATACTATCCAGGATAAATCATGTTTTTATCATTCCTATGGAGGTTTCAGGTCTTGGGTATTGCGATCACGCAAATATTAAAAACACTTGCAGAACATCAAAAGCGAACTTTTCTGGTGTTGACTTATACATCATGACACGCCAGTTACGCTGCTTCAATCTGAAAGTCCCTTTTCATTCTGGAGATATTCACATCCTTTTGGCAAAAAATGCTCGTTTTAATCCTGTAACTCTGAAACTTATTTTCAAAAGTTGTCGTGTTTTTAATATCTGTTTATGCATAATGACACGCCAGTTATACTTCTTCAAACCAGAATTCTCTAATACCTATAGCTACATGTGTTGGAGTCAGTCGTTTACTAAATATATTTAGTACAGTTTCTTTGCCTTTCACTGCAGAATGTCTCTTCAATCGTTTGTTTGACAGCCCAGACTGTATTTTGCACAATACAAGTTGTGCCAATTAAATAACGAGACTGGTGTGAGAAATGTTATTTATTGCAAATAAACTTATATTTAACTTTTAATTCCGTCGACATCCTTTCCTTCCCTATCTATATACTGCTGTAAACATATCTTCTACTGTTGAAAACAATGTTGGTTCATCAGTTGTCAGCCCCTTCAACTCTGCCGTTTTTGCTTTTACATGTTCAACAGAATAAAAGTATGTTCCCTTTAATGCACTTTTCGCTTTTGGAAACAGGTAGAAGTCACATAACGCAAGATCTGGCGAATACGGAGGATGATCAAGCACAGCAATGGTCTTGTCCGCTAGAACCTGCTTCACAGATAGGGCATTGTAAACTGGTGCGTTATTCTGGTGCAGAATCCACTAGTCGTTCTTCCACAAATCCGGTTTTTTCTTGCTTACTTTTTCCCTCAGCTTTATTAGGACTTCTTTGTAGTATTTCTGATTAACGGTTTGACCCTCAGGCACTTAGTTATGATAACACCCCACACGTGACATAATATTATCATCAAACACCTCCTGTAACATTTGTAAACATTCCGTTGGCGATGTTGCTCGATGTTTATGTCAACCATTATCATGGCACTAAGTAACAGAGTCCTCTACAATTACAGCTCGAAAGTAAATTAAAGCAGACAGAGAAACGAAACTACAGGTCGTTGCTTGGAAAGTACCAAGGTCAATGTCATTCCTATTACAGCCTTGCCCGATGCAGCCGCGCCATGGAGGAAGCCCAGTCTCATTATTTAATTGCCATACAAAGTACTGTATATGCAGATGAAAACAGAGCGCAAATTTCAAAATACCCGAAATCTAAAACAAAAATTAACCTATAAATTATTTTACATTGATTTACGGTCAATGATTTTATTTTAAACAAATTTTGATTAATTAATAGAGCTTTAAGAAAGGCTATTAATATAATAACTTAAACGCCAAACACATAAAAACCATACATACAAAAAACACCAACGGAAAAAGTATATATTTCAAAATGAATGACAGCGCCACGACATTATCAGATTCTGTCACAGACCTGTGATTTATATCCTTTGTTCCGGGTTTGTAATTAGCTATAAAAGCCAATTGAAATGCAGCGTTTTTTGTTACTCTACATGTTTGTTAAGTAAAGTATAGTATATAACTTGAACAAAGTGTTCTAATATTAGAATTTTTCAATATACAACGTTTTAATAACCCTTTTAGACATTTAACAATTGTCATGCTATTAATAGTTTTATGCATTTTACTGAAGTTGCCTATATTAACACCATATTCCACAACAAGCTCCTTTACTTTATGTTATATTTACCAGCTCAAGTCGTGTAAATCTGTAAAAAGATACTGTACTTCTTCTTCATGGAGATCCATATCATCCAGTACTTAAACTTTCTCTTGACTTTACTTTTACTTCTACTTAATTTAAATGACAGCGCTATCTTTAGAATATATTATTTTAAAGAAGCCAATTTTGTGAACTTATATAGCGCTCCTATAACACTGGTTGGACATTTCTTGGGAGGTACAATAAGGTTAGCTTTTTACCTGGCTATTAAATACAATGTAAAAAAGCGCAAATGCTAACTACTTAAATAGGTAACAGTAATTATGCTGCAAAATTAGAAGAAACTCCATTCATACATACCAAGATTACCTGCTTTATAACCAAAGTTCTATCCAGAATGATCCTATGCAGTTTGTGTCTTTTATTACTTCACGAAAAGAAAATAGCTACATTTACTAATAATGTAAAGCGACGTTATTTGAAGATCTCTGAACAATACTTACTTAATAGATTTAGTTTCACCACCAAATCCTTTCCTCTGACATTATAATTCGCGCGTTAATATCTCTTCTCTTTGAAATATTGCAGTCCTTACCTGCTGTGTCCTGTAGTATCGTCTAGGGCCAAAATTATTAACCAGGAACAAAAAAGCTAATTTGAATTACCAGCAAAATATAAATTACATATGGGTTTTTATTTTTTGTTTTATGCCGAGAAATTTATGTAGAAAATTATGCACAACAAAATAAGTTCGCTTTTCCTTTTATTAAGAATTCCGACACATATTGCGAAAGATTTAGATCTAGACACGTTGGAATGCATCAATCTGCAAATGTAAGGGATATGAAAATTATCTATGGTAAAAATATGTTTTTAATTCTCTTAGCAAACGTTCTGCGAAGACCAAAAGAATTAAAAAAATACTTTCACCACAGATAATGTTAATAGGTCACATTGCCTTCCGTTTTGGTTTAGGATTACGCCTGTATCATTTTCGCGCCTTGATGTTTTCTGTCTAATCTTACTTTAAACACTTTGATATTTATTGATTAATGCATTTCAACGTAAGGTAATTTTGATGGAGCCTGTGGTTGATTAACTTAATTACCTTTTCACATTAATTTTCATATTCTGTATAGGTATTTCGACAACTAAGTTATCGTAAGTCTAAGTTATTATAAGTCAGCAGATAATTAAACAGTGTCGCACTTGGAAAACTACGGCAAAATACCCCTACGAAAACAAATTCCGCACACGATATGTACTGTTGAAAGCCAAAACGCACAATGTATATTCATTTCACATTTTAAAAAGATTGTATTCTAGCCTTAAACTAAGATAAGAGACAAAACAAAAAGAAGGGAAAGAAAAGAAAAATACCTACTTGCGTTTATTGCACTCTCTCTTGTCTGTCGTTTAAGAGTTAAAAGAGAGATGAGTTATGGTTGGGGCCCAGGTCAATATTCAACTCATGGCCTTTATTCTTCAAAATGTACATGCTTTCATACGTGTCTAATTCGCGACCATTACTCACTTTTCAACACATGTTTTGCTAAACCGGATTTTTCAGGTCGACTGAATTTTATGTACGCAATATGTTCTTTATACCGGGTTTCTATCTATCATTTTGTTTGGCCGATGCATTGTTTACTGCAACCTAAACATTTAATTCCGTAAATACCCGATTTTTTGTTGTCCTCGTCTTTATCTTTTGCATTCCCTAAAAGGATTTGATGGAGTTAGTAGATCGAAATGTGACTTGAAAACCACGCCCTCATTTCAACGTGTCTAGATCCAAATCTCTCAGAATATGGACCAGAATCCTTAATAAAAGAAAAGGCGGGTCTGTATTTATACATAATTTTCTACATAAATTTCCTGGCATGGTATTATCTTTTTTCAATATAAAATAAAACGTTAGCACGAGTAATTTATATTTTACCGATAAGTAAAATTAATTTTTTTGCTTCTAGTTAATATCTCAACACTTGTTACATTTTTGACTGCAGGCGATATATGGGGCAACAGATAGACACAGCAAGTAAGAACTAGGAACTGCAGTACGTCAGTTTAACTCACCCAGGGAGTGAGTAACTTACTCAAATAAAGGTATATACTAAAATGGACGCCACTTCGTTACAATAAACACGGAAGCTATAGATAAATTAAAATAGAAACGAAGAAGGTAAATTTTAATGGAGACTGTAGTTAATTAGATTAATCACTAAAAGCGAATAAAACCCCTTTCCATAATAATTTTCGTATTCTGTATATGTATTTTGATAAATAATTTGTCATCATAAGCAAATAATTAATTACAGTGTTACAACTGGATCTACGGTAAAACCCACACAGGCACAAGCCCGTATCGAATTTTCACCGTTGAAAGCCAAGCACACAGTGTAGTTTCTGAAAACAATATAATAGTAAAAAACTTGAAATGTGCAATAAATTCAGACTTGTATTTATATACAAACAAACAACATCATAAATATAGAAATCGTAGAATGTGAATAGAGAGTTGCATTTAAAATATTTCTGCCCGAATTCCTATATCCAATAATAATCATTGATCCAATTGCACGTTTGTGCATCAAAAATAACAGCAATGCCTCGGTTTTTGCATATTTTCTTTAAATTTCTTAGAACATAATATATTTTAGCCAAAATATCCCACGAATGATCAATGTGTAAATAAAATTTTCAACGAGAATCAATAATTAGTTTTAGAACTTTAATAGATACATTTGAAGCAACCTTTTGATATTTCGACCAAATGGTACCTCCCCTCATAGAATATACATCTATATTAAATATGTTGTAATTGTAATATCAGTTTCTATTTGAATGTATCAGGTTGTTACATATGAAATATCCGATTTTATAAGGAATAAAAAAAGTCTAAATTTAAAAAAATATAAATATTTATTCTGCAAAATGGTCTTCATTTACATCAATAGTTTGTTGCCAACGGCCTGGAAGCTGAAAAATTCCCTTTGAAAAGAAATCTAGGTTTTGACGGCTCACATATTGCTCAAACACTGCTATTACAGACTCCCGGTCAGGGAAGTCCCTATTTTTTAAGTGATTGTCTAAACTTCGGAAAAAATGAAAATCAGTTGGCGAAAGGTCAGGTGAATAACGTGGGTGAGGGAGAATTTCATAACCAAATTCCGAAAGTTTATGGATTGTCTGTCGTGCAACATGAGGTCTTGCATTATCATGAAGAAGTATGGGTCCATGTCTATTGACTAGTGAGGGTTGCAAGCGGCTCAATTTTCCATGCATAGTTTCCAGTTCGGCACAATAGGACGCTGCCGTGTTGGTTTCACCAGGTTGCAAAAATGAATAGTGAATAATACACTTACTGGTCCACCATACAGTCACCATAATCTTTCGCGGGTGAAGTGATGCTCGTACATGCTATCTTGGTGCTTCACGTCGATCTAACCATTGTCCTGACCGTCTCCGATTATCATAAAGTATCCACTTTTCGTCACACGTTACCACTCGATGAAGAAACGGTTCAACTTTCTATCGATTAGCCAAAGAAGTAGCCACCTCTAATCGACGGAGCTTATTGGCTTCCGTTAATTGGTGCGGCACCAATCGATCGAGTTTCTTCACTTTGCCAATCGAAGAAAGGTGACGACTAATGGTGGCAATGGACACTTGAAATGTTTCTGCAAGGCTACGCACTGTTGTCGACGGATTACTTTCAACTTCTACACGCAGCTCGTCATCATTAACGGTGCTACGCGCATATCCGCGAGGCTCATTTTCCAAATCAAAATTTCCCTCGCTGAATTTTTTAAACCATCGCCGTAATGTGCGTTCATTACACGTGGTTTCACCGAACGTCTGATTAATTTCTCGCGTTGCTGCAGCTGCATTTAATCCCTTTTTAAATTGAAAGAGGTAAATTGCCCGAATATCTCTTGCCGACAGCATTTCCATAGGCGAGAAAAGGACAGGTGTATTAATCTTTCCAAGAAATGGAACAGGTACACACTTCAAAATAAATACCCTTTTCTACAAATACAATAATAATTTTCACCAAAAACATACACGTCTTCACACAGGTGCGATTCAGTTCTGACTGAAGGAAAAAAACGGACATTACATTTGTAACAACCTGATATTTCGATGCTAAGGCCACACTGCCTTAATTACATTACCACGAAAGAGTGAATTGATATTTGACAACAACGATCCGCTGCACTAATAAAATCAGAATAAGTGTCTCTCTATCATTCTCTGTGTTATGTCCACCATATTTGAAATTCTCGCGTCTTCCCGACAAGTTCCGATTTATCTCGTACATATTGGAGCGTCTATTGCGACCACAGCTCATGCCTATATATAAGATATAAATAATGCACCTCGTTCAACTCCAGTCAGTGTATGTTGTACTTTACGTGTTGACTGCAATGCTCGGTATTCGAGTAGCAGTAAATCTACACAGAATCATGGTTAAATTTTTAAGGGGCATAAGCGAGAATTAAACGATAATGAACGTTGTTCGCAGATAAAATCAAGAAAATATTCTCAAAAATACTAGAATTTGGGATTACCAGCACTGAAGTAAATGAAGAAGAAAGATCTGTGTGTCATTTACCCAAAAAATTTGGCAGCGGATAGCACAAAATCTAATAAACTCAAACAACACTTGGAAACGCCTCACAATGAATACATGAACAAACTACGAAAATTGTTCAAATTAAAATTAAAATAACGTGAAAAGCAAAAATCGTTTTTCAAAAAAACTTTATCTGTCAATGAAAAAGCCTTACTTGACTCTTATAAAGTTTCATATAAAATAGCCAAATGTAAAAGCCTCACATTATTGGCGAAGAAGTAAATTACTGCCAATTACGATTGAGATTGTAAAAACCATGTTTAGAAATAATTTTTTAAGCAGTCCATTTCTCTTATCAAATGATATTGTTGTCTATCGAATTGGTGATATATATAACTGAAGATGTAGTGCTTCAGCATTTCGGGAAGTTCCGTTTGATGAAGCAACTGATAGCAATAAAGGTGTTCATTTAATTGCCTATGTTCGATTTTGTGATAATATGACAGCAGTGAAACTATTTATATTAATAACTATTACTATATAAGGTTTTCTAAATGAGGCGAAATTAGAGTGAAAAATTACTCATACAATGTCTAGAAAACTCCAGAATTTGCAAGCACTTGTGAAACAAAAATTTCCAGTGTGTCTGAACATATTGGATGTCACAGAAAAGCAGTGGCTTCCAAAGAGATGAGTCCTAGTCTGAATATTGTGCTTATGATGATCGTAACCACAGTAACATACATACATATATCAAAAACGACCTATTGAAATTAAAATCTTTGGCGCACTTTGTAAAGACATAGGTGCAGTATATTCAACGTTACTATTATATAACGAGGCAAGATGGTTACCACGTGTTTATAAATTAAGTGACGAAATCGCCATTTTTCTAGAAGAAGAAAATGGACCGGAAACCGAGATGTTTCGAGGTAATTTATTTGTGATGAAATTGAGCTACTTGCTCGGTATATTTAAGAGATTAATTACTTTGAATCTTCAACTTCAAAGAGCAAACGCACATATCTTGGATACGTGTGATAAATTTAATGCTTTTTGTAGAAATTGTAGTTGTGGGGCAGAAATATAAAGCGAGAAAATATAAAAAGGAATACAAAGCAAGAAAACCTAGAAATGTTTGCAAATGTGGATAAATTTATTAAAATTTACAAGGGCAAAGAGCAACATATTAAAGTTGTTTTTATAACCATTTTAAATCATTTAGTCAGGCAAAGTATTTTAAAAAGTAAAAGAAATCTTCATAGACTTCACGGCAAGTGCCGCAATAAAAAAATAATTTAGTAATAAATCACTATTTGAAACCGAACTATCTACGGTGGCTGCTTTTAATATAGGTCTCGGCTAAATATAGAAAAGGAATTTCGAATATGAAACCTTAACGAAAAGCTGCTCCGGATAAACGTTGAAATAATTCATGATTTGCTGGAACCAATAGCAAAATTGATAAAGATTTTTGAAGTTTGTGAAGAACATTTTTAATATTTTATTATAAATTACGAAAGCTACTAATGAAGGTAACTCTGCTGAGACTGTGGCAAAAACAATGCCAAATAGTCTCTTACCACATCAGTATTTGTACTCTGTATACAGAGGATACTAGGAAAGTTTTGCAATATGACGCAACAATGAATCGTAGGAAGCTGCTTATTGCTGCATGCTGAGACATGTTCATACGTGCATAGTAGCCGGCGCGCCATGTCGATAGGCTCAGTTATTCATTAGCAGTGAGAGTGTAAAGTGCTTGCGATGGCACCGTAGTTACGAAATTAGATAAGGGCAGCTTTGCGTTATAATTTCGTGCGTGGTTTAAACATAGACCAGTGCTTCGAAGAAATGACTCTTGCACTAAGTGATGTTTGTCCATATCGCACAACGATATTCAGGTGGTATAGAGAATTCCAAAGGAGAAATTTAACTGTGAAGGATGCTGCCACGAACGTCAGTTACAGACGAAAACATTACTACTGTGAGGAAAATGCTTGGCGACGACAGGCGAGTGACTTACCAACAGATAGAGGGTACTTCGGTCCTAAATGCACCAGCAGTTCGTTCGATTCTGCATGATCATTTAGACGTAAAGAAACTTTATTCTCTCTGGGTGCCGCATCGACTGACTAAACGAATGAAACGAAAATGATAGCTGTATTTTTCAAATCAAGTGGAATTGTGTAACGCGTCATTTTGGACACACAGTAGACAGTCTCAGCTAAGTGCTATACTGAACAGTACCTGCCTAAAGCTATTGGATCTATGAAGAATCTGCGGCCAAAGTCAAGAATGGACACCCGATTCCTCCATTACGATAATGCTCCAGCTCGCCGCGCCAAAGCCTGCACCGAATATTTGAAACTTTTCGAGTACCCTCCGTGCAGTCCAGATCTTGCCCCCTGCAACTTTGTATTGTTCCCGCATGTGAAAATGAAGCTAAAAAGGAAGCGGTTTTTCAGTGTGCTTTACTCCCTAGTGGAACTTTACTCCTTAGTGAAACTTGGAAGAACTGGTTTAAAGATTGGTTTCGGAGGATGGAGAGATGTATTGAATGTAGAGGAAATTACTTTGGAAAAATTAAATAAACAAAGCTGTATTGCAAAACTTTCCTAGCACCCTTTGTATGTACTCGACAACTGTTGTGTTATGATCATCATTAACATTCAGAAAAAGTTACGCGCTATAATCTGTTGATAATGACTAAGTAGTTGTCGAAATACATATACAGAGTAGGAACATTCATGAGGCAATGAGTCTTTTTTGCTTTTCTTGATTAAAATTACCTATGCTACCGATAATAATACCGTTCAATAAATAACCGGTAATTTTACAACACTAATTATGCCGAAAATTACTGTCCTGACGAGCTTATCCGACACTATTATCAAAACAGCTTTAATAATTCTGATTTAATGCAAAATAAACTCAACACATATAATCTCTCAAATAGCATAATACATTAGTAGGTGATGTTCCAATGTTATGTTAAATCCAAAGGAAGTACATTTCTAGTAAATTAACCCTAGTATGCATTTAATTAATATTTGATCCAATTACCTTTACGGCTTACGCGCCGCCTCCTTTACAGCATAACTAATAGGAATCCCCTCACAGCTTAAACAGTATTTTGAAACAGCTTAATAACTTTAGTTTTGCCCCTAAATTTACACTGTTTCGTAGTAGAATTCAAATAAATTCTGTAGTAGTGGGCAATGATAAACACATGTCACGAGATAATATTACAAAGGACTCGAAGAGAATAGCGACATAAAAGACAGGGTCGAATTTATGAGATTTCGAGCTGACGACTGAAATCAAAGGAATAGAAAAGTCAAAACGGGTAGTATAATATAAACACAGAAAGGTAAATATAACAAAGGAATATGGAAAAGAAGCGAAAATTTATGGAATTACATAAATAATAGAATTATCTCAAAAAAGACAAAAGAAGAACAATATAATAATCATGAAAGTATTGGAAAATATACATAAGGAATAATTCGCAAACAGCAAAAGTCCTTATAGAAAAAAATTATAAAAAAGTGTTAAAATAATAAAATAATAATAATATAATGACCATATATCATACAAAATTAATGACCCAAACTAAAATTTAAAAATCAACTGTAATTAATCCCCCTTCATCTACCTGGAAATGGAATATAAAGTGAGAAAGAAATAGAAAATATTATGGTCAAAAATAGAATAAGTATAAGTAATTTACTATTGAAGCAATCATTATATATATTTACAGATTGCGAATAAATTAGTAATTGAGGTGAAAAGTAATATTGATTTACAACATAGTCTTTATTCGTTATGACGTAATAGAAATAAAGAAACAAAAATACGAAGAACGGAATGGTGTACAGATGAAAAAAATGATGAAAGGGAAAAAAGATAAATGCAGATATACCTAACCATAAAAGAACCAGAGAACCATACGGAATATAAAAGAAAGAGAAAAGAAGTAAAACAGCAACCTAAAGCAACAAAACAGGAATTATGGATAAAACGAAAGACAGAACTTGATGGAATCTTAAGAACTGTTTCTGGAACCCTTGAAGAGTTGAAAAATAAAAAACAGTATACTATGAGAAATTTAAAAGACCAAAACAGTAGTAGACAAAGATAAAATAATGGAGGGATGAAGGCAACACTTTGAAGTAGTAACGGAGACAAGAAACAAATAGACGAATATTGCACCATAAATGAAATGGTTGAAAACTTTAGAAGCCGCTGTAAATTTAGGCAATACATAGCAAACTAACCAGCAAAGTACGACCTTATAGTAATCTATATGTTGAAAAATAACCAGATAATCCTTTTACTGTAGAAAATACTGCAATTGCTGTTCTAAGGTGACTGTTTTAACCAATTTTCAATACAGGCCGAAATTTAGCAATGGGCAATTGTTTTACTTCAACTCCGATGGCCAAAACAATGTTAAATATGAGAATATGTTGGCAATTTACGCAAAAGCAAAAAAGAGTTACTTTCAGTATTCGTCGATACAAAGCAAAGACACACTTCTGAGAAGCGTGTTTGCTTTTCAATCAAACATACTTCCTATGTCCTACAAATCCAAACTTAACAAAAATTTTTTGACTGTATCTACCTTACACATTGATGTTAACATCGATGAAAACACCGGCGATGTATGCGTCAGAAATCATTACATTTAATAACATTAGAAAAGGGAGCAACGATTCGTTGTCCACCTGAAGTTTTAATACTTAATGTCGGGATTCTACGAGGGTAGCCGTTTATGTTTCAGGAACTGGCAACACTCTAAGTGTTGCTTCCGATCTGATGATTGCATCGTGAAGTTTGTCTTTTTTAACAATATAGTACCTTAACAGTTTTATTATCCGGTCGCTATTTCTATTGTTGACAGTAACTTGAAAATTTTATGTCTGCGACAAAATGGAATTAACTCGCGAACATCTTCGTGCAATTATTTTCCGTAACTTTCGGCGTGGATTATCTGAGCAAGAATGCATCGACGAGCTGAATTCTTTATATGGTGATGAAGCACCATCGAAAACTACAGTATATCATTGGTATAGTGAATTCAAACTTGGACGACGTTCTTTGGACGATGAATTTCGGGAATGTTTTTGTATCCGAAAACATTAATGCAGTGTCTGAATTGATAATGCAAGTCATGTGACATACCGTGAGATTGAGGCTTCTCTAGGTATTAATAACACCAGCGTGTATAAGATCCTGTATGAATATTTACCCGTTAAGAAGCTATGTTCACCTTAGATACCACATAATTTGACAACCGCTCAAAAAAGGACTCGCATCGATTGGTGCCAAGAAATGCACAAAAAATACAACGGCGGTGCTTCAAAAAACATTTATAAAGTCGTCACAGGTGATGAATCTTGGATCTATAGGTATGAGCCCGATAGTAAACAGCGGTCGACTGATGATGAGCCAAAACCAACAAAAGTTGTTCGCGCTCGAAACACATCAAAACAAATAGTCGCCTGTTTTCTCGGAAAAACCGGTAACGTTGCAACCGTGCCTTTAGAGAGTTGTAGAACGGTCAAATCCTATTGGTACACAATTATTTGTTTACCAAAAGTTTTTGAAGAAATAAGGAAAACAAACCGAAAAAGACAGATCATTCTCCACCATGACAATGCGAGCTCTCGCAGGTCGGTTCAAACAATTGAATATTTGACCGGGCAAAACATTGAATTGATGAGCCATCCGTCGTACAACCCTGATCTAGCACCCTGTGATTTCTTTTTGTTCTCTCACGTGAAGAATAAACTTCGTGGTAAACAGTTTTGCTACGCCGGAAGAGGCAATTGATTCATTCGAAACTCATATTTTGGAGATACCGCCTTCACAGTGGCAGCAATGCTTTTCGGATTGGTTTGAACGAATGCAAAAGTTCATTGATTTTCAATGGGAATATTTTGCAAAGCAATAAAACTATTTTCGATAATAACTTTTTTTTTTGTTTGCTATACCTGAAATATAAACGGCTGCCCTCGTATATATTACCGATGGTCACTTTTTTTTCCACTCTCCTTAATATTGAAGGAATAAATTCCCAAATAATATGTAAAGACAACACAAATATTATGAAGGATCGTACAAAATCGTACACAATTTAGGTCAAAGGTTTAGAACAATTAGTGTATCGTTGAACACTAATGACTATACTTTTTAAGATACGTACACGAATCGGTGAACTTCTAGGAAATATCAAAGGCCAAATGTTCAGCAAGGATTTGGCAGCTTTTATCTATGAAGAAAGAATCGCAAGTGTTTTAACACATGGATCAATAAGTCCCGAGACTAACAATGAAAACAACATTTTTTTTGCAAAATTTTTTTTATTCATCAACATAATCACCTTTTAGGGTGATACAATGCTTTTCCAATTTTTCAATACCATGTTTATAAAAAAAATTATCTTTCGCTTCAAAATAAGCTTCAGTTTCAGCGATGACCTCCTCATTTGAGCCAAATCTTTTTCCCTGGAGCATTTTTTTAAGATCAGCAAAGAGCCAGTAGTCACTGGGGGCTAAATCTGGCGAATATGGGGGGTGGGGAAGCAGATCAAAACCCAATTCGTTCAATTTTGCCTTTGTTTTCATCGACTTGTGGCAGGGTGCATTGTCTTGGTGAAAAAGGATTTTTTTTCTCTGCATGTGCGGTCGTTTTTTTGCGATTTCCTCCTTCAAAAGCACCAGTAAGTCAATATAATAATCACTGTTGATCGATTTACCTTTTTCGAGGTAGTCAATGAAAATCACGCCATGTGTATCCCAAAAAACTGACGCCAGGACTTTGCCAGCTGACTGCTGCGTTTTCGGACGTTTCGGACGGCTTTCGCCAGCTGTGCGCCACTCAGATGACTGCCGCTTCGACTCTGGAGTGTAGTGATGTATCCATGTTTCGTCCATGGTCACGTAACGACGCAAGAAATCTTTTTTGTTGCGAGTAAATAGCGATAAACAGCTTTCTGAATCATCGACTCGTTGCTGTTTTTGTTCCATCGAGAGCAATCGCGGCACCCACTTGGAAAAAACCTTTTTCATGCTCAATTTTTCATGAAGGACAGTAAATACACTTCCATATGATATCTGTGTCATCTCAGCAATCTCACGGAGCTTCACTTTACGATCTTTCATTATAATTTTTGTCACTTCACTCACATTTTCCGGTGTAACGGCTTCCACAGGTCTACCCGAGCGTTCCGCGTCATTTGTGTCGGTGCGACCACGTTTAAACTCGGCAAACCACCGACAAATCGTTGCTTTTGATGGACAAGAGTCCGGGTAACATTTTTCAATCCATTGTTTTGCTTGCGTGGTGTTTTTACCCATTAAAAAACAATGTTTTATCAGAACACGAAACTCGTTTTTTTCCATTGTTTAAACAAACTACAAAACGACTTTACTCCAACCTCGATAACTCAGCTGTTTCTGGTCCGATCGACTTAAAATTTTGACACGTTTCAAGCAAATGTTAGTACTCTAGAAAGACGTAGTTACTGGTTTACTACGAGCGCCATCTATGGGTTAGTCTCAGGACTTATTAATCCATGTGTTACTCAGAAGCGAGCTCTCATGAAACTTTTTGCGAAGCAATTTCTCCAGAGTTGAGTCTTCCAAAATTTAAATTAATAAACTTAATTCAATTATATATTATAATTACTATTGTGCTACCCGAACACATTATTAGACATTCATGAACATTCATAGTTGCAAAAACATATATGTAATGACATACGAACGAAATAGAATCTTATGAATCCCACATCTGTGTATTTCCGTCTTCCCAATAAATTACCTCCTTAATACACAGGACGGCCTAATTGTCTCATAACGAATAGCTCATGAGTTTTGCTAGAATTAACACAGCTAAAATAAGTTTATTTTATAGATATTTACTCAGTAAACTTAGGAACAATTTAAAAGTATGTATGCATAAATATTTGTTATATCTAGTTAGAAGCATATTTTACTTATCTGCAGTCAGTGATTGACGTCGTTAGGTTTTTGAACTTTGCATTTTTTAAATAAACAGCGCGCAATTCAAATACTAAGCTTAAATTTGCATTATCATTGAAATCGTTTTTAAGCCAGTGTGGACATACTGCATTAAGGCGACCACCAGTATACACCGAGATCTAACAAAAATTTACTCCAAATTATGTGTCCAACATCTTCATCCAATGTGATATTTCAATTGCCACCGTTATAGAAATTGTTATTCAGTACAGTGTAAAAAACTGCAACAGAAGTCATCTAAATATGCTAACCAAACAACATTTTCGACAAAGAACAGAAGTGAAATGATTGAAGAAAATCCTCTCGTCCAGTAACCAAGCTTAAGAGAGAGTACTAACATCGAAACCGACACAAATACTTAGATTTATAGTTCCTTTCAAAAGATAGTGCGAAATCATAAATAATCCCTTGGAAGGTCTTTTATAGCGATAGTAAACAGAAATTTTAAATACCCGGCATACAACTGGGCCAGCTTAAAGATATAAAGAAAATAAAGTAATTAACGTAAATATATAAATTTTCTTTTGTTATTATTTTATTACTAAGAATCGGATGTCAGTGGTACATGATGTCAGCGTCAAAGATGGAGCGAGGACTCCATGAATCCCAATCAATATCACGCATTCTGACTGTTCACAGTTTATATTCAGAGTTTAATTGAAATCCAATCACCAATAATTGTTCTGTATTCTCCATTTATACATTTGAAACGTCCATCTACCGATGAAACAGGGGTATATTTAAAGTACAGGTTTTTTTTGTGACGGCATACTTATCCCCGGTTCGGAAAAATCTACTTCTTTACTAGTAAACAAGTCGATAATTCGGCATACGGTATAAAATCCTGGATTGTTATTTAGAACTGCTCAAAATCTTTTTTGACATTATCAGCAGCAGCTCCAGATAATTAGAAAAAGAACTGACGATCATATATAATATTCATAGCGTTAGTTAAAAAATATTGTGGGTTGATCAGAGTAATCTCTAGATAGTCAATGGTTACAGGTAGTCGGGAACAATATCCATGAACATTGGCTAAATCTATCTGAACAGTAATAAATATTTATTGAGCGTGTAAAACAGAAACATCATTCGGATCCCGTAGCTGTATTACAGTTTTAACATCATCAAAATGCATGTGGTGATAGAATACTTCCTCTATCTATGTACTCTAGTGCGTTATAACAGATTCTGGTGGTGACAGTTTTTCACGAAATAAATTCGTGCGTGCAGATGCCTTTACAAAATCTTTCTTAGTAGAAGATATCAATTTGTCTGCATCCGGATACCATTTTCTGGCTCCCTCTGATACTCGATGAAGAGCATGTGCGAAACATATAATATGTGTCATGCCACTGTATGTTCATTGTAAGAGCCGACCATCAACCTTCATATATGCAGCTGCATCTGATAGAAATGTTAACACTTTCACTTTATTTTTATTGTGCTTTTCATCACATAGTGATTTCAAACAAGAAGTTAGGTAATGTGAAATATTTAGTTTCTGCATTGGCGCTCTCTTAGATGCAAATAGATCTGTTGATATTGCTGTTTCCATCACCCCGACCAGTACATTTGTATAATTGTGTCCTTTAACATCGGCAGTTTATTTACTGACACCCAAACATATCGTATTTATATGGAAAGCGAATAAACTCAGGATGATTAACCGTATTCCATGGAATATTACACACTATTAGCATTTTAAGTACATCCGAATTATATACTTTCTGTCTTCCATAAGCAGTTGCTGTAGCAACAATGCGTGTTTTATGTGTATCCGGCGACACATGTTTTACTACGCGGATTCTCACTCACCACGACAATATTATATTGTAAATTTTTTTTCTCGGAGTTGAATACCGTCAAATTCTAGCCCATACAAATCTCTTATTCACCTTCGAACAGTACATTTGCAATAAAACGCAAATAACTAACAAAACTAAACAATAGGTTGGGACTGCCCATCTACATTCGCATAGACGCAACTACTTTCATACATACCTATCGTTACCTGTAAACGTAGTTATTGAAGGCGAGGAGTGAGAAGCTAGTTGCGTCGCGATGACGAACCCGAAGTGGAGAAATTTATATAGTATATACATTACATGATTACAAACATAATATAGAGTTTATTACGTATTATTGTATTACTGTTATTATTGTGTCCAATTTCGAATAACATTTTTCATTTAAGTTCGGTCCTGGAATGTACCCCTGACTGCCGACGCCTAGTTATTACCTACAATTAGTAATACCAAAAAAAAATGGTAATACGAAATAATAGTATAACTACTAACTATACGATTTTGTAACGTTACACTTAATTATTACATCTGTAGAGAAAATTTCCCCCTTTAATGTCAAAATGTTATAGGTAAATAAAGCATTCAATTCAGATTATTTTAAACAATTGAGATGATAGGGTCCTACAAATTAAAACCTTTACAATGTTCAGACTTTGGAAAAATAATACTACAGTCGCTTTAAGACAAGATGTTCCAGAGGAAGATGTGGTATTGGCAACGGTGACAAAATGTGTAATAGAACACAAAGACAATATTTTTCAACAGATACAAAACAAATTATATTAAATGTCTATAATTGTTTAATGGCAATTGCTGCATTATGTATTTCAAAAGTTTCACAACTTACTAAAATATCGGAATCAACTATTAAAAAATGTTGAATGTTGGTATCTCTGAAAGAAAGAGGATATATGATAGTGGAAAATTTAGAAAAGCAATGTTGAGAGATGTTGAAATAGCTTGACAACGGATATACTTCTTCTACTGAAAAAATAATGTGCCAGCAAATGATAGTCTACGGGTTGCTTTAATGATTGAGAATATCGAATATTAAAAATAATAAAAAGGAATAGGAGGCAGTGCATAATGGAAAATTCGAGAATGAAGAATCCGTAAGTGGCTTTACAATTATTTATTTGCTATTGGCAGATATATACAAGTGGGAATAAAAATTTATTACCTTGACGAAACGTGCTTTGATACGCATAATATAATAAAAATAGGCTGGAGTGATAATTCTAATTAGTGTTCATTGAGAAAAAGACTGACAATACTGCGTTGTGGATCTAGAAATACAATAATTGGGTTAACAGAACTACGTTCTCGTCTGCAAAAAACATAAAAAAGTATTGTCCGCATCAATATTCGAAGATTAGTTTGAAAATAATTTAATCAAACTTAACTACAAATAGCGTAATTGTTCTTGATAATACTCCTTGCCATTCTTTACAAAAGAAATTACCTAATAGTAGTAATACTAGGGAAACTATACAATAATTTTTGTATGACAATAACATTTTCCTTAAAGATTCTTACATAGTAAAGCAACTACTTGAATGCAGGAAGTCATCTGAATTCTCAAAGAAATATGCAGTAGATACTATGACAAGAAAAAACATTATGTGCTGCGTTTGCTGCTGTATCACTACATCTTTAGTCAAAATTCAGAGAACATTATAAAACTATTATTATAACATAAACTAAAAACTATATTGATATTATTATGATATGAAAATTTAATCAAAATAGAAGGATTTACAAAGGGTGCGTCCAGAGTTGATGAATAATTTAAATAGTGACGAAGATTTCACCGAGTCAATGTTTTAAGAGGATACAGATATTTTTATATAGTAAAGTTTATGTATTTTATTATCTTTTGTTTAATGTATGCTTAATTTGTAAATAAACTCTCTCACAATTTACAGAATAAATTAGCGTGCATTTTTGTATTTCACATAACGTACACACAATTTCATTATTTGTAATAAAATATTGACAGGCCTGTAGCATATTTCTTATATCGGTCAATTTAACCCATTAGTACCTATAATATGAAATTCATTTTTTCGATTTAGTTAATTTGCAAGTTCAAGGCAAACTTATTTCGGAGTAAATATGCATTTTAGCATGTTATGTAGAAGTATATAGATAATGTAATGTTTGTCCATGAAAAATATACTTACAGGACGCAGTTACTTTTGAGAAACTTATCTTTTCGATAAAATTATACCACTCACTACATAAGTTTTATACATAACCTCATTAACTAAATAATATTTGTAAAGTGTGTAGCTACGAATATTTAAACAATATTAAATGAAGAACAGCTTGACACAGCAAAATATTGGATTTTTAAATTCTAACACGACCTGGGTGTTTAAAATTCTCACATATAAAATATCCTATGATAAGCAGTAATTTGCATTTTTTAATATTACAGACAGAAATTCGATAACCTCGAAAATCTTCAAGATGCAGGGAGCCTCTCAATTATTTAGAAGAATCATATGCAGAAGATGCCGATTTCCACAAATTAGAATAATACAATTAGTTATACCTAGTGTTGCTGCCTCCAAAAAATTGGCAAGACAGTGATAGGGTTGATGTTCAAAGTGATGAAGAGGGAAATTTTTCAATACGCGACATCGCAAGCAATAAAAATATATGCTGTTTCTGAGGGAAGTGAAAGAACAGAATTAGGTCTCAATAACTGGAATGCCTCCAGTAATGACGAAGAGGAAGAGTTACTACTTTCAATTTTAGTCAAACGATGTAAAACAGAAATATGTATATATCTTAGAATCATCATTCTTTCTGAGTACTGCAAACTGCCTTCCAGAAGAATGTATTGGACACCAAATCTGAAACCTTCAATCCTCTTGTTAGTAATAGTGTGTCTAGACGTAGATTTGAAACTAATCAGATACTTAGATTTAATGACAATACGATTATAGATCACAGTCATAAGTTATATAAAGTTCAAGCAATGATTGACAGAATAAATCAACTTTCTGACATTAGATTTGCCACTTGGAGAAAGTTCTTCGTCAGACAAAACTATACTGTAGTCATAGTCATCCTACAGTTAGCATAATATGAAGCAATTTATAAGAAAGAAATCAATTTAATATGGTTTTACGTTCTGATGTCTAGCAACATCAAAAGGTTATACATTGAAGTTTGGTGTGGTACTGGCGATTACAAAGAAAGGAAAACTTGGAATTCTCTGGCTAACGATCGCAGTATTTTTGTAGAAATTTTTTTTAATTCTTTATTATTATTGGAAACAACACCATATCAAACGTGTAGATACCATTCGCGCAGATAGAGTTGAGGAGGCACTTTTAAGAGGTTTGAAAAAAGGTGTTCCTGGAAGTTTTCATGTACTGGAAGACACCAACGAATCTGTTTGTGTGATCAGATGGGATGACAACAGTCAACTGGCGACTACAACCAATATATTAGATGCTGATATATGTTCCAATAAAGATATGTGTAAAATCTAGTAGAAAAATGACAAAATGTATGTTCAAGTAACTCAACCCACCTTTGTTGACATGTAAGAAATACGGGGCGTTATTCTATTCGATAAGATGAGGGACCACTATCGTATACACATTCGATCAAAAAAGTGGTATTGGCCACATGTATATTTTATACAGATATTGTTCCAAAAAAACTTGTTAAAGTTTATTCGACAGATTATATTAACGCTGTTAATAGCTCCGGAATACCTCTGTGGTCAAAAACCAAAATACAGCTAAAATGTGCTAAAAAGTGAGATTTGCTCGAATAGATTACTTAGTTCAAGCAAATTCTATGCAAACACAATGTGCTTATTGTAAAAAGTGTTCCAAATTTATCTGTTGATACAATGCCGGGCTTCAGTTTAAAGAATGTTTTCGTCACGCTCTCTTAATAATTATGGGATGTAACTTTCTCGAAAATATTTTCCAGTTTTTAAATATATGCATTAGAAACAATTTGCATTTTTATTTAAATAGTGATGTAGAATTTATAGGATAAAAAATTACCCGTGCATTAATGGGTAAACTGCACACCACTCGTCGGGTTCAATCTACTGTGGAAGTTTGCCGTCCGCACTATATCTTGAACGCACTATAGTATTAGATAGACTGTAGAATCAGTACATTTTTTATTTCAAAATTGTGTTTTTTTATAAAACGCTGACTTTTCTGTCTCTTCATAATTTTTGCAAACAATTAATAATTTATAGCATTAAGAATAAAGAAACTTTTAAATAAACTCTAATTTTAATCGAAAAAGTAATAGTAATCTGCATAGCAGAAATAAACATTTTTAAACAGAATCCGTTTTTCAAATCAAAGCATTAAAAATTTATACATGTCTCTATAAAAAATTGACACACGCATAATCAAATTACCTAGAAACATGTAATCCCTTCACCCAACAAAAGCAAAGAAGCAAACGAAGTTGCTATACCAATATATTTTTTATTATATCGAAGATACATAAATTATAATTTCTCCGAAAAATAAACAGGAAAATATTGTTCTGTAACAAATAGAAAAACTCATTAAGATTGATGTAAATCAAAGTGTACGTTATCAAGGTTTACATAGTATTACATATTCACTGTTGTTTGAATTGACACCTACAGGAGATAAAATTTATAGTCAACAAAATGAATCTAACATGATGAATTACTGACGTTATCTAAGAATCATTAATCATCAATGAATCTTGTTTATAATTTACTGTAAGCAAGCTACTTCATATTGCTGAAGTATTCCTTTAAACTACACCTGTGATGCACCTGACTGATAATGATCTACAAGTTATTTTTACATTTCGGCAATTATACAAGCTCATCAAATTATTAACAATATATTTAACATACAATTTTAATGTCTTTATATGTCAAATTTATTTAATATCCAATTTAAAATTCCACGTGTTATAATAGGCTACTGTTATACTCTTAATCCTCCAATTTAGATTTGAGTGAAAATTTTAATGTTAAATTGTGCTAAGAAATAGGATAAAATAAAAAAAATCTACGTTTACTTAATAGAAAAACTAATATCAGATCTGATACTGGTTGCTTGAAGGTCTAAATCTCTTAAGGCCGTCACTCCGTGGGATATATTAAAAAAATTAAACTTTTTTTAGCATAAGTTGATCCGAAACATGTGTAGAATATGCTGGATAAGTGATTTTCCAATATTCGAGGTTGTTGGAAAGTTACAAGAGGTAGAAAACCAGGTGTTCGAATCGCTTGGTCGAGCGCTCGGCGGGGCGAGGCACCGAGCCTTTTGTGACGCTCGGTTTCTTACGTGAGACCTTTGAATACACTCATATAAAAATGTATACAGAAAGATTTAGATAGTCACTTCTTTTCCCAAACTTATTTTCAAATATAACGATTAGTTTTGTCTTGGCTTGGCACCGAAGAGCGTAACAGTTGCTACGAATCAGTTCAAAATCACAGATCAGTTTATAACTTGTTCATTTTTGCAATGAGTGATAGAAAAGGAAGCAAGTCCGGTGATATTCATTCTGGTCGATCTAAGAAACGAAAGTTTTGTGGAAAGTCATACAGTGTTTATAATATTTATAATATTTAAATAGGTTGTGATGTTTAAGAAGTTTCCGTTGATAAAATATAATTAATATTGTGTAAGTGTTATACTTACTTGTACAAAACTTTCTTATGCTTGATAAGTATCTGTATACATTTTCCTTTTATAATATTATTATGATATATATCTTTATATACTGTCTTTCCTTCTCTGTTTTCGTTTACAGTACGGCTAAAACTCGGTGTGTGTGATGATAGTTCATATGTACATCCAGGTAGAAAACCAAGTCTCTTACTTTGTTCACTTATCCATATTAATGTTGTACACTGTTTTATTTTTCATCAATTCTACACTCTAACTATTGTAACATAATGAAAATAAATTCAATTTACAAATTATTTGCAGATACACGAATATTAAATTCTACTATTATTAAACCAAAATTTTATTTCGATTAAATATATTTTTTTTGGAACCAAACAAAATTAAATTTCCTTTTTTTATGATTACTAAATTTGTGCAAATATTATTGCTATTTATTTTCATTCTAACTATTTAATAAAACTAACCAAAATAATTATTAACTTGAAATATATTAACAAAGTGATACAAAATTTACAGCAGCTTCAGCTAAGAAACTCAAAGAGAGTGTGAAAAGATTACAACATTTTTGGCTGTAATTATCTTCAACGAAGCATTTCAAGAAGTAATAAAAACATTGGCGACAATGGGATGTTTAATTGACCCCGAAGCGCATGCTTTGAAATTTTAATGGAGATTCAACACATACATAGGCAGTCATCGAATAAACTAAAATAATGTAAAATTTCCGAGTCTTTTTTCTCGTAACGAAATAATTGAAAAAAATCATAAAATTTGAAAAATAATTTTCAGAAAAATCAATTATTCAATTTTCAATATTTTCGAATGATTCTACTTCATGCGATAGTCACAGCATCATAGATTAAAAGCCGTTTTAGTTTTTTGATTTCAGATAAGCCAATCAGCCGAAATCATGGAGACCGTCGATCTACTTTTTTTCAACATAGGTGCCTTTGGAGTGGTGCAACACACATTGTGTTGAAGATTTTGGCCTGAAAATATTCTGACTGTCGAAATGTCAACAAATATATAGTAAAAAGTTCAAACTTCCATATTTTGAGAGTCAAAAAAATCCCAAAATAGGCCAAAAGACCGATCGTCACAAGGGGTGACCTATTAATTATTCTGGAATGTAAAACAAGTAGTTATTATTCTTGTTAAAACATAAACGTTGGCCAAATTTTGAACATTTTATTGTACAAAGGAGGACGGCTTGTAATTAAGCATTTTACACCTTTGTCTGGTGTCTTCATAAATGGCCAACGAGCATGTGAATCTGTTCTTGCACCCTTTGAGGGAATATGACTTGTTGTTGCAGACCTTAATCTTCTTTTCTTCAAGAAACTTTTTTACGGAACCTTCTGTTTGTCTGTCCCTCTTATTTCTTGTAGCACCGTTTTTAACTTTGTATAAACATTCTGCTATCTCTACCCGAAAATCGACCTGCGATAAACATTTCTCATTTCTTTCAGCATAAACCCGTCTGTAAAGCAACCAACTAATTACAATTGCCATATCAATGAGGTAGTAAAAGATTCCCATGAAATTTCTTGGTCGGTATTTTTATTTTATGGCGTCCAGTGTAATTAACTGTTCATGGTGCCGACACCGCCCATGTGATTACATTCAGAAATTACTGCCGGACGTTCGATGCTAATATATTTCTTTTGCTCTTTATGTCATCTTTTCACATCTACTAGTATTTTGCCTTTATAGGTAGACGTAAGAGTAACGTCACGGGTACCCAAACAAGCGAAGATATTTAAACACCGTCAACATCACAAACCTATTCTTGTAAAGTACCACAACCGTGTTTTTACAGCTTGGTATCCTACGGCGACACACAATTCTGAGTGAGTATATGCCCCGTTCTCGAAAATATGCCATTAAGGGAAGTGATGTACAGAAGTTATCACAATATAATCAGAAATTTGCAGAATTTGTTATTATTCTAGTTAGACGAACTACTGTATTAGCGCGTGATCCTTCATTCGGTTCAACCTCATTGCGCTGTCTTGGATCAAGTCCAGCTTCCGTATAGGTTTCATTCGTGTCGCAAAAACAATAACTTGTAACCCCATTTATGGGACTCACCTGCCATATACTATTTCATAAAGTGATGGGTTTTTGTTGCACACAATTTTTCATCTACAGAGAGGTATTTTTGTAAAGATACTGACTGAAGATTAGAGTTTAATGCGCCAATAACTGGTCAAAGTTCACTCAATAACAAATTTTGTCACTAGATAACCTGAATGATACTGAATGTGAATAATCCACATTCATTTGCAATGCTGTTAAAAATAAAATTTCCTCCTCTTGTTCATTCGTGCTCACTTGACACTGCAAAATTATATTTCTAGCTTTAATGTCATCCTTCTTGTATTTCTCTGATTCTTCAGAATCCGTTGGTGCATTTGGATTTATAACATATTCGACCTTGGCTTGTTCAACCAACAGTTTTACTCTAAATTCCTGATTTAAAACACCAGAACCATCACCAAACGGTTTAACAGTAGCCATGGTTTTTGGTTTTCCTTACAAAAAAGTAATCAACGTTATTATTCAATCTCATTCCGCAATTAATTCACTTCGATAACTTTTCCGTAAATACACTACCTACTACTAGTTTCGCATCACTTCACGTTCACCTGTCTTTTTTGGTTAATTTCTTGTTTCTTCATTTATCTCTAGGCCCATATCATGTAAAAGTTCAAGTAGTAAAGAACGTACAAATTTTAGTAGACACACTTAATGTGATCCGATGATGGTTTATAATAACATTTTGTTACAATCGTGTATGCAGAAATGGTTACATGCATATGTATATCTACAAACACCACATGTTTTGTAGTCCGATATTTTATATGTCCACTACTTTTATATCCTTACTTATGCAATATACTAACTTTAATTATCATTTCAATACACAAAAAGCATTCTTGTTTAAAGTTTGTTATTTTGGATTCTACAGCTGTATATAAAACAACGCACACCGTTTGTATAATCCAATTTTGTGACCGACCATCTTATTAAAATACTCAAGTTTGAAACTAAAATCTTAATACGTTCGTACTATAGTTATTAGATGGCGCCACAATAAAATTGAGAATTATTATATAATTATATAAATACTGACAACTTGAGCAGTAGGTATTGTATAAAAACTATAACAATTAATGTGTATAAAATATATTTTAAATATAATAAATTCCATTGTAGAGCAAAATATAACGTACATATTTACATTTATTTAAAAAGTAGGTAAATATATAGCGTCCCCTTTTACGCAATATATGAACTTGTGACTAGTGTTTCGGGACTATGGTTTGAAACTCAAATTGGTATCACTGAAAGCTTGTATAATACATATTAGATGGCACACAAGAAAACGTTTTAATTGTGTTATAAAATTAATAATTGGTATTTTTTGTACTATATTAGAAAGGAAAAAATGTAAATAATTTAAAAATATGTTAGACTGTCGCTGATTATATGTTCTTAGAAATTCCTGGATCTATAAAAAGTGCCATCTTACGTATAACCAAGTTGTTAACAACATTAACTACACTCAAGTTGTTCCCTCGTTCATATTTATGTTCTTTATTCTCTTTAAAAAGACAAATACAATAAACACAGCATATCATTGCTACAAGTAATTCACTTCGATAACGTTTCCGTAAATGCACTACATATTAAAATTGTTTTACCGAAGTATGACGTTTCTATCAGTTTCGCATCACTTTACGCTCACGCTTTTTTTTGTTTAATTCCTTGTTGATATACCTTCATTTATATCTGAGCCCATAACCTGTAGAAGTTCAAGTAGTAAAGAACGAAAAATTTTAATGCGAACCGATGATGGTTTATAATAATAATGTTTTGTGACAATCGTGTATGCAGAAGTGGCTACATACATATACATATGTCTTACTTATAGAATATATGAACTTGAATTGCTATTTCATCAATACAGAAAAAGCATTCTTGTTTAAAATTTGTTAACTTCAATTCTACAGCTATATACAAAGAGTACTAGGAAAGTTTTGCAAAACAGTTTTGTTTATTTAATTTTTGCAAAGTAATTTCGTCTACACTCAATACACCTCTCCATCCTCCGAAACCCATCTTTATACCAGTTCTGCCAAGTTTCACTAGGGAGTAAAACACACTCGTTGTCCCAAGCCCGCAGAAGGTCCTCGTCACTGGAAAACCACCTCCCTCTTAGCTTCATTTTCACATACGGGAACAGTGCAAAGTTGCAGGGAGCAAGATCTCGACTGTAGGGAGGCTGCTCGAAAAGTTTCAATCCTGTCGTTGTCAAATATTCGGTGCAGGTTTTGGCGCGGTGAGCTGGAGCATTACCGTAATGGAGGAACCAGATTTTCATTGGAAGCAGCTAAAACAAAACTTTTGTTCATAAGGCAATATATTCATAAACCATAAAAAAATGCAACTTATTCTCATAATTTGTTAATTTTATGTAATTTTATAGTTTCATTAATGTATATAAGATGCTTAAACCTAATAAATTAAATCACATTCTAAAAAATAAAATAAAAATTAGTTTGTAATCAATTGTGGCACCATCCATAATACAACGTTCAAACTTACTTCTGTGTGGTTATTAAAATACTGTAGGTTTGAAACTATAATCCTAATCCGCTGAAGTTTGTACAATAGTTATTAGCTACCGCCACAGAAAAATTGAAAATTATATAAAAACTGTAACAAAAATTGTCTATAAAATGTATTTATAATATAATAAATACTACTATAAGGTAAAATATTAGTATTATATGTAATTTAAATGTCTGGCATCACCTTTAAGACAATGTATGAACTTTTAACTAATCTTTTGGGGGGGCGGGAATGGTTTGAAACTCAAATAGGAATCAGTGGAAGTTGATACAATGTTTACTAGATGGCACTATAAGAAAACGCATTAATTGTTTTATAAAAATTTTTAATTGGAATTTATTGCACTACATTGGAAAGGAAATATTAAATAAATAATTTTAAAATGTGTTTCACTATCTCTAATATTATGTTCTAAGAAATTCCTGGGTCTATAGAAATTTTTATCTCATATATAACTAAGTTATTAATAACGTAAGCTACACTTAAATTGTTCCCTCCTTCATATTTGTGCTCTTTTACTTAAGAAAAGGGCATAAATACAACAAACATATAGTATATCATTGACACTATCAAATGTTCTTAAAAAGACTTTAGCCTATTTTACTTTTGATAAAGATTCTGCTTGATTAAATTAATCAATTAAAGTTAACATATAGCAATAAAATGCATATTTCTATACGCATTTCGACACTAAGTTGTCATCATCAGCAGATAATTAACCACAGTGTCGCACCTGGAACCACGACAAAATTCGCACAAAGACAAAGTCCGCACTAGACTTATAAATACCTCGAAAGCCAAACACACACTATTATTATATTTATGAACTGATACCAAACATATTTTTTTTAGATTCATGGGTTCTACCCGTGACTATACATAAGGATACAATATATTAATTCTGCAACAATTACAAATATTTACAATACGTTCTTAACTTATGTGTGGCTTAAATGTTTTGAATTAAAGGAATTTCTAATACGAGGATAGTTTGACACGTAGTGAGAATGACACATAGGTGGCACTCTAATTGGTAAAACAAATGCACTGTAATTTAGGTTAGCTATTTATATGTTTACATTTCGATATTTAGATAAATCGGTTAATTAGTTTATTTTTCACAGCTCATTGAAAAAGAAGCAACGCGTCGTTTTGTTAAAATGGAAAAAGCAGAGTGTCGTGCGGAGATTAAATACTTCGTAATTAAGGGTATGAAAGTTACCGAAATAGAAGATGAGTTACGAGAAACATTAGGTGAATCTGCTCCATCATCCGCCACAATAAGTAGATGGGTAAATGAATTTAAACGTGGTAGAACAAGCTGTGTTGATGAAGGGCGCTCTGGAGCACTCAAAATCGTGACTTCTAAGGAAATGATTATAAAAATCCATTATATTATTACGCAAGATCGACGCCTCAAAGCGAGAGGGATAGCAGACATGGTAAACATTTCAACAGAACGCGTACACCACATTTTAACGAAAGAATTGGGCCTTTCCAAGCTTTCGGCAAGATGGGTGCCGCGATTGCTTACGACTGATCAAAAGTTCACTCGTTTGCGTATTTCCAATGAGTGTTTGGACCTTTATAAGCGGAATCCGGTTGATTTTTGTAGGCGATTTGTTACTTGCGATGAAACTTGGATACACTACAGTACACCCGAAACTGTACAACAGTCGGAACAATGGTTAGAACGTGGTTCTGCACCTCCAAAGAAAGCGAAAACCACTTTATCGGCAAACAAGGTGATGGCATCAATTTTGTGTGATTCAAAGGACATTTTGCTCATTGCTTACCTTCGGAAAGGTGCCACAATAAACGGATAGTATTATGCAGAACTTCTACAAAAATTAAATGTTGAGATTCATGCTAAACGGCCAGGAATGAAAAAAGTTCTGTTTCACCAAGACAACGCTCCCTCGCATACCAGCGCAGATGCGATGTCCAAAATCCACGAATTGCATTTCCAATTAGTACCGCATGCGCCTTATTCGCCGGATCTAGCCCCTTCCGACTTCCACCTTTTTCCAAAATTGAAAACGGCACTAGGTGGAAAGAAATTTTCGTCTAACGACGAGCTTATCATCTTCGTAAATGAGTATTTTGTAAGCCTTCCGGAATCGCATTTTAGAGATGGCAAAAGGGCACTCGAGCACCGTTGGAATAAATGTATTGCTTTTAAGAGAATATATTGAAAAATAAAAATTATTTTGTATTTAAAAAATTCGTTTTTCTTTTCCATTCTCACTACTTGCCAAACTACTCGTACATTAAAAATATCAAATACGAGAATTATTCTGTTCAAGAGTTAGTACTTAGACTTAATTTGCCTCTTAATGTGATACATAATTATGTATCATTATGTATAATTCATTATATGCATTTAATATGGAATTTTCTTCCGATATTCACTATTCATATACGAGGTTCATTGAAAATTTTTAAAAATGTATATAACATTTTAGCGACTTATTAAGTTAAGACTTTTTTGCATATTTTAGACCTCCAAAGTTTTAACACTGTATGTATGTACTATTAGGAGGTGTATAATATTGTATACTAAAGGTCTAGTCTCGTAAGACAGATCCTACTCTACCAGTCCAGTTTAGGGCATTTAGAATTATTCTCTCTATGTTCCAAATGTAGGCATTTAAAAACAACTTATTATTATCGTCTTCCTAACTAGGCAACTTAGTCACTTAAATTTAAACTTACCTCTTTTTAGTAGGGTTATAGTTGGTTACTTGGGCGTGACTATTACTATTTTATTTTCAAATTCAAATTTATTGAGTTATCTGTAGTATTTTAACTTGATCTACTTCACACATTATTGGATTCTTAGGTTAGATTTCCGTAGTGTTGGCGTCCATACCACATGTAAATTGAGTAATTTCTGACCTTTGTGCATTCACGTCTGCTCCTTTACCTTTTGTCTGGATTTCGTCTTTCAAGGTCATAATATGTCTGTACTCTCAACTGTTACCATTAAGTGACTGTCACTCTATTTCTTGATAATCCTAACATTCACTTAAATTTTTGCTGTTTTCGTCTCTTATTTAACATATTTCAATAGTGCTAAATAAATTACATCTCTAAAAATACATTTTAGGCTTTTCCTAATAAATTCCAATGTTCCAATTTTCCATATCGTTCACTCCGTTCTCGTCCATTAAGAAATTTATTAAGTCGTAGTACTTTTCTTTCTCTTCCAGCCTTTTCTACTTATGACGGTTATTATCTCTCGCAGAAATATTATAATCAATTCTACGGAAGTGGATATTTCTGAATGCCTTTCCGTAATACTCTTTAACAACTTCTTCATCTTTCAGTTCTTCCGATCTACTATCAGAAGCTTCCTTAAACTTAGATCGATATTATGCAGCGATTTTATTCCTATACATATTGTTAGGCAATGCTCTATTTTGAGTCTTAAAGACATTCCTGTTTTCGATGGTGGTCTGTGTATCTTGACTACCTTCACAAAATGTGGAGGTAGTCAGGTTAATTTGAGTGGAGGCATATTTGGTCCACGTAAAACTTCCCATCTCAGCAAATGCCTGTGTCTACACTTATATACCAATGAAAGAGATCCCTAGGTACCTTGTATTTTCCTGTATCAAATTCCTTCCATCTTCTTGACATTGTTTATGCTGTTCTCAATTAATTTCTATTTCTACTTTAGCGTTTAGCATTCATTTTATCTATGTGGAAAGTTCCATACAACAATTGTTCAATTTATCAATTATATTACTTAATTCCTCTCTTGAATTGTTTACTTTTCCTTTTTAGTGTGCATGACAATTGGCAGCCAGGATCCTCTATCCTTTTCATCGCTAAATTTGTTTGATTTTACTTTTAGGCGGAGTTCTCAACATCCCCTTCTTCCAAAATGATCCAAGTCTTCTTCTCTTTCTTTATACGCCGAGTAACAATTTTCGTCTCTCATTTCTTCGCACAAGTTTATTATATATTCTTGATTTTCTATTTTTGTTTTCATGAATAGTTTGGGAAAAAGAGTCGACCGCATCAGAGCACCACATGAGATGGCAAGGCGCTCTACTTCTATAGTTTGACAGTATCTATCTTTCGGTTTGGTACGTACTATAACTTAATCTGATGCAAGAAAAGAAAAAGAAATTATAATAGAAAAACCTCTAGCTCTCGCAACCCACAATAGCGTCGAGTTTGAAAAAGAAAGAGTTAGTCAAGAGAGATGAATAGAAAAGAATAAAGGAGAAAAGCCTCACCCAAGACAAGCTGAAGCAGAGTTAGATATTACTATTAGAAAATGTAGATATTAATATCCAATTGGAGACTATGAAACATCATACCTAGTCACACTATGCAATATCTTATTTCTCTGCTTTTGTCGCTAAATAATTTTTAATATCTTTTAATATTCTTTAATCTCATTTGTTAATATTATACTTCTATTAATCCATACTCTCCACTATAAGGAACTATTTCTTCTTTCTTAATTTACTGTACTATTAACAGTAATAGCTGTTCCGTTACTACTTAAATTTATAATAAAATCATGGGTCTGCGCCAGTTTAATAATGTTCTTAATTCGAATGATAGAACGCTCGACCTGGTTCTGTCTAATATTACGAGCAACATTGAGGTTCTACACGATTCACTGCCGCTTCTTCCTGAGGACGCTCATCATCCTGCTTTGGATATTACTTTACCTAATGCTAAGTCATCCAGACCAACCATTTTCCCTACCAATAATAACATTAGGTACAATTTTCGCAGGCCTGACTTCCGGCAGCTCTATCTTGACTTCTCTGCGTCGGATTGGTCCTTCCTGGATGGCTGGGGGAGTGTGGACGAAACTCTTCAGGCTTTCTACAGTAGGGTGTATGGTATATTGGATTGTTCTGTCCCTAAGTATCGTTCTGTTCGTGGTCATCATTATCCTCCTTGGTTCTCTTCTACTATCAAAAGGAACCTTAAATTGAAGTCGTACTATCATAAAAAGTGGAAGTCCACGCAGCATGATTACTACCGTGTGGAGTTCCAGCGATTGCGTGGGTTGGTCAGAAGGGATATTGATTTGGCCTATGAGTCGTACCTTCGCAGGACGGAGTGTAGCCTGATCGAGGATCCACAATCCTTTTGGCAGTTTATTCGAATCAGACAGGGTGTTCCCAGAATACCTGTCAAACTTCATGATACTGCTAATGAGTATACTCACCCAGAGGATATTGTTAACGCATTCGCTACAGCCTTTTCTGGAACTTTCCTGCCTGCATCTGCTGATTCTGCACTGCCTGATTTGGTGTCTGGTCTTCCTTCTCTGAGTATATTATCTTTCTCTCCGGCTGAGGTTGCCCAAAGTATTAAAAGGTTAAAAAATAAGTGGACCGCTGGTGAAGATGGCATTCCCTGTTTTCTGCTGAGGGACTGTGCCCATGTTTTGGCCGTTCCATTGTGCAAAATTTTTAATCAGGCCATCCGCGAGTCCGTGTTTCCGGATGTCTGGCAGGTCGCTAGGATATCACCCGTATTCAAGAGGGGGGACAAGTCTGATGTCCGGAATTATAGACCTGTCGCAGTGATCTCCACTTTTGCTAAAATATTTGAAATGCTGCTCTATAGGCGTGTGTCTGTTGGCACCAGACCACATCTGTCCATCGCACAGCATGGCTTTATGACTCAACGGTCTACTACAACTAACTTGGCCATTGTATCTCAGGAGATCGCTCAATCTCTCGATGCTGGTAGTCAATTGGACGTCATTTATACGGACTTTTCCCGTGCGTTTGACTTAATTGATCATCGACTTCTGCTGTGTAGACTGAGTTCCTTTAGTATCGGTGGATCGCTGTTGAAGCTGTTCCAATCGTATTTGAGTAATAGAATGAATTATGTTTATTACAATGGGTTTAAGTCTCGGTTCTTTCATTCTTCCTCCGGTGTTCCACAGGGGTCTGACCTTGGACCACTTTTGTTTAATATTTTTGTGGATGACTTGATTAGGTCTATCGACTACCCGGTCTTGGCTTACGCCGATGATATTAAAATTTTTCATCGAATTGACTCGCTGTCCGACGTTGATTTGTTGCAGGCCAATGTCAGCAAAATCTATAACTGGTCCTTGTGTAACCGCTTAAGTTTAAACATTGAGAAGTGTTTCCTAGTGTCTTACTCTAGAAGGATTTCTAGAATAGAATCCTGTTACTCAATTGGCGGCGTTACGATTTCTCGTAAGTCCTCGATCAGAGATCTTGGGGTAATATTTGACGAGAAATTTACTTTCTCCGATCATGTTCTTGGTGTGACGGCTGCGGCTTCCAGATCTCTCGGTTTTATAATTCGCACATGCCGATACTTTCATAATATGGACACTTTGAAGATTCTTTTCTTTGCTCATGTCGTTTCCAAACTGGAATATGCATCTATAGTCTGGTACCCCATCTACAAATCTCAAACTAGCCTCCTGGAACAGATACAACGCAAATTTCTGAAATACCTCTCATTTAAATGTGATGGTCGATATCCTGCCCGTGGAGTGAATTACAACGAGTTGTTGGAGCGAAATGATATCGTATCGCTGTCTGATAGGAGAAAAACTCTTAGCGCTTTATTTATGCAGAGTGTCGTTACTGGGAGGGTTGATACGCCGGATTTACTGTCGCGTGTTTATTTCATTGTTCCACGCCTGGGATCTAGGACGAATCAACTAATTTATGTCCCTACGGCAAGGACCAATATTTTGCTGAAGGCCCCTTTGGTTCATTCGGCGGTGAATTTCAACAATCTGCAGTACGATTTGCTATGACCACTATTTGTATGAATATATTTTGTTTTAAGATACATATTTCATTTTCACAATGTAACTATTGTTTAATTTTTTTTTTGTATTTCTTTGTTACCCGTTTTGGAGTAATAATCTCTGTTGGGTAACTTAATAAATATTATTATTATTATTATTATTATTATTATTATTATTATTATTATTATTATTATTATTATTATTATTATTATTATTATTATTATTATTATTATTATTATTACTATTATTATTATTATTATTGTCTACATTCCTTTAGCAGCATAATGAGAAATTTCTCATTAATTTCTCAAGCATCGTTCACTTTGTTTTTAGAGCTTAAAAACATTTACTCTGAAAGTGTTTATCCCTAATGTAAATTTTTCCTGTTATCAACATTGTTTTGACACTCCATGCTCTATTTTTTTACATTATCTTCCTTGCTTTTCTTTGTACCTGTGTTTTCTCTGAATTTTAAGACCCTCCTTGCCATTTTATCGCTACTGTTATCACATTTTCGTCGCTTACATTACAATTAAAGTTTAATTATTCGAATAATGTGCATTCCTTTTAGATCGACTCGATTAAGACTTTTTGAGATTGCATTGTTTTCTTTCTGTTAATAATAATTTTTCAATAAATTAGTAAGTTTTGAGCGTTCGCTTATTAAATTATACTTAAGTCACTCAGATTTGAAAAGGATAATTTTTATGCTAAAATTATACGTTTTATATTTAGTAAAGAAAGTAAAAGTATAATAAAAAAGTCGAACAAGAAACAAATTAACTTTCTTAAGTTTAAATGTTCAATCAATTCAATGTGATTTATGAATCGCCCACATTTTTATATGCTTCAACTTCCACAGGTATTTCATTTGTGACCACTGTTGTTTGTTCTCATTGCAAGTGACTTGTTGACAACTTTATGGCGTCCTGTATTAGACTATGCGATATACTTTTCACTCTTTGGAAGTAATTGATTTTGTCCAAAATTACTAACTTATTCCCATTATCTGCTTTTAAATAAAAACAGTCTTTCGACCTAAGACTTTTAATAGAGTTCTGCTCATTATTAATTGACTTTTGTTTGCGTTGCTGTAAATTCCCTTTAATTTGAATTTTACAAGCCTCTCTAACTATGTTTTTGAATCTGGTCCCAAATTCTTAACTGAATTTCAATGCTTGTAATCATCGCCTCAGAAAGACTATCATGGCTCGGTAAAAGTTTTAGGACGAAAGACTTTATCGCAAATCCAGGTGCGACACTACCGTGATCAATTATTTGCTGTTGATGACAACTTAGTTATCGACATACGGAATATGAACATTAATGTGGTAAGGGGTTTAACTTACTTTTTTTGATTAAATTGTTCGAAAATTATAGCAAACAATTAAATCACAAGTGCTCAAAAATGTATAATAAAATCACCGCAAACGAATATACTATGATCTTGGTTATTTAGAATTTCAAGAGCACTATCAAACCTACTTATAAAAGCCCGATAATTCTTATATAAAAATATGTTATAATGCTGATACACTTTTATGTATTTTTTGTGATTCTATTAATCAACTACAATGAGTTTTTAATTTTTCAAATTAATTTTTCTTATTGCTATGGACATGGACAATAAATATTATTATTATTAAAAATAATAAACCTGAGTATATTTAATACATGCATTTTAATATGCTCGTATTGAATGAATTCTGTTTATTATAAATTCGTAATGCTTGCGATATCTAGTGGTATTACCTTACGTTATGTACGTTGACTAAATCCTAGGTTTCTTTTATTTCTTGCAGAAATCAACATTTTAATTCGACTATAAATTCTAAATAGTATAATTGAAAATTTCAGCTTCATATTTTTTTTGTATAGATGACGCGCATCGTATACTGTTTACGTCTACTCTACATTCTAAAATATAGTTAGAATACTTACGTAATAGATGGCCCTTTTGTAGCACAAGATTATTTCTTGTAGGTTGTAGGGTAGCTAATCAAAACAACATGTGTAATATAAAACGCAATGTACTGAAATTTAATCAGTCGTTCTTGTCGGCTCGATCTTGATGTTTGGTGTGCGACAATAATATTTGTTTACGGTGCACTTTTAATATATATTTAAAGTAAGTAATATCAGAAATAAGTTAATTCTAACATGTACACAATAGTGTAAGGGCATGACACTTTAGGGCTGCTAGTAAATCAAATTTCTTTCAGTACATTCGTTGTGCACGTACTCCACAAATTTAAAGATTGAAGATGAGTTATTTTTAGATATTTAGCAACACTCCCAAGTAATAAAAATTGTTTATACTTGTCACTAATTTTATGCATGTTCGTTTTAATATATAGTTTGTAATGTGTATGTGGTATAGGCGCTAATATTTCTTCCGGTCTTGATAAGTACATTCGAAATGGTTCAAATTAAGTACAATCTTCATAAGATTTTGATTAATAAATTAACATGTGTGACCCATAAAATGTTATTGAATCATCTGCACATTTCGTTGCTTCACCTCACTACAATATATAATATATACAAATCGTATCGGCTAGGGTCTAGCCGTAAGTATATTTTAATATTTGAACCCACGTTATTAAAATTATTCTGCCACAAATTTTAAAGATAACTCGTCAATAGTAAAACGAACATCTTAGTTTTAATAACTGTAATAAATAAAAAAATTAATGGTTATTTAGTATATGAAATAAAAATTCCAGAACTTTTAATTTTAGGAAATGCTTTAAGTATTTAGCAGTGTATTAGAGCATTGCCCCTCAGTTGGACATAGTAGTTATTATTTTATTGTAAGCCTTATCAGAGATGTGCTAAATAAGTCACCAATAAATATAAATCTAGAACACAATCTTGACTACAAATATAGTAATATATTACTTTCGAACAATTTTAAAAAAACTAATTTTTAATATTTAACTTTATTATTACTACTTACAAAACGTTTATTTTGCGTTAAAGGTTTTTTTTGGAATTAAATCGAGATATGTTTAGATTAAATATCTTAAAATTCATCTATGTGGGTTTTGCATATAAAACTGGAACAAAACAGTAGGTAGCTTTTAAAGACTTCATTGTTTTTCGAAGTATTCTCCACGAAGGTTAATGTACTTTTGCATGCACTCGAACCACCTCTGGAAGCAGTTGTTCCACTCGTTTCTTGGTACTGTCAAAATTACGTTTTTGAAGGCATTGACTGCTCTTCCCGATGACTGAAAGCCTTGTCCACGCAGTCCGTTTTTGATTTCGGAAAGGTAAAAAAATCGTCCGTACTATACAGAGGATGGTCCAACAATTCAACGTTTTGTTGTATTAAAAATTTAATTGTCTTGCGTACTGTATGCGACCTTGCATTGGGAACTGTCGCTACATAACCTGTTTTCGAGACAAATGTCGCGATCACCTTTTTGGAGACATTTCGTGAACGGATGACACCCAGACAGACGATTGGCGTATTTTCTGGTTCATATGAGTAAATTCAAGATTCATCACCACCGACAATGTTGTACACGTTTTTAGAGTAACCGGCGTTGAAGCGACCTAGAGTTTTTTTGACACCAATTCACCCTAGCCGCGTTCTGTTCTTCGGTCAACAGATGCGATATGCAACGGGAAGCTAATTTTTTTACACACAATTCTTTATGTTCCACATGTCGATCTTCGTTTAGGATCTTGCGCACAGCATGGACGTTTTCCTAAGTGACTACCGTTTTTGGTAAACCTGCTCTTCGATCATCACTGAGACTAATCCGTCCACCTTTGAATTCTCCATACCAACGAGAAATTGTTGACTGATGTGCTTCATTGCCGAAAACAGAAACTAACTCAGCGAGGCATTCTGGTTGAGGTAATTGTCTTCGAAAAATATAAAAAATTATTCCGCGAAAATGTTCTCGGTTTAATTCCATTTTTCAACTAACTCGTCAACTTTAACAGTTTGTTGTTGCTACAACACTACACGTATCGTACTGAAACTTTAGATTTAGGTTAAGATGGAGGTTAATTTTTAGTACCGACATTTGATTAGTGGCGCCCTCTATGCCCCACTATGCAAAATTAAAAAGACATGCCATATATTACATTTTGTCTCAGAATATGTAGAGGATAGTTATGTATTGGAACAATTTTAGAAATTTTGCTATAAAAATAGAATAATTTTTTTTGGAAAACATCGATGTCCCGATATATACCAAGTGTTCCACTATCAACCAGAGTATGGTATGAAGGTAGTTCAAATTTGATCTGCATTTTATTTTTTTCTGGTCGATACAAACTACAAGTTAATATTATATATACGTCATTTTCTAAGTAACTACCCTTGAAAACCCTTGTTAAAATACGCTTGTCTCAAAGCCCCGGTAGCTTTTCTTTTGGTTACGACGTACTCTTCGAATGGCCCAAAGATTTCTTGGGCCAATGTAGCCAATTTACCATTCGATAAATGGACTGTACATGGGTGAGTGTTATCCTGTAGGAGAAAAAGTCCTTGCTTGGGAGACTGCGTCTTTTTGTTCGGATAGCTAGTTTAACCATTCCAGAAAACTTACTGTAATACGCTGAGTTCATCGTTTTCTTTATTCGGAATAATCGACGTAATTGGTCCAGAGTATACACACTTGCCATCACTTTTCCAGCCGATGGTTGCGTTTTGATTTTTTTTGGGTGGAGATGAGCTTGAGTGACTCTATTCCATGCTGACTAAGGCACTTATTTATTGTTATAAGAATTATATTATACGTTGTATTCAGAGAAATTAAGATCAAATACAATTTTTATAATTGCCTTTTCTGATCCTCCATAAACTGATGGCTTAAAACAACTTGCATAGAAAGCCACTATTATTCAACAAAATCTTTATTTTTTTTCTCAAGAACTCTATTTCTAATTGGATGCTATTAATTTTCTTTAAAAAGTTTATATTGAATCCATCTATGAAATGGTGGATTCAATATAAACTCTTTAAACTTTTTAAAGAAAATTAATAACGTACAATTAGAAATAGAGTTTTCAGAAAAAACATATTGGCTTAGTGCCTTATCATTTTCTTTAATTGATTTTTGTTTTCTTTATTAGTAACATCATTCAAGTAATCATGAGAAAGTATAAATTCTTTATCACTTTCGAAAGAAGATTCTTCCAAAATGTTCCTTTTTACTGTGTCAACTTTTCTTTACCTTTCTATTTTTTTCATTTCTAATAATATTTGTTGTTATTTTGTTTCTCTCTGTTTCGCGCATATTAGAAATTTCTCTTAGAACTCTAGAGAATTTTTTTTCTTTTCTTTCACATATTGGGTCTGGGAAAAAGTTCGTGGCGTTTTTCCCGATAGATGGCATTGGTTGCCGATAACTAAAGAACAACAAGTCACAGCGACACCACCGACGGCTCGTTTTTTAGATGACCTTCCGAACGTTAGTTTGAGCGTAGAAACATTGTAATCGGTGCAGTGGTTGGAAAGTTATTCGCACTTGAAAATGGAGAAGAATAATGAGAAATTTCGCTATATTCTGCAATATTATTATGATAAGGGGAAGAACGCTGCGCAGGCTTGTGATAAAATTTGTGCTGTGTACGGTGAAGGTACTTTATCGAAATCTGTTGCGCGGAAATGGTTCGCTCGCTTTCGTTCTGGAAATTTCAATGTGAAAGATGAGTCACGCTCCGGTCGTCCAATCACTGAAAAATCTGATGAAATTCTTGAAAAAGTCCAACAAGATAAGCATATCAGCAGTGTCGATATTGGCATGGAGCTAGGCATTGACCACAAAACTGTTTTGAACCATTTACACAAAGCTGGTTACAAAAAAAGCTGACGTATGGGTTCCTCATGAGTTGAGCGTGAAAAACATGATTGACCGAATTAACATCTGCGATGCGCTGCTGAAACGGAATGAAATCGAGCCGTTTCTGAAACGTTTAATAACCGGAGATGAAAAATGGATTACGTACGATAATCGGAAGCGTAAAAGATCGTGGATAAAGGATGGTGAGCCGTCACAAGCGTTCGCTAAGCCAACATTGACGCCAAAAAAAGTGATGCTGTGTGTATGGTGGGACTGGAGGGGAATCGTCCACTACGAGCTACTTCCAACTGGTCAGACGATTGATTCTCAACTCTACTGTGCACAACTAGAGAGATTACGCCAGGCGATTGAAAGAAAACGGCCCGAATTGATTAATAGGAAAGGTGTTGTCTTCCATGACAACGCCCGACCACACACTTCTTTGATGACCCGTCAAAAATTGAGAGAGTTTGGTTGGGAAGTTTTGATGCACCCACCTTACAGTCCGGATATAGCACCCTCTGACTATCATCTGTTTCGATCTCTGCAGAACTCTCTCAATGGAATTAAGTTGGTTTCAAAAGAAGCCTGTGAAAACTACTTGATTCAGTTTTTCGACCAGAAACCACAGAAGTTTTTCACCGATGGGATCATGGATCTACCAAAAAAATGGCGAAACATTGTCGATAATAATGGAGCATATTCGGTTTAAATGAATTCGTCCACGCGCCATGCGGGGACCAGTTGAATTTTACTGAAAAAACGCCACGAACTTTTTCCCAGACCCAATATATTTCCTATAATTAACTTTTGGATTCGATTTAATTTGCTCCGCTGTAATTAAAGGCTTCTTATTTTTTCTTTTTCTAAATAGAAAGATTGCAGGTTTAAATAGGAAGCTTAACTTTGATTTTTAGCAGTTAGTAGCTATTTAGTATTATTTCCTGCTTGCTCCCCTTCAGGTTGCTCTGTTGAGTAGGAAGATAAAGAATTCGATTTATCAAAACCTCAGAATTTAGAGGCGTAATTCCTGTTTCCAAAAACTTTTGTAATATAATTATGGGTAAAGGCGAGAGAGTAAGCTTAACCTCATATTTATATGTAGAAAATAGACACTGGGACTCCCAAATTATTGCAAAACCTTTTTTTTCATCTGCTTCCAATGATAGTAGACTGTAAAAATTTGTTGCTGGGGTCTTTTACTTCTTTTGGTTAGTTAATAATAAGATACAGATTTAGAGTAATTTTCATTAAACCTAATGCTTTACATATACAAGTGTTTATGTAATACTGGTCTTAATGGATGTCATCTGTTTGAATTCTTGCTGGATACTTTTTCATTGTAAACTTTTACACGCCAGATAAATTATAGGGTCTTCAAGACTGAGCAGTTAGGGAAAAAAACAAAAGTAATTAGAAAATCCTAAAATGCAAAAAAATTAAATACGGAGAAAGGTAATTAAATAAGGCTTTAAATATAAATGGAAATTCCACAAGAAGCCTTTACAAATAACTAAACTGAATGCAGCCTAGTAAATATGATATCAATAAGAGCAGCATGTAAATGTATGCCACTTTGTATCTGTAGTGCTAAGAAGAACGCTTAATTAATCCTTTAAGGGTTTAAGTAATTTAAGTAATTTGGAATTCCAATACCTTTCATTGTATTTTGTATTGAATATAATAGTAAAAGAATGTCCAAAATTCCATATCTTTTTCTATTCGTTATTTTACAACCTATTTATTTTTATTAATTTGACATCGTAAGCTACACAAATAACGATAAAAATAACAAAACTGAACGTGTGTTAAAAGAGGAACCGTAAAAACAAAATTTACGAATATTATTGTCCTTACACTGAACAAGGACTGAATCAAGGCAGATCCAATATCCACTATCATTGCAGAATTTTATTGGGTTGGCAACAAAGTACTTTCGGTTTTGTAGTATAAAATAAAACACTTTCTTTTTACACAAAGAATAGTTTTTAATCAATTATATACTTTCCGTTTTGCTCAATGACCTTTTGCCATCTTTCTTTCAGCTGCTTGATTCCGCGCTCATAAAATTTCTGGTCCTTATCAGCAAAAAACTGAACCAGGTGCGAGTGAAGGTCATCGTCATTTGTGAAAGTTTTACCATTCAAAGAATTCTGCAAACTTCGAAATAAATGGTAATCAGATGGTGCTAGATCAAGGCTGTATGGGGGATGTGGCATCACTTCCCAGCCAAGCTCCAATAGTTTCCCACGAGTTGCCAAAGATGTGTGAGCCTTGCATTATCTTGGTGGAAAACTACACCTTTCCGATTTGACAATTCTGGCCGTTTTTCTTTGATTGCTTCATCCAGTTTTGATCATTTGGTTCCTTGGAAGCAGCTCGAAAAACAACACCTTTGTAATCCCACCAAGCTGACAGCATGATCTTTTTTGGATGCAATTCAGCTTTCGATGTGGTTTGAGCTGTTTTATCGTGTTTGCTCCATGATCGTTTTCGAACTATGTTACTGTACAGGACCCATTTTTCATCACCAGTGATGATTCTTTTTAAGAAAGGGTCGGTTTCATTTCGTCTAAGGTGCATATCGTAAAAGTTGATTCTTTGTGTTAAATGAATTTCTTTCAATTCGTGAGATAGCCAAATATCAAGCTTCTTAACGAGCCCAAGACATTTTAAATGTTTTTCAATTGTGTGCGATACATGTAGCCTCTCCGCAACCTCTCGAACAGTTATATGACGATCCTCTTCAATTATGACTTTGATTTGGTCATCATTAACTTCAGTAGGCCGACCAGAACGCTGCTCATCTTTGAGGGAAAAATCTCCAGAACGGAATTTTTTATACCAATTCTGACACGTGCGCTCTGTTAAGCAATTAGCACCATAAATTTCACATATCTTTTTGTGAGCCGCAGCAGCTTTCTTTCCTTTGCGGAAATAAAATAGTAAAATATGTCGAAAATATTCGTTTCTGCACTCTATTTAAAATTAACCCACAACTAATAGCTTTAATAAAAATCACGCACTACTTGCTTCTGAAGTTACGTCAATGTGACTAGTATCACGCGACAAACGGTAAAGTACAGCACATATGTATAACATACGTTATACAAAAAATAAAGCAACGCTCTCTATCAGTAAAAACCGAAAGTACTTAGTTGCCAACCCAATAAAATATCGAAGTTAGTGTGACTCCCATGATTGTCTAATATGAGTAATATATTTTTATCTGGACGACATCTAGTTACATCCACTGTGTGTTCATGCATTTTAATAAGTTTTCAGCAGTCATTCACCCTGTTGTACGAGAAGCACCTTAAGATTTATTTGGAGTTTCTTTAAGCATACGATTTTTAAAATTCTGACGTGGAAAGAATAAAACGGAGGAATTGCATTCCCATTAGCACATACTACAACATGCATTGTAACTAGGATACCGCTCTCAATGCTTGTAATTTTTGTAATCTGCTTTTGTCCACTTGGCGACAAAATTCTGAGATTTGTGAACAGTTATCAGAGCAGTTTCATCCCAGTTATATAATTTTATTAACTGTAAAATTATGTTTTACAATAACCTTTTCTAGATTATAATAGAATAATTTTACATTGTATTAAAAGTAGTGGCCTTAGAATATGTTCCTAACTTCAGGGCTCCTAAGATTAATTGTTTTGGCTCTTAATAAAAGCAGAATACAGTTTTAGCCAGCAGCTTGGTTTTTATGATGGATTTATAACTTTTATGTGAAGATATTAAAATGTAATTTGTCTAATAATTATCTCGATTTATATAATTTAAGCAGATACAAATTCCAATACATTATTAATACGGACCTGGTATTTTTTATCTTATAGGTCGCCCAATTACTGCGCCTTAGAAGTGTGTAGTACTTTTTACCCCCAAATAACTTTGTCTTAACTGTATTATGCACGTTCGGGCGACCTTCCTCACTCTATGACGGCCCGCTTCAACTTATGTAAAGAGCCTGTGTTGTAAAAGTGTTTGTATGATTTTTTCAAAGAAAACACCCTAAAATAAAAAAATGTAATCATTAGAAGGCATTTTTAAAATACTCGCGATTAGTCGCAATTACTGAATATGCAGTCTAATTGCCATTGTTACTGGCTATAACTTGATAGCGTGTTTTTATTTCGCCATTAAATATTCTGCATAATTCGTGCTAAGAGGTCTTTAAACTAATTTGATAAGATAGTTACTACGAACTCAACAGGTGTTTTTGCCTCAGCTTTATGTCATGTGAGTTCATACATAGTCAATCTAATACTTTTAATTATGTATACTTTAGATCAGCTTTTCTCAACCTTTTTACACTGAGATACAACTCGATCTAACGAAACGGAACTTAAATATCTCACCCGTTAAAGACAGATATCGCCCGATAATGTTTTATAGTTTCTCTATTATTACGGGATTGGTATAAATTTCGGTGCGACACAAAGGTTGAAAAACATTGCTTAGATAACCGGCTTCACGGGAAATTTTGCCTCACGCGAATGATTAGCGGGAAGTCTAAGCAACAGTTATTATTTTGTAAATATTCAAAATATTTACTCAAAATTTATAGTAACTAGTATGTGTAGTAAAATTATATTAAACCGACTACATCAAAAACAATCATGAACAGCTAAATAACAATTCAGTACGATCCGTTTTTTTAAGGTAATTTATTCTGTACAAAATTTTCAATTCATGAATGATTTAAGTAACTGTCCACTACCGTACGTATCCCATAAACAAGATTTCTCGTATCCCAATTTAGTCCCATAGTGGTTTTTTCGAATTTGGTGACAGATAATGACTACTAGGAGCTAGATATGGTAAATAGGGCGGACGTGGAAGCAATTACTAGCATAATTCGTTTAAAACATCTTTCTGCATCTCTTCTGCAGTATGAGATTTTGCATTTTCCTCTTGCATCGAAATGTGTTAGTATAACAGCATATCATTGGCCAGTTTTTGTACTTCCCTTCGATAGTTAATTTTTATCGACTATTTATTGGAATCCCAAAAAATCTTGACCATACTGGACGCGAAAGAAACACGGGTTTTGCCTTCTTCGTAGCATCTTCATGAAAATAAATTCATCGTTTGGGTTGTGCTTTTGTCTCTGAAGTGTAGTGATGTATCCAAGTTTCACTTACGGCAACAAAATTTTCTTGGATTTCGTTGGAACTTAGCTATACAGTCGCTTGAAATTGTAACATGAATTCGCATTTGCTCAAGATCAAGGAACCCGTTCGGTTAAGATGTTTATTTTCATTAGCTATCTCATTTCACATTTTTGTTCGGTGTTCACTCTTTACAAAAGTATGAACTTTATTAATTATTTCTGGGGAACTACTGTAAATGAAGGCACCGGAAGTTCACTACTTTTGAATGCAGTGAATCACTTAACAAGAATTGTATGGAAAGAGGCAGGTTCATTATAGTTTTTATGTAACTGTCGAAATCGACTCAAATTGAAATGTGATAATTATTGTCAAAGTAAATATTTTATTTTTAAAAATATGTTATAAACACTGTATGCACATTTATTGACCATAAACAAGTTTTTTTCTCAATACAAATACATACAAATTTGCCTTTTGTGTATTTACAATCTTCACATATTTACATTTTGTTGCTCGACTTTTTGGAAGTGAATTAGTAACAACACGAATTTTTACAGTCTCGTAAAACAATTGGAGTGTTTTATAAATTAAAATCACGTTTGCAAATCCCGTTCCTGATTAAAATATTTACATATGAAACTATTCACATAACAAGTCGATGATTTAGCAACTTTGTAATTTAAGCTAAAATTATAAATATAGATAGAATTCGTAAATTCTGACAGCACCTTCGCCTATAGATGACGTCATATAAATATGTAAGATTCATCTAATAAATAATAATAATAATCCATGCCTTCATATTCCTAGATAGCTTAACACAAATTACAAGGGACATTGGAAAACCATGATTTATTATTGACTTAAGATTTTTGGTTGGCAGCATTCATATAAACGGGAAAGGAAAACCATAAAAAACCATCCTGGGCGGCAGGCTTCCGTACTCGATTCCGAGCCCTCGACATGATAAACCAGTGACTTACCATAGAGCTATTAGTCGGAAAATATAAAGAAATGTAACCATTTAAAGTGGCTATGCCGCTTTAAATGGTATGGCGGCTAACCAAATGGACACTATTAAATAGAAATAAAAAATTAATACGACGTCTAACCGATAGATGTAAAAAATTAGTATAGCGCTTATTCAACATTAACATATGATTCGATTAGAACAGGCAACCTATACATGTTTTCCTCTCTCTAACGTATATGGAATCTTTATAAGTAGTTTTTAGTTTCCTAATCAATGTAAAGCATATAGCATGTTCTAAAAGACGTTAATATAGCGCCGTCCAAACGAAGTGTGCGTTTCGTCCTGGATTTTGTTGCGCGTTGTGGGAGCGTTATTACACTTCACTATATGATATTATACAATTAAAATGAAGAAGAAGAATTATCGGTTAAATCTTTATTTTTATATATCACTATATGTACAATTGCTATCACAAAAAGGTTTACGATCTAAATAACAAGTTTTGGCCTATATTTTTAAATCGAGCTGTAAAGATATCAGACTAATAAGAGAGCTCTTGTATGTTTCATTGAAAAAATCGATCAATGGGTGTACGTAGAGTAATATTAGAAGTCGTGAGGCGTGTTTCAGGGCGCAAGATTTTGTCGCGCGCTGTGAGACCATGAGGACAGTTCGTCGTGCGAGTGCGGTCGCGGGGATTTATCACTTTTCACTATATGATATTTTACAATTAAAATGAAGGAGAAGAATTATCGGTTAAATCTTTATTTTTATATATCACTATATGTACAGTTGCTATCACGAAAAGGTTTACGATCTAAATCACAAATTTTGGCCTATATTTTTAGATCGAGCTGTAATGATATAAGACTAATAAGAGAGCTTTTGTATGTTTCATTGAAAAAAAATCGATCAATGGGTGTACGTAGAGTAATATTTGAAGTCGTGCTGCGTGCTTCAGGGCGCAATACTTTGTCGTGCGTTGTATGAGCGTAAGGGCAGTTCATCGTGCGAGTGCGGTCGCGGGGATTTATTACACTTCACTATATGATATTTTACAATTAAAATGCAGGAGAAGAATTATCAGTTAAATCTTAATTTTTATATATCATTATATGTACAGTTGTTATCACAAAAACGTTTACGATCTAAATCACAAGTTTTGGCCTATATTTTAGATCGATCTGTAACGATATCAGACTAATAAGAAAGCTGTTGTATGTTTGAAAAATCGATCAATGGGTGTACGAAGAGTAATACGAGTTTGTTTACATTTTCAACCTTACGAGTATAACAAAAAAATTCAATGCTACTGCATTCTCTCTCTCGTATTTTATTCAAGACGTGAATATGTTGAAATAACAAAATGTCGTTCACTTAAAATACTTGTTCATTTAACTTAGCAATATTTGATCTTCAAGTAATCTTTTGCTGTAACGTTTTTTAAATGTTTGGTGGACTTGATCAGTGTATTGCAAATACACGACTAAAAACGGTAGTTGAATGAGTACATTTGCATGCACTAAAGGCATTAATATAAATTATAAGTTAATATTTGATGTATTAAAAAATGCAGTACAAAATTTCATGTTAAAATTCGTGTTACGGTGGCATCAAACAGTAGTTAATTAAACTATTAATCATTATAAGAATGTTATTTAAGATACTTATTAACGAGGAAATAAAATGTATTCATACTATCACATGTTAAACGCGATATGTTTAATGAAATGTTATTTAGAATTTTTTACTGTACGTAGGATCTAATTAAGTATACGTAAAAACAATTAAAAACTATGCACGTCTAGAAGTAAAAATTTGGAAAAATCTTTAAATTGTTTAAGCTTTTCTAAGCACGATGTTACGTATCGTACTTGGAAGACATCAAACAATTTAATGCTCATTCGAAATTTCTACTTTCAGACATGCAAAATTTCTAATTCTTCGTACGAAGCTTTTACTTATATAGTATATGAAGTCATACAAAAACAAGGAAATGAATCAAATTTCCATCATCTTGTAAGCGTGTTTTTATCTGATGACTTCAAAAACATAATGGTCATTTTAATATTACAAATCGTTAATTAGTATACTCCTTATTTTCTTAAAAGTCTTCGAAGAGATCGGTGCAGAGCAGTTGATTGTTGATTTTAATAAGCATTTTATAATTTTATTCATTGTATAATAACAGTATTAAATATAACTATAGATCTAATTTGTAAAATTGTTAATGGCAATCTTTTGTGTATCCAATGAACTATTTAAATATCTTTGAAATTATCGACCACGCCTTATTAGCGGTTGTTCGATTGCAGAGTCAGAAGTCTGATAGAAATTAAATCAGGAATAATTTTTGTGGAAGAAAATATTTTATATTCTAACATAATCGCCTATTATGTCACGAAATCCAACGACAACAACAAAATTTAAATCTAAATAATTAGATTATTATATATATAATATAATTAATTATATTTACATATAAACATATATTTATATATACATTATTCATAAAATCGTATTATTAGAATAGTTATCTTATAAATTAATTCTAAATTGATATAGAATATATGTGTGTGCGTGCGTGCGCGCGCGCGTGCGTATGTGTGTAATATACGAATAATTCTTTATTAGAAGTCCAGCTTACTACATGTGCTATTCGGGCGTTAATTAATAATGAAAATTATGCCCCCGTCCCTATTGGCACAAGCTTGTTGTGTGGTATTATAAAATCTAATAAAATATATGGTCTTTGGAGTAGCTAATTTCTGATTTGGTAATTCCATCAATTATTTGAGATAAAACAATTTGTTGATTGCGACTTTCGAGACGTAAAATATGTTTCTGTACGCGCTAGCTTCCATTTGATGACCCGAAATGTAACCCTTATCTTAAAAAAGTCTTCCCACGTAGCGAAGAAGATATAAGCGTTCGATGAGGGAATTTGATTGATAAGCACATAAACAGCGGCGTGAATTAGTCCTATCACAGTCATATTTAATGTTACTGTTTATAAATACAATGATTTTCAAATAATAATTTTATTTAAATTTGTATTTATTATATGTACCTCGTATCTTTAATTTCATAAGACTTATGATCATGCTTCATATACATACATATAGCGCATCACATTACGTCTCCGGTGGCGGAGTCGGTTCCAGAGTCGGCGAACCCTACCAACTTATATTTGTTTTATAGTTGAAATTGTTCAGAAAATAACCGGAATGGCTCTATTTTAACGAAATTGGTTGCTGTATCTATCTATCTAACTGTAATGCATCTTTTGTAATTTCACATAATAAATATTATAAAAGGTTAAAGTTGCAAACTTTCACTACCACTCTATTGTTATTAGCACATGAAGTGCCGATAATATTATTTAATACAATTTGTATTTGCACTTGCTGGAATATTGTAAATAAATGGAAAGTCAAGTAAATTGATTAACACAAACTTTTCCTATGAAAATACAAATATTTTAGCAGATAATTTATATTTGTAGTAAAGTTTAAATCATTCAAGGCAATAGCTATTACAAAACTAAAGAAATTGAAGCACGCACCTTACGTGTAAAAATAAATTAATTTCAAGAGAAACTAATTATAGATAGTGAAATTAGCAAGATAACACAGAAAAGTGTAAAATAAATATTTATTATACGAAATCCGTCATATACAAATTGAATATTTTAATCCACACTTTAGGAATTGTAGCGCAATTAGCAGTACACATGATATCGTGAAAATTTCGAAAAAATCTTCAATAAGAAAAGAAATTTCAAATACCCGAGAAACTAATTCATCGCATTTTGACCGAAAAACGTAGTTTTCCGAAACTAAATTCAAAGTCTATTCCATTGTTGATTAACGGATGCCCAAAAATTGTAGAAGTCTTTTGAGAAGTTGAAAATCGAAAATAATCCACAAACAATTTGCCCGAAGTAGTACAACGACTGATACTGAGTATTATCTTGGTATATTAAAGTGTTTGGTAGGCCATGTTTGTCGTGTTTACCCTAAATATAAAGTGGCAGGTAGTTAACAGTTATTTCACAAAAATGTATAACTTCTCTTCATTCAAATAAAATTTTTTTTCTTCCACGTTTTCGAATTCTCCTGATCTAGCACTATAAAATTATTATTAATAATAATTATAATAGTGTTTGGGCATTAAAGAATAACATTCACACTGCAACTACGATAAAAATTTACAAGATGAGTGAAATTTCGTTGAAACATCGGTCGCGATGGATTTCTTCTTAAGACCAGCTACCTACAATGTGAGTTAACAGAGAATTCAACATGATATGCTTCACCCAAATATCTGATTTAATATATGGGGAGATATTTATCAACTTACAAATAGTTAGAAAAATGTAAAGTGAATGATTGCATTATTACGGTTTTCGGTCTTCTCTTCAAATGGATTAATAAATAAAATTCATTTATTAACTTAAAGAAATTGGGTAACAACAAACAGTAGTAAGCGGTGCCGTTCGACAAGCCGCATCATTGCATTATTTTTTATACATCATACTTGTATTAGAGTGCGGAAATCAAACTAGTGACTTTAAGCTCTCTGTGTGTATTATTTATATATTAAAAACTATGACTAAACAATTATCAAACATACGCTCATTCGGCTTTCCGGCCATGGGTCGGTGAAACAAGATGGTTACAAGGTCAGGTAATAATATACACTTTAGGCATTCAATAAAATTTTGAAAGCATGCGGAAGAAAATGAAAAGAAAATAACACAAAATAAAATTTATTGATTCTACTTCTTAACAAACATCTAACAAAGAAAACTAACAAAATAATCATTGAAATAATTCTGATTTTGTTGTAAATAGTACACTTTTTTGTCCATAAAAATATTGTGCCATTCGGACTGAAGAAGCCTCCGAGGATGATCTTCTGCTTCCATTTCCATTGATCTATAGCAACTCTAACTAACTAGATTGGCGTTTGAGCTCTGAGGGGGGTACTGTATAATTTACATCCTATTAGCTTCTGTCTATGCGTTCAAATATTTTTTGCAAATTTTGGACACACGTGAAGTTTTCCCTTATTAAGCACAGTACTAAAGAAATAGCGTTATATTCGAGAATTTCTCTATAGTTCCCCTTACGCATAATGTCGTCTACTTTTACCAAATCAATTGTTCTTGCTGTACAGAAACATTCTCAGACCATAACTGAATAACTCTCGTGGTTCAGCTTAAAAACGATGCATTCGCGTAGCAATTTCCCGTGCTTCGCTTTTTGGACAAAGATCTTACGACTTTGCCCGAATACCTTAAATCTGGACTAGTCTGTCCAAAGCCTTAACCCAATCATTTGGAGTCCAGTTGCAACGGTTTTGAGAAAATTGTAACCGTCCTTGCTGATTTCTAAGTCGCAACAAGATTTTCACGTTCGCGATTGATTTCTAGCACTGCTAGTTGTTGATTTCCTTTGATAATTAGTTTAATTTGTAAATCCTACGCAGCTGCTGTTATACGAGAAAGACCTGGTGAATTACGATCTTCGATAGACCCTTTCGTATGATATCGCTGGAGTGTACAGTGCACTGTTGATTTTTTTACATGCGGTATTTCAGCAGTTACACATTCTGAATAACCCTGAAGCTCAATTATAGCGGACCACTTTTGTATACTTGATTGATTTCCCATTTTAAAATACGAGTGCTTAGTGTTAAAAAAATGTTTAACTCACAAACACGGATAATCACATCTACAATAATCCACTAATATACTCTATAAGTGACGGACAACAACTAACTACATTTTAGCTGTCTTTTTCCTCGTTGCTAACAACCCCAGGTACACGTAATTTGGTGTTTCCAAGTAATACAAACCAGCCGAAATAAAACAAACAACAGAAATTTCGCGTCCACAACACCAATCGTTGATTTTCTTAGATTAATTAAATAAAATAAAAATTACAAAGTTTCAAAAGAATTTGAAAACCCATTCTTCCCAATACCACTTAGTAATCCAACGATGGAAATTCACTTTAATTTATATGTACCATATGTAGGGTGTTTAAGTTGGTAGACATTGTTTCAATAACTTATAATTATTAATAAATATGACACATATATTTAAACAATCGTTTGATTTTTAGATAAGAAATAACAGAGAACTGTAATAAATTTTGAACTCATTTTATGAATAAGAAAGAAAGAAAAATGTAGCGTCATAGAATTTTTTAGTATAAGTAGAGAATGCCTTCTCGGTAGTCACCGAATATATGCGAATTCATGCGGTATGTGTTTTATAGTATCTTACAAATAATACAATAGACGATTTATAAAACAGTGACATTACCAGGAAGGAAAAACCCGGCGCCTTTAGTTCTAAGTTCAATGAATAAAATCGTATACCAAGAAGATTGTTTTACTTTATTATCTCTTTTAAAAAATGACTAAGACTTAAAATACATACATGTAATATTTTTATTAATAAAAATATTTGGGAAACATTTTTATTTTGCTGCACTCAAATATTACTAAGACGGCAATCAAGATTAGGCGATTAGGCATAATTCAAAAAAATCCAAAATTGAGTTAAACTGATACAAAACGATTCTTAAATAAGAAATAAATACTTTGGTGCTATTTTTAGTTGCCATAGGTATGAACCCATGGTGCATATAGAATAAGAATCAACAATAAATTTGTTGTAGCCTTGTGGTATTAATAGTATCTGCTTCGTAAATTTTTTGGTAAAACTTCAGTGACTGGTACATTCGTCTAAAAGCAAATGTATATTACTACTAAATAAGATATTAATTTTGCCTTACCTTACTTGTTTAAATGTCGGCAATTTGTCTACATCTGACAAAACTCTACCTTTAATACCAGATTCTTTCGCTTTGGTTGTGGTAGGTAACATATGAAATAGTGCAAAAACAGCTCTTGCAAGCCCATTCCAAACTAAAACATATATCCGTACTTTCAATTATATTAATTATTTACTATAATTACCTATTCCATCTTGCTTTTACGCCTTTGCCCACTTCTTCGTCTACCAATCTAACAGCCATTAGGTGTCCCTAAACAGAATCAAGATTCGTCATTAAAGATAATTCTACATTATTAAATATTCTATAAAGGCCTTTTCAGTAATAGTTTAATGTTGTTTTCGGTATCTATCAGTGAGCAGCAATACACAATGCAGGCAATAAAACTTATGTCCGAAATGTCTTATTGTGCAGTAGAGTGTTCGAAGGGTTGCTGCATGACCTTCATTGCAAAACCAAACATTAGTATTTGACCTGGTAACTTAAAACCGCTCAGCATCCGATGATAATAGACCAATTTCAACTTACACTATTAACAATTTCAATAAGCGATAAAATGACTTTTAGATCGATAATTCGAGTTCTCTGAAATTCGCTCAATTTAAGACAATTTCAATATATTGTAACTGTAGTCACAATCATGAAATTATGATGAAACATACTAACCAATAATACAAAACAATGTACGAATTAACACAAAATCGTATAATAACTGAAATTATTATACGATTTTGATGCAATTTAAAAGAAACTTTTGATACTTTTGGATTCGTTTGGGTTTTCTCCATCTTTAGAAAAACTTATTTTTTTCCTATTCGGTCTTGTAACGTACAATTTCCATCCCCTCACACTTTACTCAAAATTCAGGTGCCCTCGGGGCTCTAACTTAGTGTCGTTACTTTTCAATGTTTTCATTATCTTTATTAATGTATATTTTAAATTCACTTTGCCATGTTTTGGTATACTCTAGTTATCTCAAAATCTTTATGAAAATTTGTTACTTATCGGTTTATAAACTTTAAAATGATTTACGAATCGTACACGTGTGGTGTAATAAGTACCAGACTTTATTAAATGCCATCGTCAACAATTGAAATTTTTCATAAATATTAATTAAAGATTTGAGTATTTTATTTGACACTGATTTACAGCAGTGTCAAATAAAATACTTTCTAATCACGTTTATGCTATTTGTAGAGCTATTACTAAGTGTTTGGGCTTTTTAATGCATATCTATACACACACTGTATACAGCAGCAAATAACTTTGAAAACGTGCATGTATTGTAAGTGTGACTTCGTCCGCTAAATTGTTTAGATAATAACATCGACTTTCCTGCACTACTATCCCAAATTGATTTTGCATTCTTGATATGGTTCCCAGAGCTAGTAAATTGCCACATGGAGTATGTTGAGTAGGTGAAAGGTCTTTTCTTTCGCTGTTCTTTTATTTTCATTAAGTTAATGTGTAAAATATTTCTATTGTTTATATTGTTTATATTATTTTCTGTAAATTGTCATAGCCTGTTGGAACTAACGAATATCATTATTGTTTAAAAAATTTTCTCATTTCGAAGTGGTGATTTACTTTGCGATGATGGACGGAGTCAAGTCATCTCAAAACCTTTTCTCTATATTAATGAATGATGCCTTTTTTAGGATTAAGATAGATTTTTGTATTTATATGGGTACTTAGTTTAGGACTGGCTTGTTTAAGATCTTCAAAGTATGTGGAGTGAAGCTTATGATTTAGATGAGGAATGGGATGATTTCTTTCTCTTCCTGTTCCAGAATGTTTGGATTTATATGGCAAAGTCAGCGTACTTAATTATTTTCTAATTGTATTTAGTTAGTATGTTGAGATCATTGAATATGGAGATGTCTATGAAGTAGATGATTTGTTTCCATTTGCTTTGAAAGGTAATGCCACGTATATTGTGAATTATTTTTTATTTATGCGAATTTCCCAGTATAATTTTTAGTCGTTGTCTAGGACTGAGGTTGGGGTATATTTGCAATATGGTATTTTACCTCTGGTGAGTTTGTACGTGTTCACGAGTGCTTGATGATTGATTTTGCCTAGCACCTTGCATCTTTCGCCGTATTCTGTGTTTGCTCATTTGTTTATATGGTCAACAGCTTCTTTATGCTGATTGTATTTTCTGCATATATCAGTGTCCGTGTTCATATTTTGCAAAATATGTCTTTGATCAGTCCGGGTGGTTTCGTATACTTAGGAAAAATCTTTCCTTTTCCGGGAAAAGTTGATCTTTGAGCCATCTGTATGAGAGTTATTTAGAGATGATCGACTTTTCTGATCACGTGTTGAGATTTTTTTCTTAATTATTGTTATTAGTATTGAAAAAAATTGGCCAAATTGACCGCCTATACTAGATGTCGCAATTTCTGTCTCTGAGAGGAATAATAATTTTATTTCGCTTTATGGATAGATGGTTGAAATTATTGGCTGATATCAATCACCTAAAAAATATAATAATTGAAATTGTATTATGTACATATTTACCATATATTTACATATGTACAGTACGTGAAACAATATCTTGAAAATGAATCATAACAAATCAAATTAAATGCTAAATGTACGCGCATGATTACTACAAAGTATGTAAACCAGCCGTATTTTCAAAGCAACCTAGAATTTTTTCCTGATAAATCTGCAGATGGCCTTATTCTTTAACTAAAATGGAAACTATGTTAAAATGCTTCTTACGTAATGCACGACGGTCTTCTTAACATTGTTTGAAAGTATCTCCTAATTTTTTCTAATCGTGAAAGGACAATTGGTTTCCAAATATGCATCGTATATATGTATATAAATAGATGTTATCTCGCAACGTAGTTTGTGACCGATAAAAAACGCACAATTATTTGACCATATCGCCAATTCGTATGTTGTTATATTCTGTTAAATATACCAAATTAGTCATAATGTTAACGTAATTGTCCATAAATTTATTTCACTAATGTAATATTTTTGGGTCCCCTTTCAATCGTTGTTACGTATTCTGCATTTTGCATCATTATACAGTTTTGTTCACGTCCAATAAGTTTACCCTACATTCCTATTCATTCCTCAGTAAAAATAAATAACATTATTCTGCACTTGTACAAAAGTTGATTGGTAGTATAAAAAGTTTTGGTGAATTGAATAGGTAGGTAAAAATTTTTATCGAATCCCTAGATAGTAATACAATTTATAGTAAAAATTATGAAATTGTCGGTTATTTTTGCCCTGGAATAAAATCTAATTCTATAATTTCCTGGATCTTCTTCCGTAGTTAGTAGATCTAATTGTAGCAATAAACGTTTTTTTATTGTTGGCACATTATGCCAACCTTTTGTCGTTACATGGATCCTTTAAAATTTTTTTACAAATCCTCAAGAAAGTAGTTAAATGTAAAAAAGTATTTAGTCCATTGCCTAAGAGTCTGACCCAAAAATAATTTCGTTTCTCATATTGCTTATATTTCTATTTGGTACTAGGCACAGTTACTTTGTAAATGTGATAATATAACTTATCATTTGAAAGCACAGCCTTCCTTTTATATTCTATTAACGAACGTAAGATCGTTTATTATTAAATTATATTTTCTAAAATTGTTTAATAAACATGGAAAAAAGCAAATTCGCGTTGTTTTCTTGTATAAATAATCTGGAAAATAACTCGTCCAAGTCTACTGTTAACCTACAACACATATATATTTATTTATTTCATTCATAGTATAAGTTTTGGTTCCTTACCGAACTCATAATATTTACTTGCGTTCGCTAACAATAATTGTTTATTCAGAATTGTTAGAACCCTCAAAAAGTGTGTTTATGCTTATATTTACTGCTTAGGATTAGTGGTGCGGTAATTTTATCTTTTTCTAAAGTTTTTATAACAAACTTATGCGCCAAGGGCAAGAGGAAAGATATTGCAAACAGTGCAAAAATTAGATTAAAACTTATTTAGGACTATTTTTAGAAAAGTAAAGGTGACCACACCGAGCAGTGATAAGAATTGCAACACATTAAAAAAAATTGCCCCCAACATCAGGCGGTTGACATTGTCACTGGTCATGCAAAACCATCGAAAGAGAGGATAGAAAAATTATTAACATTGCTTTGAAAAACAGACAAGTTTCTATAAGAAACTTGTTACATCTTCTGAATTCCTTTAATATAAAGGTATCAAGAACTTGACTACACACTGCTGGATTTGCATTTATGTATATATATATATCTGTCTATAATATATAATTTTATTGGAAAACGGCGGACTTTCTAATTTAGTGCACTGCACTCAGCACATTACGGACATATTAATTAACGCGCAACAGATTGATACTGAGATCTCTAAAGCTTTCGATTGAATAAATAATTTGATATTACTATATTACTGGTAAAATTTGTTGCTTCCTGTATGCACGATTTGAGACAATTCTGAGAATAAGCATCCTTTGTACACAACCTCAGGTGTACCTCAAGGCTGAAATTTGAGACCACTTCTGTTCTACATATACATTAATGTTTTAGTATCAATTACTGAGTCCATGAAATTGCATTTGCAGATGATTTGAAAATGTCTTTCTCAAACCAAGATATAAATGACTGCCTTTTTTGCAATATTAACTTGAGATTGCTAGTGACTGGTAGAAAAGTAATTGTCTGCGGTTAATTCTTTCTAAATGTATGACTTAAACAGGGAAACTAAGTCCAATCAAGCACAAATAGTCATTATAACACATGGATCAATAAGTCCCGAGACTAACAATGAAAACAACATTTTTTTTGCAAAATTTTTTTTTATTCATCAACATAATCACCTTTTAGGGTGATACAATGGTTCCAACGCTTTTCCAATTTTTCAATACCATGTTTATAAAAAAATTTATCTTTCGCTTCAAAATAAGCTTCAGTTTCAGCGATGACCTCCTCATTTGAGCCAAATCTTTTTCCCTGGAGCATTTTTTAAAGATCAGCAAAGAGCCAGTAGTCACTGGGGGCTAAATCTGGCGAATATGGGGGGTGGGGAAGCAGATCAAAACCCAATTCGTTCAATTTTGCCATTGTTTTCATCGACTTGTGGCAGGGTGCATTGTCTTGGTGAAAAAGGATTTTTTTTCTCTGCATGTGCGGTCGTTTTTTTGCGATTTCCTCCTTCAAAAGCACCAGTAAGTCAATATAATAATCACTGTTGATCGATTTACCTTTTTCGAGGTAGTCAATGAAAATCACGCCATGTGTATCCCAAAAAACTGACGCCAGGACTTTGCCAGCTGACTACTGCGTTTTCGGACGTTTCGGACGGCTTTCGCCAGCTGTGCGCCACTCAGATGACTGCCGCTTCGACTCTGGAGTGTAGTGATGTATCCATGTTTCGTCCATGGTCACGTAACGACGCAAGAAATCTTTTTTGTTGCGAGTAAATAGCGATAAACAGCTTTCTGAATCATCGACTCGTTGCTGTTTTTGTTCCATCGAGAGCAATCGCGGCACCCACTTGGAAAAAACCTTTTTCATGCTCAAGGATAGTAAATACACTTCCATATGATATCTGTGTCATCTCAGCAATCTCACGGAGCTTCACTTTACGATCTTTCATTATAATTTTTGTCACTTCACTCACATTTTCCGGTGTAACGGCTTCCACAGGTCTACCCGAGCGTTCCGCGTCATTTGTGTCGGTACGACCACGTTTAAACTCGGCAAACCACCGACAAGTCGTTGCTTTTGATGGACAAGAGTCCGGGTAACATTTTTCAATCCATTGTTTTGCTTGCGTGGTGTTTTTACCCATTAAATAACAATGTTTTATCAGAACACGAAACTCGGTTTTTTCCATTGTTTAAACAAACTACAAAACGACTTTACTCCAACCTCGATAACTCAGCTGTTTCTGGTCCGATCGACTTAAAATTTTGACACGTTTCAAGCAAAGGTTAGTACTCTAGGAAGACGTGGTTACTGGTTTACTACGAGCGCCATCTATGGGTTAGTCTCGGGACTTATTGATCCATGTGTTATGGCACGGTCGTTAACACGAACAAACCTTGTCAAAGAACTTAGCTTTTTTCTTGACGACAAGCTTATATTTGCCAAGTTGTAAAACTTTCTTCCATACAAGCAATAAAAGCTCTATATTTTTATTGGTTAGGTCGAAATTTGATTATGCAGTTCTAGTATGCCCTACCAGTTTGACATTACTGTATAAACTTTTACATAATGACATCAATTGTCCTTTACTCCTCCAAGAACTAAATTTTCATAATAAAAAGTCCCAGCATTTGTACACAAAATAAATCAATATTTTCAGTTTCATGAAATATTTATTTTCATTTTTTCGCTTCGTTACTTTTCATTGGGCTTCATGATTGTATTACAGCATAGCAAAAATGGTTTGTCAATTAATCTTACGTAACTTATTACAACGAGACAGAGATCTATTGCGAAACACTTAACATAAAAATGTCAGCAGATGGCAAATTCTACAATTCCTCTTAAGAGATCGAAATATGCAACCTCGCTATCAAAGAATAAATATGTTACATGCGTGTATATAGACGTACATGCATGTGTAGATGTGTTTATGTATAAATACAGAGAATAACTGCGGTAGAGAAGTAATACGTGACATCCTGGTTTTGGTTCAGATAAGAATCACCCACAGTTTAAAATGAATTAAATGTTTACAAGCGCATGCTAATAATATGCAAGAACGTATTAAAAACTTTCTTCCTTTCTCAAATTTCAAAAGTTTCGGAAATAATTTAAGTAAATGGATACTCTATTCGTGATAGTAAAAAATTAATAACCTACCATTAAACAATATATGTTCGTGCAGTATTGTTATTCTGTTTTGTTTACATTGTTTAAAATTAATTACTGAATAATTGTGAAAGCGTCAATACGTAAGACGAACATTAATTTACACATACATTTGCATGTACACGTATGTAATTTATTAATTTTATTCATGCGATATTTTATCTTTCTTCCGACAATGTAATGCTTACAATCTTTATTTCGTAAACAATAGTTTAAAAGCACAGTGCAATGTAGGGAATGTATAGTATTGTAACTTTAAATGCAATAAAAATTAATCTTTATTTTTAATCTTAAAAATATGAATTTAACAAATAATAAAATTAAATAAACAATTTTCATTTTAAATTCTCGCATACAGATTCCAAACAAATTGGATACCTCGTATATAAACGCAAAATTTCTCCAGTTCTTTTTTGTTTTGGATAAACTTACGACATTTTGGTCGGAAGCAATATTTTAATTAATTTTTTTCGATTTCGGTTAACTCCAAATACACAACATGATTCATATTTTTGTGTAAATTGTAAAGTAAAAAAATAGATCGGAAAATCTCTAGAGCCAGGAGAGAGACAGGAACAATTTTTTTTAGGAAAAATCGTATTTACTTTTTAACAATCTCTTTTTAGCTCTACACATTTAGTCCATTGCCTTTCAGTACCTTTCAACTGTTCAAAAAAATAAAAATTATCCAAACATTAAAATATCCATTTACAGCTTCGATGAAAATTTCTTTCCAGTCATCTATTTCTTTAGGTTTATGATCAGAAAGAAGTCCAACGTAGTCAAGTATGATGAATGCGATACATGTTAATTGACCTGGAATTGTAATTTGTGCAGTATCACAATCAATGTAGACTTATGGAACGGGGCATTATCCTGGTGGTACAAGGATTTCTTTACCAAATGAGGCCTTTTAACTTTGATTTATTCGTTCAATTTGTCTTAACATGATTGAATGTTTTCTAAATTCTTTACATTTTCCTACAGTGTAGTTAGTTAGGGTGTGATAGAAGGCTTGATACTGTTGGTAGGACTACCAAAGGTGGTGTACTATTGCAAAAGCAAATATATCATATGGAATTTTAATTATTTTGTGCAAGTACATCATAGATAGACATTTCTTCTCTTCGACATATATATTCCATCTAGTATAAATAACAACTTCCTCCAGGGATTTTTTGAATAAGTTGATGTGTCTTAATGGTAAGACCACTTTGCTTGTTGGAGATTTAAACCTGCGCGTTCCTTATAGTAGAGATTTGCATTCACCTGCTAGTTTTTTCTAGAGTTTTGAAATGTACAACAATTAAATTAAATTAAATCCTTGGCTTGGCTCTTTCACATTTATCTCACGAATATTATATTTCCCGGTAATATCATCCTCTTGACCCGGAGGTATTATATCATTCTGTTTTATCAGCTACCGTACAACTTACTTACATTTTTAAATCAAATCATTTTACCGGTGCTCATAATATTCGCTACAAGTTTTAGAAGGAAAATTTTGATAAATTTTATGATGATTTAATCAAAATCGATTTCTAGATTTTAGACAACTTTAAAGATGTAAATTTTATTACCGACAAATTTTGTAGTACTTTATATAATATTTTCCTTTCCTCTGCAGCAAAATTTTTTCAAGTTGACTGACTTTCCATATTGATTCACCGAATAAAAAAATATAACCTTGAAACCAAGGAATATTTTGAAAAAAGATGGAAATCCATAAGTAATCCGATGTTTCATGCTGATTTCAAAAGAGTTTTTCCTTTAACAAATTTGCAAATTTCTGCTGCTTATACAGATTATATGAGGCACATTTAAAGTACCATTGTGGAGAATCCGAGGGAACTGTGCTTATTTGTACGTTCTACATAGGGCACTAAATGTATTCCTAGAATATTATGCAATAACGATACTTGGCTTGATACACCTGAGGAGATTGTTAAGACATTTGCAACTACTTCTAGCGAATTATCTTTCAATTACACCAGTTATTTTATCGCAGTATTTATTTTTTCCATTACTCCTGTCCCTGAGCAGACTATTACAAATATTATGGCTACCTTGCCAAATAACTTATTTTCTGGAGTTGATCTTATACCCAGTTTTTTAGTTAGAGATGTGAGATTTGCTTTAGCTGTACCGTTGGCAAAAATTATAAATCTGTACGTTTTCTTCGATAAATGGTGGGATTTTTCTCATTTTTAAGAAAGGAAACAACTCCCACATTTCTAATTATTTTAATAACTTAATAATAATTTAATAATTTTCATTTATTTAGCATTTAAGCCTTTCAAAAAAATGTTTTATTCACTAGCCAGAATTCATTTTCATTAATTATTAAGTAAGTGTACACAATCTGCTTGAAAATTCTTGCAATTCTGTACATAGTATCTATTCTGTGTAATTTTGCTAATGTTTGCGAACAAAATACAGTATTTTGTTTGCGAGAATTTATTTTAACGTTCGCCCACATATTTCTTCTTTTCAATATGGTTTTATATCAGGACAATCCACCGTTATAAGTCTTGCTTGCCAATTCGTGAATGAAGCTTCGAAAAGTCGTTTACACGGATTTTCTTCGGTTTTACTCCTATTCTATATAGTCTTATTGAATCCTATATATCATATAGATTTAGTTATGCTTTGGAAATTGTTGCATACTCAAGAGTATCGCAAGGATTTTACCTTGGCCCTTTACAATTTATAGTATCTATATATGATTTACTATCCATTATATCATACCATACTACTTATATATAGTCATCAAGTCAGACTTTTTTCTAACGTGCCTTCTCAAAACGACTCTATTAATTTGCAGAATAATATTGACTTGCTACTCAAATGATCAAACTTGAATACACTTACAATTAATATTAATAAATATTATATTGTCTTTCACTGACAAGGATGTACTCCCAATTTTTTTTATTATTCTGTGTATGGTCAGCAACTCAAATAGAGCAATGTTGTTTGTAGTCTGTTTATTTAGTGAACACACTGCAAAAGTTTGTCAATCCGCTTCGATAACAAGGTTTCATTTTGAGAGCATTATTATAACCACGCTACTCTAAAATCTTTATTCTCGCATTTGTCACATCCAAATTGGGGTATGCGTCCATCGTTTGTTCCCATACTATTCATTATAGCAGATGTCTAATGAACGCATCTAATGTCGGTTTCTAATATATTTATCATTTATTCTATAAACATGTACCTTAATTAAGGAACTTCTTATAGTACGTTACTACAAGCTTACAATATGCACTCTTTAGCTGAACAACGAAATATTTACAGTGCTCACTCCTTATTTAAACTTATTCACATACAAAATCGATTGTTCCTCTCTTTTGTCTGAAATCACATTTAATGTCTTATCTGCTTCAACTCATACCGATACCGATTTAACTTGACTACAGCGAGAGCTAATCTTCTGATAAAGTCATCACTTTTATCATATGATAACTTGAAGATCATTCGTCACGATAGACTTTCTGAATTATTTCTTCATCAGTGGTGTTAGAGTGTATAGCTTATTCAGCATTTATAAAACGATGCAAGATATGGTTTTCATAATTTTTAAACATGTCTAGACATTGTCAATTATTTATTCATCAGTGATGGATTTTGGTCTACTGTTTAAGTTCAAAAGCTAGTATGAAGTCGTTACATACGAAGAAGACTCACCGTGCACTTAGTTCAACTCCGTTTTTATTTATTTAGCATTTTAAGCCTTTCAAAAAAATGCTCTATCACTCATTTTTATTCATTATTAAGAAAGTGCACCAATAGTTATTTGGATCGATAGTAAACGGTCTGTGTTTATAAACAATCTGTTTGAAAATTTAAATATTTAAAATTTATCTTTAAAATCGATAGTCTGAATAAGATAAATCAAAATAATTCTGATATTATGTAGGAAAAATAAATAAGCAATTAAATTTGACTGCGATTATAGTGTTTATGTAGTCCACATCAAGATTTGATAACAATCTAAATTCTATAAGGCACCTAATGGACTATACCTGTTAAATAGCCCAAACTAAAACTCTCATTTCCTTTAATAAGTTAATATATTTTATTTTAAAGTGTTTGTTTCGCCAGTTTCTTGCGATTACATGCCAACAATTCTTTTTTGAATTCAAGTTTGGACTATTTTCAAATCACGCGAATTTTTCCTTTTTCTAATTCCTCGTTTCTAAATTCTCTAAGAACCCTTCACTAATATTAATAAATAATGCATAGATACGAAGAAAATGAAACCTTTTCAATCCACTAATAGCAATTTATGAATAATGTGTTTTACATTTTACTACGGAGCCATCGTCAAATTTCAATTGGTCAGAGAAAATTATATTCTCCTATTTTATATATATATATATATATACATGACATATATGTATATATATATATATATATATATATATATATATATATATATATATATGTCCTTTGGAAATAATCTTTAATCAATCTAAGTTGCGAAGGTTTGGGTGTTATGCATGGACACATCAATTAGGTATATTTTTTAATTTTTTAATGTCTGGTCTTATGTGATATGTGAGAATGTTTCTTTTCCAGTATAATTTAACCTTCGAATCTTTTAAAACTGGTTCTTATTTGTATTATGGATTAATTGTGTCAACAAATTTGTATTTTTTTAGATCCCTATTACTTTACAGGTATTGTAATGTTGCGTTATGTATTCTATCTGTGCTAAGTTTGCACATGTACCTGTGATACGTTAAATTGTTTCTTATGTTTTATGACATTGTCTGCATATGTCTTCAATGTCGTTTTGTTTTATAATATACTTATATATTTAGTATAGTTTCTGGTTTTCACAACTAGATCTTGTATTGTTATTATCATTACTATTTACTGCGGACATAAGTATATATAATAAATAATATGTTATAATAATGACAATATATATGAGTAACATTAGATTCTCGGGCTTTCCGCGATGTTAGACAGAAGTTATTGGACGAATCAGCGTCTCGACGTTTCGATGACACCTCAATCATCTTCCTAAGGAGTTGCTTCGTAGTAAAGTGCCAACCTGAAACAGTTTCAGGTTGACACTTCACTACGCTTCTTCTAAGAACTTCTGTCCAACATCGCGGAGAGCCCGAGAATCTAATATTACTCATACTTACAACCGCGAGAACCTCCGTCCGAATATATATATATATATATATATATATATATATATATGTATATATGTATATGCACTTCAACAATGGAAAGTTATTAACGTAGAGTAAAAAATTTTTTGAAAGAAACACAACCCATCTTACGTGTAAAATCTATGCATTATTCAAATCGAAATATAACAGCTGACTGTTAATTTACAGCAGTAGTATCAATTGAACAATTATGAAAATAAAGAACAAACCATAAAACTCATAAAAGCAAATCTGTAGGTAACAACACATTTGGTTTTACTGCACGAATTACAGACACTGGTATCGCATGCAACAGAAAGGAAAAAGCAGCAACTTTGGTTTCATCTATGCACCACACAAATTATTCTGCCGAAGACACAAATAATCTAAAAGAATAACTTGTTTTTATAACGGACCTAAAGGGGGTGAAAGAATTCGCCAATTGCTGAAATAGATGGCCAGACTATACTATCTTAAATGATGTCAGTGTTAGTTATTTTGTGTTACGTGGCAGTATCCCAGAAAATAATAATAAGTATACAAAGAGCTGACTTTCTCAAGACCTTGGATAACCAACTTACCGATCGATTAGCAAATAGATTAACGAACGAAAGACTACCATGTCAATTAGGCAATTTGCAGTACAGTATCTTGTAATTAAATTAGTCCAGAAAGACAAATGTACATATTTCTTAAATACACGGACAATTAGCCTACATATACATATATTTATGTATTTTATTCATAGTATTATTACGCCCTTACCGAACTCATAATTTTTACCTGTACTCGCTAAATTCTAGGATGGTAAAGGGGTGGTATAATGCGTTTATACAAGTAAAATTTTATCAGAGTATTCCAAACATCTTTGGAACGTTATAGAAAGGAATATGTAGCGCAAAGTGTTAACATACCCCCGCAGTGGTGATGTGGCCATGCGTTATTGGGACTGGAACAGGACCTCTATACTTTATCGAAAGGACAGTGAACTAGTGCCAGTACAAAAATATAATAGAAAGTGTCCTGATGCCTTTATTACTGCCCTAGATGTAGAAGAAAATCCTTCCATGTTTACGCAAGATAGGGTTCAGAGCGATACGGAAAAATTTGCCCAGAATCTGTTTCGCGATTTCAGTAAAATAGTATTGCCCTGGCCTGTAAATTCATCAGACGTCAGTCCAATCGAAAGTGTTTCTTTAAATCTAGTGTTTACTCGCTCTTAAATCCAAATTTAAGTGTTTTAAAAGGAAATATGAAAAAAGCCTGGACAGATAACGGCCTGTATCGTTAGCATGCCGAATCCAATTCAAACGGTTGTAAATATGTGTTCAAATCTATACTAGCATGTGTATTATAGAAGTATACGCTTTAAATTTCATGTAATTGGATTTTATTTCGTTAAAACTCTAAAATTGCACTCTAATTTAATTACCGGCCAAGTCAAGAAATTATTATGGGGTCTAAAAAGCACAACGTCGCCATTAGTACTGTTCTCATTTCGCGTCCCTGGAGAAGTTTTATATTTAGATATGTAAATTCGTCCGTGTTTTAGAATTAGTTGTTCGTCTTTTTGCGTATTTTCTAAAACCGATTTATTGTTGTTTGTTCTATCAGTATTTAAATGAATGATGTAATTAGCTTTGTTTTAAAATTAATTTGTTTGATTTACCGACAAAAAAGACAATAGGTACAATTGTACAGAAAAACATGCGCACGTTCGGTATGATAATTTTCTGGCAAATAAAACCTAACGGTTTTAAAGCAACACAATTCACATAGAACAATGTCAGCACGTGTTCGTACATTGCATGTTAATACATACGTATGTATATATGTGTATTGTGCAAAAGAATAATTACGAAAGATGATTTCGTGAAGCATCCTTATCTACGGAAACTGTCCTGTATACGAAAGAATACATCGAGCTTGTAGGTGAAGGAACTTGCCCTGTGCATCCGCATGCTCTTTAAAATTTAAATTATTTGTTCATGAACGCTCTGCACTGTTGGCCAGCCATTCGAGTTTGTTGCAAAAAATAAGTATAAGATGATACGTGCATTCCGAGCAGTTGACCATTGCAAGGTGCAGCTCATTGTATAGTCTTTATTTCACTTACTGGGTTTTTCCTTTTCCTAAATTATAATATAAAGTGTACGTGTACGTACTATTGTAAGTCTATAGTTACGATTTTTTGGCATAATTATGTTAAAACTAATTTCCTAACTTAATTTTAAATTACAAAATTAATTTAGTAACAATTTTGACAAAGCATTCAAAAAAGAAAGTCACTTATGACCAGAATTTATGGTCGTAATATAGTCTTACATTTGTATTCCTTAAGCTAAAATGAGGATTTGATGCAATTAAAAGAAGAAAAATACAATTCTCAATTAATTAGAGTTAATGACCGAATATATATATATATAGTATATATATATATATATATATATATATATATATATGTATATATGAAACAATAGGAAAATTATAAAATAAGTGTACTTACGAGGGTAGCCGTTTATATTTCGGGAATAGCAAACAAAAAAAGATTTTTGTATTATCGAAAATAGTTTTATTGCTTTTCAAAAATATTCTCCTTGAAAGTCAATGTACTTTTGCATTCATCTAAATCAATCCGAAAAGCATTGTGAAGGCGGTATCTCCAAAATATGAGTATTGAATGCCTCAACTTCCTTTTCCGCCGTATAAAACAGTTGACCACGAAGTTTATTCTTCATGTGTGGGTGCTAGATCGGGGTTGTACGGCGGATGGCTCATCAATTCAATGTTTTGCCTGGTCAAATATTCAATTCTATCTTCTTCTGGGCTGGTACCCAACCTGAACATAGCTTCTTGCTTCTTGCACGCTGGTGTTACTAATACCTAGAGATGCCTCTATCTCACGCTATGTCACATGACGGTCTTGCATTATCAATTCAGACACTGCATTAATGTTTTCTGACTCACCAACATTTGTGGGACAACCTTCACGAAATTCATCGTCCAAAGAACACCGTCCAAGTTTGAATTCACTATACTAACGATAGTATATAAACTGTAGTTTTCGATGGTGCTTCATCATCATATAAAGAATTCAGCTCATGCATTCTTGTTGAGATACTCCATGCCGAAAGTTATGGAAAATAATTGCATAAAAATGTTGGCGAGTTAGTTCCATTTTTGCGCTGACATAAAGTTTTCAAGTTACTGTCAACAATAGAAATAGCGACCGGGTAATAAAACTGTCACGGTAAATACAATATATTGTCAAAAATGACAAACTTCACGATGCAATCATCAGATCGGAGGCAACACTAACAATGTTGCCAGTTCCCGAAATACAAACCGCTAGCTTCGTATAAATGGCATATAATAAAAATAAGTAATGGAAATCATACTACAGATTGTTATTATACGGATACATGTGCAGATACAATATACATCTAACAAATTTTTCAAATTTGGAAACAGATAATAATCACTAGACGTAAGATCTTGTGGGTATATGTGGTGGAAGCAATTCCCTGTACAATTCGTTTAAAATATCCTATGTTCTTCGCGCGATAAGTGGTCTTGTTTTGTTGCAATAACGGACGCTTATGCAATTTCTACAACTGAACCAGATAAAAGAATAGAATAATATTCTGCGTTAATTATAATACCTGTCGGTAGATAATCCATGAAAGTAGTCTCCTCGCGAATACAGTATATATTACTTTTTCAACCGAAGTGCACATGCTTTAAGCGGAGGCTCTTCTTCGGGTTTCCGCTATTCTTTGGACTGATTTTAACTTTCAGGCTTGAAGCAAGATATCCATGTTTTATCATTATTTGTTATCCGTTGCTAAAGTTGGCGCTTCTAACGTACTAAAAACTCTTGAAGTTGCCAGCATATGTCGGACCTATTTAGTTTTTGTTTCAGTCCCAAAAACCTTGGTACCTAACGAGCTGAAACCTTATTTGTTCCCAAATATTCTTATGAAATCTCAAGAACCCGTTATGTACTTATTCCTACACCAATAATAATTTCACGAACAGTTAGTCGCCTGCCATTTTTGAGTAAATTCTCCAAGACAGCTACGTTTTTTTATCAACACAGATGATCGGGCGTTCACCGCGCGAGTTGTCTTCTCATAATATTCTGGCAGCTTTAAAACTATCGACCCATCTATGGAGCATCACTCTCAACTACATCTTGCAGCTGTGGTGCTCTAACGATTTCTAAAACTCACGCACTCTCTTTAAACGAAAAGAAAGTTGTTGCAAAATCAGCGATACATAATAACGTCTCTACCAGTCACGTAACTGAAGAAAACTCAACAATATCGCACGAAATAGATACGTAAAAATGTCAAAACTTACCGCTTACTAATAGCGTGACTTAGAAGATTTACGTATTTGACATAGAGCCGAATACTTAGAACTATTTCCTATTTAATAGTAAAACCAGAATTTTGTTGAACTTTTAGGCCTCGACTAACTAGGAGTAATGACTAATTAATCAAAAAATTAGAAAAAAAACTTGAAATTTCACTATTATTCAAAATTCAATTGTAATCAGCGTATTGAATCATAAGATTTAGGTGATACTTCTAACTTATGTTCAGATAGCAATGTTGTGTATTTTATATATTATTAGGATTATTACAATATTCTTGATAATACTTAAAAGACATTACTTCTTTCAGATAAAGAAGGATGATAAAGAATATCTCTATTCTTCTCCTACTATTATTAAGTGGTCGCGCATATTCAGAGTTATATACAGCTTTAGCTGACTTAGAAGTACTATTACAGACAGAAACAGTATTAATAACAACATTACAACACTACATTCATGCACAAGAGGAGAAGCTAATTTTACTTAAAAAGTAAGTACAATGTGTACTGCTATATTTATTTGTAATCTTAAAATTTCTCGCAGATACCATGAACTTTATCAAAAGCAGCACGTGAAAGCAACAGAAGATATACAATCGTATCTCGGTAATCCAATAAACGCTTACTTATTAGTGAAACGCCTAACGACTGATTGGAAGCACGTTGAAAATTTGTTGAATACAAATGTTGGAGAAGGTATAATTTTTATTTGCATTAATTTTTATTTTTTCAACGAATATTTTCTAGATTTTGTTGCAAACCTATTGCAATATCGAGATATTCTCAAGTTTCCATCCGAAGAAGATTTAAACGGTGCTGCAGTGGCTTTGACACGTCTTCAAGACACTTATCGATTGGATACCTCTTCTCTAGCTAATGGTGAAATTAATGGAATAAAATATACGTCGGAATTGACTGCTGCTGATTGTTTCGAACTTGGTAGACAGTCCTACAACAATGCAGATTATTATCATACTCGCTTGTGGATGACCGAAGCTGATAAAAGACTGGGACGAGAAACTAATGAAACTATAGATCGTAGTGACATACTAGAATATTTAGCATTCTCAACGTTTAAATTGGGCAAGTTCTGCGCTTTTTATTAAATATCATAGATTCAAGTATTCATATATGGAGAATGAAGTGATTCCTTGCATTAAATGGATTACAAATATATTTGATTGTCGGAAAAGTCATGTTGTCCATAGTTTATTTATTAATATATAAAAGATCAATTAATTATACAGTCGGGAGATTCGAACCAAATTCCAAGAATATATTCTACGCCAGTGATTCTCGACCTGTGGGACGCGGCCTCTAGTGGAGCGCGAGCATATCGTAAAAAGCAAGGAAAAGTTAATTCTTTTTGAAAATTGTTAGTTTGCTTAAAGAAAAAAAATAAAGTACATTCTGACATAAATTACAAACAAGTTTATTAATTATCAGTGACTTCTTTGAGCCTGTTTTGCAGAGCAACACTTTTCAAAAGAAGGTTTAATATTTGAAATTGACATTTTGAGTTCTTTTTTTATATTTAATCGAGGTTTATATTTTGTTTTAAAAGCAGCTACATTAGAAAATCCGGTTTCGCAAAGGTAGGATGCTGAAAATTGTAATAGTATACGAAATGTTCTTGTTTTCAGTGCAGAAAATTCATCATTCACTCTTACTAAACATTTAAACAGTGCTTTTTGATTTTGCCACGAAGACTTCTTCTTCGGCAGTGGTGGAGCCTTTGAAAGTATTTTGAAATGGGTCTTTATCCACTTTATAATCCTTTGCCAGTATGGCTAAATAATTTCCAATGGTTACAAAAACAACTCTAATATGTTCTCTGCTCCTAAGTTTTAACAAATGTTTCCACATTTGCAAACATTTTTAGATTTTCTTAGTTTATGTTTCCCAATTTTCTACAAAAGCATTAACTTTTATTACTCGTATTCCAGATTTGTGGGTTTACTCTTTGGAGCTAAAATTCATGGTATGTAATTTATCGAATATGTCGACCAAGTAGCTCAATTTCATCACAAATAAATTATCTCAAAACTTCTCGGTTTCCGGTCTGTTTTCTTCTTTTAGAGATGGGTAGATTTTGTCCCTTAAATCATAAACACGTTGCACATGATAACCGTCTTATCTCGCTATAAAACAATAATGCTTTTTAACTTATAGACTAAGTTTCTTGAAAAGTAATGTTTGCTTTTCACATAATTCGAAGAATTTTTGGCAGATACAGAGCCATAAGTGGAAAGCCCAATTTTTTCTTAGAAATAATTATACATAGAATACATTAAATAAACATATCTTTCGATTTATTCGCTTGATTTTGAATTACATTAGTTGAAATAAAGAAAATTTAGAAATTATCGAGATAGAGCTAAGATTCCGGCTAAGGACTCTATAATATGATTAAATTTTATTCGAATATAATACAACAATAACTTTAGTAAAATTATTCATTTTAGGCAACACTGTATTAGCTTTGGATTTGACCAATAAGTTACTAGAGCTAATACCGACTCACCAACGGGCTTTGGGAAATAAAGTTTATTATGAAAATGAAATTTCCAATTCTGAGGTAGATAAAAGAAAAGGAGAAGAAGGTCAACTGGAAGAATCTCGAAGCACCTATGACCAGGTAACTTTCCACGTGCACTAACACATTTTCTTACCGTTAGTCTATTGTCATTTACTAAATTTCGAAATTAGCAGGGAAAAGAATTATACGAGCAACTCTGCAGAGGAGATATTAAGACCCCAGAAGCTGTATCTGCAAAATTGAGGTGCAGATATCTCAATAATAACAATCCCTTCCTCAAAATAGCTCCGTTTAAAGTAGAAGAAGCCTATACAATACCAAAAATTCTTATATTTCATGATGTAATGTCGGACGAAGAAATCGCTACCATAAAACGATTAGCACACCCTCGCGTAAGTATATAATAAAAAAATATATAACTAAACTAAGATATAATAATTTCTAATCCTAAATATTGTATTTGTATTATAAATTGAACACCATTAGCATTTTATTTCGTTAAAATCTTGTATGCATGTCAACATGTAAACTCGAACGTATTATATATGGAAAATAGTGGCCAATAGTGTCATATGTTTAATAATGGAAGAACGAAAATTCACGATAAGGAAAGAAATGGCAGGCTATATGTAGCCAATAATGAACTAATTAAAAAAATTGATGTAAAAGTCCATTAAAATTATCGGTTTACAACGTCTGAGGTTTACGAATGATTTTCGTAATTTCTGACCGTTTTGCATGAGGTAGTCCAGAAAAATGAAGCTTTGGAAATTCGTAGCTTGATGCGTATGAAAAATCTTTTCTTAAAATTACAAAACAAAGAATGAGGTCTTAGTTTTTCTCACATGTTATGATTAAGAAAAGCTATATTTTCTTAACAGTACCGTAACTGGAGACAGGTTATGGCAACCCTTCTTTGGGTATTTTTATCGAAGAAAAAAGATTATGTTCACAATCTCATCTGAGTCGAATGTTGCATCATGCAAGGAGTTTTGTAGATATCTAAGCAAGTAAAGTCTGAAGGGGAAAGCTCTGGTATGTGTGACAGCACATCCCATCCAAGATCCAATAGCGGTCTCACATTGACGTAATGGTAAACTACTGCTTTATGATGAACTAATTTGGAGGTTTCTAGATGATGAATTATCAATTCTCAATTGGCGATAGCAAACGCTTGAATTAATTGTTTCGTTCCTTGATAGAAGCTCTAAAAACAGGATGATTTTAACATTCAACCATACTGGGAGTATAACCTTCATCTGACGTGTCTGTTTCCAATGATGTTCAAAGCAAAATTTCAGGCTGAAACTTGGATCGTTTTATCACTATATTATTCTAAACAATCCATTTTGCAGCACCAGTTATTAGTTGCTTCAAGAAAGAATTGTTTTCCTGACATATAAGGAGCATATCGTAGGTATTTATATGCGCCAAGTGAACTTTTTCGTGTTCGTGAGGAACCAAAATATTGATTGTCGTATTCTAGCTTTTTCACATATGATGGATGTTTGACATTTGGGTAATATGTAAAATGACCACCACGGAATTTTTTGAACCATTATTACTTTTCCATTTCCAACTTTCTATAAAATATTGTATTAAACTCTTAACCAAATCTTTCAATTTTTTTTTTCCATTTTTCAACACAAAATTGGAAATGTTAGCTGTCATATGTCAGCATAAAAGTAGGTGCGAATGCCTCCAGCACTTGTAAAAATTAACTAGCGCTATCCGTTACTGTTATACTTCATGACTTACTATACTTACTTACTACAATAATTATTTTATTTAATGAGGTAGGTTTACATACTGCATACCTTTGGATTTTTGAACATTCTATCATTTTTAGAGCACTGTTTAATAATGAATTGAATAATAAATATTATTATTTTTAATATTTTATTTAAAAAATAACCAACATTATTATTTAAAATCAAGTTTTTGTTTTATACAGTTTAGAAGAGCTACAGTGCAAAATTCCAAAACCGGTGAATTAGAAACTGCTCAGTATAGGATAAGTAAATCAGCTTGGCTAAAAGAAGAAGAACACAAACACATTGCCGATGTAGTACGAAGAGTGGAAGATATGACAGGTCTTACAATGAAAACCGCTGAAGAATTGCAAGTTGTTAATTACGGCATTGGTGGACATTATGAACCTCATTTTGATTTTGCACGGGTAATACCTTTGATAATTTTTGCATTAAATACATCTAACTATGACAATTCTTTAACTCAGAAGGATGAGAAAAACGCTTTCAAAAGTTTAGGAACTGGAAATCGAATAGCAACGGTATTGTTTTATGTAAGTATTTAACCAGATTTTATTAGCATATAATTAGATTGCATTTCATCGGTTCTGGACCACAAAACCTCTAAAAATAACTATATTACTAATTTTTCTATTATTTTATTTTTTTTTATTATAAATTTGTACATTTGTCTTAAAAACACAATTATTATCGCTTTTATTCGCTCAATCTTCAAAATAACATAAAACTCTTTTATATTGGACATTATACTTGGAATTTTGTGCTTTTATCTGGATGTAATGGCAGCTCTTGAATCTCTTCGGATTGCTCTTCATTCCAAATACGGCAATTGTGCTTATTGCCCTAATGGACCTTATCGCTGCACAAAATTTTGTCAAAAATAGTGGATCTTCTTCGAGCTTTTCAAGAGCCAAACGACTGAAACGGTGACGATTCGAATGGTCGGCCAGTTTGAATTCTCGAACGAGTTGAATTTTGTATGCTTTTAAACCAAGATTCTTACATAAAACACGCTAGGTTATGGCATACGACAAGCCAAGCTGTTGAGATCTACGTCGAATCGATTCTTCACGGTTATCGCGTACATTCTCAGCTACCATCGCTATATTTTCTTCACTACGTGCTGGGTGTGGTATATTTGGTCGCGTATTATTCAATAACGAAAATCGTGTTTAAAATTTTTCGATGGTGTAGCGAATTGTGGGTTTGGTGGGCCGATTACGTAGACCATAAGTTACTCTATGCGCATGACACATATTTCTCATGAAACGCTGATTTTCGTAATACAGCTGTGTCTTTCTATAATAAAATGTCACACAATACTTAATTAAAATAGCGTGAAAGTTTGATATGACTCACGCTTTATCTGTCAAAAAATCGCTATTGAAAAAAGTACATCATAATGAATCACCCATTACAAAAATTATCTGTAAAGTTGGACATAGAATGTAACGGTAAAAAGTAAACGCTACGTTATCTTGGTTTTAATAAATTTCGCTAATAAGGCGTCTTAAGTTTAATTTCACAGGCACAATTCTTTTATTTTCAAAGAATAAAATATTATGTTACAGATTTCGTAAAGATTTATTTGGATTCCTAAATAAAAACCTCGTAAAACATTTAATATATTTACTAAAAAAAATAAAAGAATTTATTATATATATATTACTTAATACTATAGCTCCTTTTATGTATTAGGCAAGAAGTATATAAGAAAATACTGCGACATTTAATGTCTTAAATAACTTACAATTAATGAATATTGCATGCAATATTGTCACAGCTATCTATTGCGAGAAAATATTTACACATGTTCGAATGCAGAATAAAGAATGGTAAAAATTATAGAAAAATTAATAAATATACCTATTTTTAAGGTTCACAATTTGGTGGTGTAGAATCAGCGACATATAGACTATATATGTATTTCTTTTCTAAAAATAAAGGGACATTGGAAAGGCACAATTTACTTAGTTTGAAAACTTGTGTTCTATTTATTTCCTGTAGATGAGTGATATAGATCAAGGCGGCGCAACTGTCTTTCCCTACATCAAGGCAGCACTTTGGCCAAAAAAAGGCACTGCGGCATTTTGGCACAACCTACATCCCAGCGGTGAAGGTGATAGAAGTACGAGACATGCAGCTTGTCCTGTTTTGGCGGGAACAAAATGGGGTAAGTTGTATAATAAAAAAAAATAGATTCTTATAAGAGTTTTGACTGAGAATATTTACATTTTGTGGAGTAAAGCAAGTAAATATCCAGTCTAAAACAACATAAAAAAAATAATGTCGTGAGCACTTATTGAAAAGTTGGTGACGTACAACGGAGTACTCTCAACGGGTAGTAAATGGCCGAACTTCTAAAGTATCAGGTCCGTATTAGCAACACTTCGGAATTTGTACCTGTTTAAATTATACATATGAGTCGGTAATTGCAACTGTATCAGCGCAACAAACAGTAGCAGTAGTTGAGCCCTGAAGATGCCCCATACGAGTGGCTACGAAACGTCGGCAGTTATACCAGTGACGCAGTTCCAGCCCGGAACCCCAGAAGAAGATAGTATGGACCACGACCGCCGAAGTCTACGTACCAGATTATCCATACATACTTTTACCTTAACCTATAAATAGAAAATTCTTTAGCTTAGAATTACATTTTTAAATATACCAATTTAACATACATCATGTAGTTATTTTTAATACATATCCGATATATTTTAATAAAAATACTTTTTAAAATGTATAGTACATATAGAAAAAATTTTAAATAATATATATAGTAAACGTAAACTGTAGTCGTCATATCTATGGTTCAAATATATTCAAAGAGGATTTATTTGCCACTATTATACGAGGTTTGGCAATTAAATAACAAGACTGGTGTGAGAAATATTATTTACTGCAAATAAACTTATATTTAGCTTTTATGCCCTTCAACATACTCTCCTTCCTCCATCCATACACCGCTGTATACGTGTCTTCTATTGTTCAAAACAATGCTGTAGTTCAGCGTTTTCAACAACTCCGCCGTTTCTGCTTTTATATGTTCAACAGACTGAAAATGTGTTTTCTTTAATGCATGTTTCACTTTTGGGAACAGATCGAAGTTACATGGTGCGAGATCTGGTGAATACGGAGGATGATCAAGTACAGCAATGCGCTTGTCCACTAAAAACTGCTTCACACATAGAGTTTTTCGGCACCAACTTTTGTCATGTTTAATTCATCATGCAAAATGTATTTTACTGTTTCTTTGTTATCGGCAATTATACGAATGCCCAGACGTCGGTCTTTCTGCGCAATTTTATTAATTTTCTGAAAGTTCCCTTTAGTTCTTGCAATCACAGGTTGATCAGGACGTCCAAATCAAATTCAGTGTTGCCACCTGTTCCATACCTTGGCACTGAATTTCGCACTGTAATGTTTGAAACCTGTTGTATTCTGGCGATATCACGATATGATTTGCTTGATTCCTTCAAAACACCTATTCGAGCCTAGTATTCAGCCGATATACTCTTCGCTTTAGCAATTTTGCATATCAGAAATCGATTTTAGTGACTAACAATTGATTTAAGTCATTTCAATGATAAAGTTTTTGTTCATTATATAAGTGCAGAATTTAAAACGTTAACAATTATTATTCTAATGCATTATAAAATTTTATTATACACTAAATTCTATCATTAAAAATATATTCGTTAGTGTTAGATTTTGCCGTGTAAATTTTAAATCAGTGTAACCATAGAAGTCGCTGCTCGTCTACTGTATATAAAGACAATTTAAGGGACTGTATTCCTTTTATTGTAATTGCTATTACAAATTTCTTTAAATCTATATATTTAATACATTTAGATTATAAGTGATATAAGGAAGTTAACACAGAAATATTTGTTTTAGTATCAAATAAATGGATTCATGAACGTGGACAAGAATTTCGAAGACCTTGTGACCTAACAAGACCACCGTTGGAATTGACAGCGTGACCGCTCAGTTTATTTCGTTCCTTAACAAAGGCTGTTAATTAAAGTGAATCTCTTTTTAGTAAATTTCTTCTTTCTACTTAGATTTTTTATCGTAATACGTAGGTATGTACGTACCAATGTACAGCTTTATATTTTCTTTTTGTAATTAGCATCCAATATAAAATTGATTGACTATTGTAAGCTAACATATCAAACAAACTGTAAATATGTGTAACTGTTACATAAATTTGTCTTTTTTACAAGGAAAACTAGACTAATAAATTTTTTACGTAAATATTTCTTTTGTTTTACTTTTTCCTAAAATGATTAAAAGTGTGTAATAACTAGAAAGCCGACGTAAAATAAATCGTTTACAGTAACTCTGTCATCATACTTAGCATTTTTTTACCTACTACGCAGATTTACAATTATTAATATAAATAATAAGACCTGCATGTCTATTGCATTAGCCAATGGAATGGCAAAAAGAAGGACGAAGAACATTAGGTACATTACTAAATATAGCTGGCACATTAAACATTAGATATAAATAAACATCTATGTATAATTTAGATATCAAGTCTTTGTTACGGCTAGTGTAAAACATTTATGTATTTTATTGATATATACATTTTACATTTCGGAGTAATATATTGGGTCTGGGAAAAAGTTCGTGGCGTTTTTCCCGATAGATGGCATTGGTTGCCGATAACTAAAGAACAACAAGTCACAGCGACACCACCGAGGGCTCGTTTTTTAGATGACCTTCCGAACGTTAGTTTGAGCGTAGAAACATTGTAATCGGTGCAGTGGTTGCAAAGTTATTCGCACTTGAAAATGGAGAAGAATAATGAGAAATTTCGCTATATTCTGCAATATTATTATGATAAGGGGAAGAACGCTGCGTAGGCTTGTGATAAAATTTGTGCTGTGTACGGTGAAGGTACTTTATCGAAATCTGTTGCGCGGAAATGGTTCGCTCGCTTTCGTTCTGGAAATTTCAATGTGAAAGATGAGTCACGCTCCGGTCGTCCAATCACTGAAAAATCTGATGAAATTCTTGAAAAAGTCCAACAAGATAAGCATATCAGCAGTGTCGATATTGGCATGGAGCTAGGCATTGACCACAAAACTGTTTTGAACCATTTACACAAAGCTGGTTACAAAAAAAAGCTTGACGTATGGGTTCCTCATGAGTTGAGCGTGAAAAACATGATGGACCGAATTAACATCTGCGATGCGCTGCTGAAACGGAATGAAATCGAGCCGTTTCTGAAACGTTTAATAACCGGAGATGAAAAATGGATTACGTACGATAATCGGAAGCGTAAAAGATCGTGAATAAAGGATGGTGAGCCGTCACAAGCGTTCGCTAAGCCAACATTGACGCCAAAAAAAGTGATGCTGTGTGTATGGTGGGACTGGAGGGGAATCGTCCACTACGAGCTACTTCCAACTGGTCAGACGATTGATTCTCAACTCTACTGTGCACAACTAGAGAGATTACGCCAGGCGATTGAAAGAAAACGGCCCGAATTGATTAATAGGAAAGGTGTTGTCTTCCATCATGACAACGCCCGACCACACACTTCTTTGATGACCCGTCAAAAATTGAGAGAGTTTGGTTGGGAAGTTTTGATGCACCCACCTTACAGTCCGGATATAGCACCCTCTGACTATCATCTGTTTCGATCTCTGCAGAACTCTCTCAATGGAATTAAGTTGGTTTCAAAAGAAGCCTGTGAAAACTACTTGATTCAGTTTTTCGACCAGAAACCACAGAAGTTTTTCACCGATGGGATCATGGATCTACCAAAAAAATGGCGAAACATTGTCGATAATAATGGAGCATATTCGGTTTAAATGAATTCGTCCACGCGCCATGCGGGGACCAGTTGAATTTTACTGAAAAAGCGCCACGAACTTTTTCCCAGACCCAATATTACTTTGTTATAGCGAAGAACGTTGATTATTTTCCTTTTCTTAGTTGAAATTAATTTTTCTAAGCTAGTATAATAACGTAGTATATTCGTTGTTTTCATTTCCAACCCGACTGTAGCTTACAAAACGTTCTTCAAAAAGTGTTGTAGTATACACTGCAGTCCAAAAATTTAAAACCAGTCGTGAATTATGAAAAACAATGTATTGTTTTGACTAATTCAATAGGTTTAGACCAAATTTATTATAATGTACGAAGACCTGAACTCTTTTGTTTTGTGAGGCCATAGGTGCCCCTATTATTTCACTATACAGAATACATAATGCCCTGTACTGTATACTGTATTTAATCCTAATAAAAAACGGTAAAGAATATTTCACTGAATCCGCGACATGTTTGTCGAAAAAACTATCCTTGCATCAATTTCCTCTCTGAAATGCCTTTAAAATTATTTGTAGGATACTAATTAAAAAAAACCTTGGTTACATTTTGCAGGTACAGTTCCAGCATCTGCCAGGGTGGTCTGTAAATTGTGAAATAAAAATAAAGAAATAAATTTGAATCCTCTCTATGCTTCTCAAGTTCGTTAAAGTAAGCATCTATAGCAGCTGCAACAATCGTTTCCTGTTTTTTTAGCCGTGGTTAGGTGGTAATTCGATGGTGTTATACAACAAAACAAAGCTCAATTCGTTAATTTTTGCTATTCATGTTTAAACAAGGATGCATTTAATTTTTTGCTTCAATTTGTCTAAAAAAATCGCATACTGATTTTGCCTTTTCGAGGGTAATTAATAAAAAGAACATCTTTCGCATTCTAAATATATGGAGGCCATTACCTTTCTATCATATGTACTGGTCGTGATCTTCCTAGGAACAGGAGAACCACTGCGCTGCCATTCTTTAGATTGTTGTTTTGTTTCGGGCATATAGTGATGAATGATGATCTTATCTGTATTTCCGAAAATAATCCAAATACAAGAAATTTTCATTCGCATCAATTTTTGATCAGTAATGAGCAGTCAGGGCACCCATTTCGCGGACAGTTTCATCATCAACTCTTCATTTCAAAGGTATATTGCGCGTCCTTAGAGATGCTTACAGTCTCCGCTAGTTTAGACGTTTTTGAACGACAAACTTTTGTAACTGCTTCAACAATTTCCTATATAGTGGCAAGTTTCGGACGTTAATTTCATAGTGCATCTTTAACGGTTGTATCAACTCATCTGTCAACAATGGAAAGTGCAGAATAATACTTCATATACTGCCGCAGAGGCACTCCATAATATTATATCATAACGTAAGGGAGAACATATTTCTGCATAGCATGATTTTAATGTTGGTAACGACAGCTGGACTCTCAAAAGACGAAATAGAAACACAATATTCCTTTTAGAATAAATTACTTTGGAGATGTAAGATCTCAAAGTTTCAGATATTTAATATTTTAACATATATTTGCCTAGTATGAAATATTACAAATTTAGTTTACGCCAGACTTATATCATCAGCATACATGGTTATGTAAACATCTAACAAAAATAAATCATTATATACAATGAGAACAGTATTGGGGCTAGTATTGACCCCTGTATTACGTCATCTATCGTTGGTAAGTAATGGGACTTAACCCTTTCAGTGCGTTCAGAAGTACCTCTAAGTTTACGAAATCTAGAGAGGACTTACCTCTTCAGGGTAATAGTTCTTTATTACACAATAGAGTTAAGCTCTAATTACAGAATAAATACTTAACATCAACATATGTTAATATAAATATGAAAAGTTGCTCTCTACATAACATATACATTGATAGTACACAAAGCAATCCAAAAATGAGGAGAAGATAAATAAAAGGCCATAATCAAAACAATGTCACTTAAAAGGATTTGGAAAGAATTCACGGCATTACAGCCCATATGTGTTAATGATGCCGTTTTTAAGACATTTGTCCTAGCTCTAGGCAAAAAGAATGTGTTCGATGTTCGCATACTACAAGTCGTAACAGCACAATCCACTTGCAATTCCGCAGCATCTCCACGAACTGCAGAGCAGATTCAAATAGAACTCCCAAATCCCTGGCATGACTACTTCTAGGCACCAACAGTCTATCCATGCGATACGGGAAGTGAGTTATGTAGTTTATTAATTTTCGAAAACATAAAAAGATTACATTTATCAGTATTTAATTAAACCTTGTTAGCAATAGACCAATCACGTATAATTTTCAACCTATTTTGTAATATAACACTTGGTCTCGGAGTTTATCTCCATAAATATCTTCAAGTGGTCTGCATATACCAGAACATCTTGCTCAAGTAACCTCAAAAGGTCATCTATAAATATATTAAAAAGCAGTGGATCGAGATTATAGCGTTACGGTACACCCGAAGTGAATCTAAAATGTATTGATCGAAATCCATTGCATCAAACATAATAACTAGAACGCTGATGGACAAGATTGTCCAGCTTAGGTAGGAGTAACGAATGATCAATACTATCAAATGCCTTGACAAAATTCATATAAATGTCAACTAGAAGCTTTTGACATGAATTGTGTAGTTTCTATCAAATTGGTGCTTCTGGTAATAAAGTCATGTTGATGTGTTGGAAGATCAATTTCTAAAATTTTTGATATTACTGATGCGAGTATTACAGGTTTGTAGTCGGCAACATCGTTGGATTTCCTTGTTTACGAATAGTAATCATTCTAGAAATTTACTAAATCTCTGGAAAGACACCTTCCTCAAAAGATTTATTAAATGTGTTAAAGCATCAATTATTCAATATTTAAATTTCTTTATTATAAGTGTAGTGAGATTATCCAGTACTGTAGAGTACGTATTTTTAATTTTGTTAGTGACAACTAGGACTTTGTTCTTCGAGAAAGAGAAAATCAACATTGAATTTTCATTTTTTATAATCCTATTATCTAGCATATTTTCGGGGATATCGGAAGTTATACAATAGGACGCAATAAATATAGGGCTACTGTATAATTTCAACTTATTGCTTTTTTTATAATAAATAAGATAAAAAAACGGCTTGACGTGAACAACTGTCTATTAACATTATACTATAAAGATTAATATAAATTTTTAAATCATATACATTAATATTTCCATATCCATACAATTTCGACTGGGTTTAGGTCTAGGAAGTTGCCTGGCTACGCAAGATTTTCATTGATCGATGGTAAGTTGCTGTCAGAAAGCAAATCTTTTACTGATTTTGCTCTGTGGCATGGTGCACCATCTTGAATAAATGTGCAAAAAAAATTCCAGAACTTAAGGATCAATGTATGGAATTAGTATTGATTCCATTACGAATCGGTACTATCCTTGGTTCATTGTACTCGTGACACAATGACACTAGCTCCATTCCTGCTAGGCTGGATCAAATCATAATAGCTACATATTTTACTGTTCTAAACACTTCAGTTTCATGGAAACGCTCGTATGATCTCTTAATGTAGTAGACATTTTCCATTATCACCTCTAAGCGCGATTCATCACTTGAAAAGATGAAATATTCACTCAATTTTTAAATTTACTAAGAATGTGTAAAATTGTACGAAAGTAAATACAATAGTGATACATACCTTTTCCCAATCTTTAACTGAGAGATTTTTATGCTGTTTCGCCCATTTTAATCTAATTTTCTTCATCCTCTCGGTCAATTTTTTCCTTGGCTGGCAAGAGAGATATTCAAGATTGCAAAGTTTGTCTCGATATTTTGATGTTATCTGCCTCCAAGATGCATAGCACCTTATTGATAGGGGCTGTCGATTGTGATATTTTAACAATTAATCTGTCTCCACGATCCATTGCTTTCTTCTTTCTTCCACCATGAATGCGGTCACTCGAAGTGGATGGTAGGTTTTCTGCAATTAACTAATAATAAAATGGTTGACAGCTTTTAATAGTCTCTATTGCCACCTGTTTTACATTGGTAATATCTTTGTGTTTGCCCATAGTTCACAAAGTGTGAGCACAACAAAAAAAAATCTAGAATATCACAAAATTTTAAAATTAATTATATTTCACAAATTCGATATCTGCAATAAAACTTCCACTTTACACATATAACACCACCCAGAATTACATTCCACAATTGTGTTTAATAACAAGAAGTGGTAGTTAGAATACCAAGAATTTTATGGATGTTGTAATAAAGGTTTTCAGAAACTTTCAAAAACTTTTTATTGGTAATTGAAGTATCAGTTATGATATTTATATGCGAAAAATAATATCTGCCAAATGGCCTTCTCCTTCAATGACATTTTGACATAACTGAGGCTCTATCTCACCAATGACACGAATAATTTCATCTTTCAAAGCAGGAATTGATTGTGGATTGTTTTTATAAATCTGACGTTTTTTATAACCCCAAAGAAAATAGTCTAACGGTGTCAAATCACATGATCTTGGTGGCCAATTAACATCACCGTTTCTTGAGATTACACGTTCAGAAAATTTTTCTCAGTAAATCAATTGATTCGTGTGCAAAGTGAGGTGTAACGCCATCCTGTCGAAACCACATATCCTCTAGATCAATATTCATTAATTCAGGCTACAAAAATTGGTTATCATCCGACGATATCGATCACCATTGACAGTTACAGCTTCACAAACAGCATTTTCAAAGAAGTAAGGTCCAATTACACCACCTAACCATAATGCACACCGAACAGTAACTCGATTAGAATGCATAGGTTTCTCGTGAATAATTGGTGGATTTTCCTCATCCCAGATACGGCAATTTTGTTTATTAACATAGTCACCCAGTTCAAAATGTGCCTTATCGGAAAACATTATTTTTTGAGAAAAATCAGCTGGTTGTTCATTGATGAAATTGACAAATGAACGACGTTTTAAATGATCTAATAGCTCCAGTTCCTGTGTTATTTGAACTTTATATGCCTTCGGAGCTAAATCCGTGTGTAAAGTACGCCATGTTGTTGATCCACTAAGTCCAAGTTGTTGTGAACGTCATCTAATGGACATTTCATGATCTTCAGCAACACTTTTACGAACCAAACCAATATTTGCTTGTGAACGACCACTACGACTGTATTTTTGACTTTTTTGATCTTCCACGGAACCGGTCTTTTGAAATTTTTTTAATTATTCGACCAATAGTGTTTTCAGATGGACAATTATGAAAACCATAAAATTCACATATTTTTCTACAAATTCTTTTCACAGAGCGCTGATTTTCATAAAATAATTCAACAATTTCAACGCGTTGTTTTTGTGTTACTCGGTACAACAACGCGTATGTAATGTAATTTATGACATTTTTATAAATGTCATAAATCACACTTTTTAAATGCCCACATACCCAGACAAATTCAGTGCGCCATCTATATTTTATTTATTCTTAAGAAAAACCACGCAATTTTAAATAAACTTTACTATAAAAGAAGATATAACAGAAAGTATGCCCTAGTTTAATTGTGCGGCAATGTACTTTGAGCAGCAGAGAAAAAAGTTATTAAAAATGTTAGCTACAATACGAGGATCTTTTGTTAACATACTGCTGTTAGAAATCAAAAGATTCGAATGCTTACCACTCACACCAGTCTGCTGCTTTATCAAATTAAACATAGCTGATGATTTGTTGGTTGAATTATTAATAATAAAACAAAATAAGAATTGAAAACAGTATATTTTAAACTTTTTATTGTTATTCATATATGTATATATTTCACTGCATATACAAACTTTGGAATAAATATAAATGTAACATTGTAATAATAAAGAAACAAATACATGATATACATTGTTGCATAAAAACTTGTTGTTTCTTATCTTCATACACTACATATATGAATTGTAATATAAAAAAGAATTTGTGCACAACACTTATACAAATTACTTCAAGCCACTTTTAGAAATATAATTTTGATGTTTATAATTGAACGCAAACATTTGCCATTGAATTTATCTTTCGTATTAATAAACTACAATCTTGTAGTATTCGATGTACTTGGTAGTAAATTATTTGGCAAAGCACATGTACAATGTATCTCGAATTCTACAGGAAAAAAATATGACGTCTTTAATATACTTATCATAATTCGGGCGGATAATGCCCTTAGAAAAGTTCGCTTTAGTATCTATTCCTGTCGCCACACTGGAGCAATAAAAGCATCGAAGTCGTTAAGAGTTTCTTTATAAATTAAATTTATTATGTGCAATTGAAAAATTGTCTTCGATGCATTTATAGTTAAATCAAGATTTATTTGCGTAGGTAATATTTCTTACAATTTCAACATGAACATATTTCTTAAAATTATCTATCGTTACATGTATTTCATTAACGTTTCTCAGTAATACATTAAAATTCAATGGCAAGCACCAATTTTGATTATATTAGAATATATTTTCAGAAACTTAATTTAATATTATGTAACTTTCTTACAAGATGCTTTTATAAGTTTTTCTCAAACGCACGGTTCCACATAATTTCCAGGGAAAAGACCAGTAATTCCATCCATTACACCTTCCCACCAGCCATCGTCGTTTTTCTTCAGTACATAGATGACAGCACTTTCTTGGAAACTAAGTTCGTCGTCCTTATCTGCATAATAATCATATATTGCGACCACTGCAACAAAGTTAAACGTAAGGTAGTTAATTTTTACTGTTCATTATAATGAATGATGCGTATTTTTCAACAATTTTGTAATTTATCAAAATAATAATATTGATAATAAATCGTTTTTTTCTAGACTTGGTGCTTTCTAATATGTCATGTGCCAATAAAAACTATACTTCCATCTCATGAACAGAAATAAAACTATTTGAGAAAAGGAAACGTGGCTTTTCCTCACTCAATGAACGATTATGTCGTTACAATACGTAAATGGACACAATAAACTATAAACACGTCATAAATAAATTAGTGGAAAAATAATTCTATTATTAGTGAGATCTTAATTGCTGATCCATTTGCGTACTCTCGCGACATAGTCGCTCATTGAGCAGTATAAACGTGAACTATACAGTTTGTTCTCTCGAATAGTTTCATTTCTCTATATTTTTCGTAAAACAAAAGAATGGATTTAAAATAATAGATTTGCTCTTCGAGAGTGGCCTGATGAGTCGCTCGAAAATTAATGGCTAAATTTGAAGACTTTGCACGTATGATTAACCTAAAAAACATTTATTAATTATGAGTACGATACCAATTGATACTAATACTACTAATTGATTCTATAAAAAAAGTTAACAATTTGTGACTTCGTGCCTCACCAATGTCATAAAATAATGAACAGTAATATATATCTAAGCAAAAAATATCGATTTTTGAAACTTGTGAATGATTTTCCATCAGTAACCTATAATTAGTAATTTAACTCTTTCAGGCTTGGTGGTCAGTTATCTAACCACCTATTTAAGAGTTCTCAAAACCACTTTTTATGCCGTCTTGTGCCCATTTGCTAAGCAATTACTTTCTTTAAAGTCGTCGTTGATCGTTTAATGCGATCTCTAGAGTGCGCTGGGTAGATTAACAAATTTATTTGAAAATGTGGTAATGTGTTGTTTTTCAACGGGACTTTCCCGAATATAATAAAAATGTTCAAAGTATTTATTATTTAACGAATTCGGTGTTACTCTATGGTATAGTGTCTGTTTAATTATTTTATAACAAAAGTATTATAATATATTATATAATTTACGATAAATAAGGTAAATAGCACGGTGGTTAGATTACTAACCACTGTGACTATAGTAGGTTTCACATAATGTACATATTTATGTTGCATTATAAGCATGCCACGTGTAGTTAATGAACGTGATATAGAAGATATTTTGTTCGAAAGTATACCTTCTGATTGCGAAAATGTGTGCAGTCTTGAATCGGGGGGGAGATCACGATTCAGGGTGAGTGACACAAATATCGCCTTTCTAAAGTGGAAAGACGAAAGATCAGTTTTCATGCTTACAAACTACATAGATCCGAGAAAGACTGGTATTGTTACTCGCGAGGAACACAATGGAGCCAAAAATGAAATAGCTTGTCCTGAAGCTATGATACAATACAACAATTCTATGAACTATGCGGACAAATTCGACCAACTAAATAGCACTTACGCTATAGACCGAAAATCACGTAAATGATGGCAACGAATATTTTTTCACTTTTTAAACTGTGCTGTCACAAACTCCTTTGTGTATATGGAATTCCAGAAAAAACATAATCCAGAACTGGACCACCCCAGCAACAAAAATTTTCGAAGAAGTGTTTATTAAGGGATCCTAGCACCAGCTCAGGTGAAGAACCCCCAATTATGCTCCAAACGCTCCCACGATAGCTATGCATCTTCTCCTGTACAAATAAAGCGGCACACACCAGGAGTATCAACAGAATTACGTCTGGAAGGCAGCACGCATCAGCCAGAGCGAACCACTTCTCGAAGATGCGCAAAATGCAGCACTAAGAAAAGTCCGGTGCGTACTATATGGCAATGCGAAACCTGTAAAGTCCCTCTTTGTATACGAAAAGATAAAACGTGTTTTTCAGATTTTCATAGAAAATAAATTTGCTTATATATTATACTAAACTTTTCTTAATAATTTGTTACGCAAACAGCCACGGTGGTTAGTATACTAACCGCCCTAATTTGTAAAAGCCCAAACGGTTTTTTCTTATTTTATATGTTTTTTATAATAAATAAACGCTAATTAACTTAAAAATGCAATTGTTTTTATTCTGAAGTAATATATAAGAAAGCGTGGCTGAAAGAGTTAATGTAGCGTATCTGATAACTAAGTTAGCCCATCCTACAATTTTGGAGTTTTAACGAAATAAAATCCAAATACATGAAATTTAAAATGTAATCTACATTACACATACTAGTATAGATTTAAACACATATTTACAACCATTGGATTAATTTGTTTCGATATTATAAGTCAAATCTAGCTTGAATTCGGTTCGGCATGCTGTCGATACAGACTTTTACGGTGTCTTGCAACTTTCTGTTTTCTTTCTACGCTTTTTAGAAATTTTCTTTTAAAACGCTTAAATTGGAATTCATGGACAAGTAAACAAGTAAAGTAAATTTAAACAAACATTCTCTATTGGATTGAAATCCGGTGAATTTCTAGACCGGGGCAATACTAGTATACCGAAATCGCAAAAAATATTTTGGACAGATTTCGTAGCATGGCACGGAGCCCTATCATGCATAAACATGGAAAGATTTTCCTCTGCATCTAGTGAAGTAAGAAAGGGCAACCAGAACAATTTTTATTACATTTTTGTATTGATACTGGTTTATTGGCTCTACGGCAAAGTACAAAGGTTCTGGGCCAGACCCAGTAATACATGATTACAGGTGTTCATCTCATAAGTTTGATTCCTGTAACTACTTGCAGTCGTGACTCGTCACCGAATGAGATTGAGAAATTAACAACAGTAACTAACTAACACATAATATATGAAAACATTTTTAAAATATTTGTGATATAATTTTATACAAAGACACTTTTCCATTCTCAAAAAGTCAACTATTGCATCTTGGTCTACTCTAGATACTTTTTTTCATTGTTTCAGTTAAGCGCGGTTTTTTTTTGCGCAGGCAACGATATTTTAATCTCCGCAGTTCAAGTTCGCAAAGTTCGCTGATACCTTTATATTGAAGGACTGCAGATGTGGTGGAAGCTTGTCTGTTTCGCAAAGCAATGTCAATAATTTTTCTAATTGCTCTTTCGGTAGGTTTGCGTGGCCGGTGACAATGTTGTAGACTGCTTGATGTTAAGGACAAAGTGCTGCAAAACTTTTACTCTTCTAGCAATTTCGCTTTAAGAATACTAACCAGCCTCTACTCAAGCTTCTATTCTAATATTTTCACTGTTTGTAATATCTTTCATCTTGGTCATAGGACATAACTTCGTTATGAAAATATAAAGTATAAAATTAGCACACAACTAATCTAACTACACGACACTAAACCAAAAACGGTAAATATGTTACCACAAACACACTCTTCGTGGGTTCTAATAATTTTGAATAAATTTTACTTGTATAAATGTATTATACCACCCTTCAGCTTCCTAGCATTTAGGGAGCGCGGGTAAAAATTATAAATTCGCGGGGATTAGCGACCTCGAAATTTAAAACTTAACTTAAGAATCTGTGTATTTACGAAATATGTACATTTATCTTTCCGCCAGAGAACATTGGTATGCAACTGACGGGTTAATTTAATTTTTAGATACTCTATGTACAATACAATGTATCAATATAAGCATTCACAAATCTTATTTTGCTTTATTTGTCGTTTACATTCTACTGTCAACTTTTGTCTACCGTTTCAATTAAATATTGAGAATTTATACCATCCTACATTTCGTTTTACTTTTCAAACAATTTGGAATAAATTTACTCAAAATTATTTTAGTTTAGAAAAAAATCTTCAAAACATTTTGCCGTTATTGAATTACGTAAAAATCTAATTATACCAGTACAAACTAATTTGTAATATATTTCGTGTATTCTATTTTTAGGGTGGCAGTAAAGAATAGACATGTACATTACCTTTTTCAATATAATTTTTGGGAACCCAGCCAGGCAAATCTTCTTCATCTGGAACAATTGGCATTACACCCGATGCACGAGGACGTCCAAAATCTTCGTGTTCTTCTTCTGGTGGAGGTGGTGGTGGTAACGGTGGAGACTGTGATCCACTTCCTCGTGTCAGTCTTTGACCATGTGGATGGTGGGACAATGTGTGCATTCCTAAACTGCCATGAGGGACTGGATTATGTTGACCCATTAGCATGGAATGATGATGAGAGACCGTATTTGTTGGTATAGGCATCTCTTGGTTCACCAATGGAGAAGGTGGGGCTACAAAACAATACATAAATGAATCAATTTTTTTTGCATATGACTATTTAAACTGACTGACGTATAATTGATAATTTTACCAAAACAAGCTCTAACAATATAGAGTAAAATTTGTATAAGACGACAACCGATTGTTCTGGAAAATGTGGCCATTTGAAGAAGTTGTTTTAGAAGAGTTAAATTTAGTAGATAAATAAAATGCGATTGTTTACTCAGGTGGTCGCCTGAAAGAAAGTGGTCGTTTGCGTAGGCTTTACTGTATTTTCGTACCTTATACACCACAAATTTACAAAAAATTAAATATGTTTCTAAAATTAAATTTTAAACTTGCTTAGAACAATAGTAGTAATTTAAACTTTATAAATACCAAACCTAAAGAAAAAGTTCCACATTTTAAACAAACCCACATTATATACAATATGTCTTGTAAAAATTGCAACAATATATATAGGACAAACGCAATATTTAGAAAAGAGTCGAGGGAAATATTCCAATAATAACAGAGCTTTGAAAAAACACAAACTAATTAGCACTTACAGTTTTTGTAACAAGAAAAGAAGGCGTAAAACTAACTGAAATAACTATTTGTAAAATTTCTACATAGAGCTTAAATCTAATCTCTAATATGCGGTATATTTAATATGATGACAATTTCAATCATTTTCTATGATCAATTTACAGTGATTTGTCATATTTTCCACCAATTTTTCAGCATATGGTGTGGGTAGTGATCTTCAACTTTGGGCAAGTTAATTTTGAGTTGCTTTAATGTGTAACAACGCTTTGTACGAAAATTTGCTTCATAAAACATATATTTTCCATTGGATTCGCATCTGGGCTTTGAGAAGGTCACTTCATGATAACACCATGTTCCAGCTTCCAATCCACACAGCGCCTGCTTCTATGTTTGGGATCATTGTCCTCCTAAAATCCACTGATGGTTGTATTCATCAAACTACTTTCTCGTAGAAGGCAAAAGAACTCTTTGATACAACTTCACACATCGACTATTTCTGAGTATTTTACTGTGCATTTAATTATTCGATCTTGTCGTGTAGACCAACCTCTTCTTTTTGATGACCACACACAAAAAGATGCTTCATCTGTGAATAAAATGTTAGACCAATCTCTATCACTGTTGTTGTTTTCCCAGATGGGGTGTGTTTCTTGATGGCGGTCCGATATCAACGGTTATACTATGCACTGCTGTAAGCTACTCCGGTCTCACATAAACGACTTCTAATAATCATTAAATTAACATTAATTTATTTCTTGGCCCTGACGGAACGATTATTATAATTTTCTTCTTAACAAAATACGGTCTTATCTAATTTCTTAATTGTTGCTCGTTCCTTACCGTGGTCTTGAAGATTATTAATATTTGTTGTCGCTTTCTAGCGGTCTATCCATAATTATACGAATCTCTCTGACAGGCAACTCGCTGTGGCAGATACAGACATTTTTGATCTTTTGGAATGATCTCAAAGAAACACCGTTTCTTATCTTTTTTAAATACGGAGCACACGTAATTACATTAATGTACCTTCACTCACTTGCGAAACAGAACTGTTTTGAAAACTGTACAGTCTATTAGGCAAAATTGTCTCTGCCATCTCTGTACCAATGAGTATTTTATTGATCTTGCCCTTCGCAATAATAAGTTAAATACACAATAATAGTCCTTTTTTACTTGTTATACAGACTCCAAAACATGAAATACACAACTAAATAACAAAGCTAGAACTATTCTAGAAATTATACAAATTAAAGAACATGAGGACACGACCCCCAATGACAGAAAAGAAATAAATAACCTTTCAAGAATGTACTTTCAGTACTACTCAACTATTCAGTGCTGAACAGTACCATATTTGAAAATAACGGTAATCTGCATAAATAGTCAAGAAATTATAACACTAATATCTAATTTAAAAACTAGCTTAATAAAAAAGTTTTTCAGTCTAAAAATATAAAAATCATCGAATTTTTAAAAATACGAATAGATTGAATACATAAAACAAATTATCTACTTATATTTTCAAGTTATACATACGTGGCATGCTCATATGTTGATCTTGAATGTATACAACATTTCCTGGAGGTGGCGGGGGTGGTGGCGTTTGTGGATGTTGTTGGACTTGTTGATGTTGCTGTTGTTGGACATTAAGAGGATGTACCATACCTACTTGAGGAGGGGACATGGCTTGATGCTGTCCTGCTAATGGAAGGGTGCTATAACCTGGTCCTCTTTCGCCACGTCGTGGGTGACCAATAGGGTAGTTCGGTGCATAATGACTTGGTACCTGTGGAGGCGCGACGGCTGGTGGAGTGCGATATTCTCTACTGCCTTTACTCAAAGTTCCTCCGGAGACTGATACTAAAAATTGTAATGAATTGTATTCATTAAAGCAATAATTGTAGCCGATAGTAATAAAAACTGAAATTATAAAAAATTAAACAGTCAATTTGGCCACAATACACTAGACTTACAAAACTAGTACAGAAATTCCAGAATGGAGTACTTTATGTCCTTTACTGTTTTTAATTTGTTTTGTGCTAAGAGTCCAACTGGGTCGTAAGTCTGTAACTCGTGAATTGAATTGAATAACTAACTACGTGATAAATGAAAGATCTAATAAATGAACAACTACTTCGTAGTTTATATTAATAATAATAATAATCTTTATTAGTCCAATAACAATTATCACTTACAGGAGAGCCCTTAAGCATTATTCTTGGTGGTGTAGATTTTACATATAAAAGCATGATATATAGTATCCCCCCCAAAAAAAGAAAAATATTAAATTGATAATGTACACATACAGAAAAGCAGAAAATAAATATAATGGAGGATAAATGAGAATTAGCAAATTAAATGGAATGCTGTATAAAATTATTATTACATTACACAATAATAAATAAACCTATACATTATTTATAAAAACATTCAGTCATGCAATCGTTATGTGTGTATAAGGCGAAGATTAATTTAAAGAATGTCATATTGAAATCTGTTAAAATTCCTATACATAACGTGCTCAGGTAACCTTTATAAGGCATTTGTTTTCGGTCTGGATAATTTAAATGTAGCACCGTATCGTGTATTAGAAACGTGTGTATTAAAGTGAATACATGCCAATACCATTGAAGAGCCGATTTCGTTTAACAGCAGTTTTAATAAAAATCTACCAGCGTGCATTTCAAGGCGACAAGATAGAGACTATATTGTGTCCATTCAAAAGACCATCGTAGTCCGTTTCTCGTTCAGGATAAGTACCTCTTCTGGATTCTTTCAACGGATAATTGTTGACATATGTAACAACCTATGCGGCACCAGAGAATAGTATAAAGTCTCACTTACATCAATATTATTTAAGATAAGAAAATCGAAACATGTTGGAGCTGATGCACAGACCAACGAGTTGCAAATCAAAAAGTATGTCCAAATCATTCACCCCGCATCTTCTAATTACCAACTCGAAAACATCGTATGTAAAAAACAAGACAGCATTTAGGGGTATTCGGTAAAATTTTTTTTAATTGATGAAAAATCATTAGAACCAACCTTTCTATAATTGACGAATAGTGTGTCAATTAGAGAAAGGTTATTTGCAATTTGATACAATCAGACGGTGTGCGGATTATATTGGAAATTTTAATATCATTATACCCCAGAAATTCATAGTCATTGATAAAGATGTTAAAAATAAGAGGTCCGAAATTTAGCCCCTAATGTACACCAGAAGATAAAGGAAAAATTTTAGACGAAAATCCATTATAAAACATATAGCTGCATCGATTGGCAAGGTACGATGATATCAAACGAACCAGTGCAGAACAAAAACCAAAGCAATCCAGTCTTGCAAGGGAAATATTCTGGTCTATGGAATCTAGACTTTAAAAAAGTCCGTATATGACGTCAACTTGTCAATTTTCAATTGTCGAAAAAAGAAACTGATTAATGCTCACTAAATATTGATCGCCCAGATACGAATCCATGCTGGTGACAAGACAAGAAAAAATTGATATGCTTACTTTCAATTTAGTTGTAATTTATAATAGGATTTATCTAGGGTATTTAATATTAAAGAAAAATATTACACACTCTATCTGCTTCTGGGTTTCCGGGCTGGAACCGCGTCACTTGTATATCTGCCGACGTTTCGTACCCATTTGTATGGGACATCTTCAGGGCTGAACTACTGCACTGAAACTGTTTCAGTGCAGTAGTAGTTTCAGTGCAGTAGTTCAGCCCTGAAGATGTCCCATACAAATGGGTACGAAACGTCGGCAGATATACAAGTGACGCGGTTCCTGCCCGGAAACCCAGAAGCAGATAGCATGGACCACGACCGCGGAAGTCTACGTACCAAATTATTACACACTCTGTATGTACAGATTGAATTTTAGATAGTTCTGCAAAGGAATTTTGAGAGTAATAATCACTTAATAGTGTGTGCTATGTATGGATATTTACAAAACATTTTTTGCTTTTTAAAAATTGTTTTTTAATGAAATACTTGCACACATTGATATCATATTAAACACGTGAATTTGTACTGCTGACCAAGATATAGAGTGAGATAGGTCTTGCAAATGATGACCAAATTTATTTGATGTTGGGACATGAATCAAAGAAATTAATATTTTTTTTTGTATTTTGAACTGGTGGTCTTAAAATACTACTACTAAAGGTATGTATGACTTTTGGGTAAAACAATTACCTTGGAATAAATATTAATTTTAAATTTTTATATCTTATCAAATTTCTTAAGACTATATTAAAAATAGAGTAAAAGAACTCGCCTAAAAACCTTGAACAGAAATTTCGTCTTGAAAATTTGAAAGTACTGAAAACTGAAAAAGTTTTGCAACAAAGCATTAATTTTAATAATGTTTAAAAGTAATTTCCACCATATTCTATGCATTTATCTATTCTTCAAAATCTGTTATCAAACTAACTCTTCCATGTTTCTTGTGAAAGCTGGTTACATTCGTTATTCCACATCCTGATAATCGAAAAACTACCCTTCGTTCAATTTGTTCTTCATGGAGGAAGACTTGGACTGTAGAGTAGATATTCTCATTTTTCAGCGCAGTTCTTTCTAAATATACGACATAGACGTTGGAACGATAAGCCACAGCATTATCATGGGAGAAAAATGAAGTATCTGGTCTTGACAGAGAACGAATATTTTAGCAGCTTTAGATAAGCATTCCTCAAAATACCACTACTTGATGACTATTTTTTGTGTTTCCAAAACAAAGCGCTCCATAAGTACTCTCACAGTAAAGACAACACAATTTCCTTCTTAACGGGTTAAGAGTTCTGTAGATATGGGCGTGCTTTCATTTTCAGAGCCACACCTTGTTCTCTGCTTCGGTGGGTACGTTACATGTGTAAAGCCTGGTTTCGTCACTTGTACATAAGATGGGGACAAATTTTCTTATTTGAAGATGTTCATGCGGAATAGTACGAAATGCATGCATACGAACGCCCTTAAATTCTTCCATGTAATAATTTATACACCTACTGAACTCAAACATCTTCTTTACAGTATTAATGCCTCCTTCGTAACTAATTAGGTGTGGCGTTCTGATCTGGGAATCTTCCCAACCTAAATTTTCTCTCTAGGATGTATATGTAGGTAGTCATCCTTTAACACAGGAGTTATTTCCTTCAAACACTGATCAATATTCAATCCATAAGAAAAGTTGTTGAATAAAATTGCCCAGTACTCTGTTTTTAACCAATATGGCATAGAGAATAGTTTACACCGCCACAGTCCGAGAGTTACTAATTGCTGGCTGCCATGAAGACTTTGAAGAGATTTAAATTTACACTGAACATGCTATGGCGGAACAGTTGGTTGCGCTATATTGCAACATTTGTAGCCTTTTATATAAATCACCTGCTCATCTCGAAACACTATATTGCTGCAGAATATTAGAATCAAAAACTAACTGATCTAAACGCGTTTGTTCTGTCGTGTAAAAGGATATCTTATTTTATTAAAGCATTAAAAGTAATGCATTGCTTTAATTTTTACTGAATAACAATTTATTTGATTCTATAGAAAACTTTTATAGAGGTATGCTTCTAATTGGATTAGTGAGTATTTATCAATTTCTATTCACAGAATACATTGGCGAGCAAATTTGTGAAAGCAATATATAGTGAGTCGAATCGCTCACTATCTGTATTATAAGCCATAAATTTAGAATGAATTCGTTAAATCCTCTTCATAATATTACGTATTTTTGTAAATGAATTATAAAAGTAAACATATATCTGATAATATAGACGTGTTAACAATACTAGACAAAAAAAAATCCTTGGGTCAAATAGCCAAATTTATAGAAAAAGTCTGCAGTGCAGATTAAAAAAAGTCTGTTCTAAATGAGCGCGATCAGAGAAATTAGAAATTGCGATTAGTTCAAATTCATGGATAAGTGCGTTGAGGATAACACTATAGATGGAATTTGATACTGAAAACAAAGTGCATTAAGAAAACAAAGGGAATTTCAAGAAGAGTCAGACATAACGAGAGGGTCCCGTGTAAAAGCTTTTCATTGACGACGTTGAATACTTACTTATATGCTCTATGCTTTGCAATTGGTAACAATTAACGACGCTTAATAGAAGGTCTTTTGCGGGATACTCTGCCGGTATAACCAGTATCTCTTGAAAGTTTCTTTATGTTTTTATTCTTTCTAGTATCAAATTCCATCTGCACGGCTATTCAAAGTGCACCTATCCATAAGCTTTAACTCTTGCAGATGTAACACTTCTCCGTTCCCGGTTATTTAGAATCTTCGGACGCCTATTTCTCGCTACAATTTCAATAATTCAGGATATCTTGAATATTTTTTTCAATTTGCTCCGTAGAACACGCCTCTTCGATAAATTTGGCTATCTGGCCCAAGGGATATTTTCTCTTGTGAATATTGTTAACTTTCGTATATTATTACATAATATATGTGTTTACTTTTACAATTCATCTTTGTAAAAGCAAATGTTTATTTTTCACAAATTCGTTCTAAATTTGTGGCTTACAATAGAGAAATATCTTGAAGCGCATGAAAGCTTTTGTGACATTCGATGTTACAATGTGTGCAAATTCTTTTGTAGATGTAAATAATAACAGTTTTCAAATTGTTGTTAGAATTTTTTAAGGTTGTTAAATGGAAGTAAATATGCATATCATAGTCGGATGTTCACGGGTGTAGGAACGCTTTTGTGACTGATTGTACGAATGGTTTCTTTTTTATTGCTTACTAAAACGGTATTTACTAACGGGGCAATGTCATAAAATTATATCTATCAATTCCAAAATTGAGTATAACTTCTAATCTTTGGTTTATATTAAACGTTCGCATAATAATTTCGTTTTTGTTTATACATACTTTTTGTGTTCTTTTTTTTCAGTAAAATTTGCTTTATTAAATTCAATTTAATATTTCTATCGCTATTGAACAAAAGAGTGTTAAACCTTATTACTACTGAACCCCCAAAAAGAATTCTATTGGAATTCTCAAAAATATACATATATTTTTTGTTATAATAGTTTTATTTTATTGTTTTGATACTTTTCTAACTTTTTATATTTTGGAATGTCTATAAATTTTTGTATATGGTCTGAAAAAAAAGTTTCATTACACTAAAATTATTGAAGTTGTTTTAGATAAATTTAGAAGAATATATATTTTTGACTTTTTCCAATATTTAGATATAACTGGTCTTTTATTTATATTTAAGTTTCCTATTTTATATTCAATTTCTTATCACAAAAATAATAGAAGGGACTTTTTAAATAATTTATTTTAGTTAACTACATTAATTGATATATACATTAAACATTGTACTCCATCCTGGTCATCTCCATTATCTTCATTGTGAAGCGGAAGTTGAATTTCATTTCGAATAGGATTTGCCTTTATAAAATCGAAATTACTATCAATATCTAATTTATGTAGAACACATGATGTCTGAACAAAATGTACAATTGTATAGACATACGTTAATTTGACTATTGAATTCGTTTAAGAAATACAAAACGATATATTACAAAATATCTATATTTGCAAATTTTGTTTGCGTGTTATGATTTTAATTTACAGATATTAAAAGGTGTTACATATAGGGGAATTTTTGAATATTCTTCTGTCATAAACTGATTACTTGCAGTTGCAGTTGAAAAAAATATTTTTTATAAACATGGCAAATACATGAACATAAATCTCTAAATTATAACTTGCATCCCTTCGAAACCTTAGAAATATTATGAAGGACAGTTGTGGCAATAATTCTTTTTCTGAACTTTTACAAATAATTCTGAGGGTGTATGTAGAAAATTATCTTTTCCATATTCTGAATAATCATTTTAAATTTCAAGATTTGAAGTTCTTATATTTGCGGATTTTCATTTAGTAAATTTACAGAATAACTATTATGACCTACTAACAAATTATCTGTAGAGATACCATTTTTAATTTGTTTTTATCATGAGCAGATTTCAGCCTGTGGACAAAAATATTTTAGATTTCCAAATTAGCTTGGATTTATTATTATGAAAACCTTCCCATTGCCGTTGATCCATTTAATAAAGTCTTAGTTTTTTCAATAAATTTAGAAAATAATTCCACATTTTCGAAATTAATTAAGACGTAATAGGAAACCACAACTTTATCGTTTCGTTTTTAAAATGATAATAAAAAAATCAAAAATTCTCTAAAAAAGCATTATTTAAATATATCAACCCATGTTCTTTTTAAAATATATCAATCCTTTTTTGTCGCAGGTGGCTTAAACGAGTGACACTAACTATCAGAAAGCATTTCATGAATTTTGAATCTAGTTGTGTTCTAAAAAAATGTTTAAGAAAAAGATTATCGATAAAAAGATTAGTTCACTCATTATTGGATTTTTCAATTTTTGAAAATAAAACTCGAAAATTGCGAATTTACTATAATTATCGCAACATAGTATAAGAAATATAGTTAGAAGATGAAAAACTATATGCCTTCAGTTAAGTGCTCTGTGGAGTGATGTTGGAAGGCGAATTTTGAGATCCACGTGACACATCGAAATTCGTAAACTGGAATTTGGCGTTTACAAGATAATTTTTTTGATTTTAAGAAAATAGAAAAAGTACATTTTTCTACGAAAAAAATTCTCTCAAAACTGACAATGCTGTTTCGGGCCAAAGAAAATCCACTTTTAATACCATGACAAAAAAACAGGCTTGATATGGACACAAGCACGTAAGAATTGGATATCGCAGCAATGATATGCGCTGTAATAGAGTGGTTAGGTCCAATTTCAAGCGTGTATATTGGAGAGAGTCGAGATATTCTGAAAAAAAACATAAGGTATTTCTTTCTGATTCTCTCTTAAGAAAAGTAAAATTTTCTACATCGGTTGTATCTGAGGAACAAGGGAATGTCATATCATTGAAGGAACTGTCAATACAAATCAATACTTAGACATCTTAGAAGAATCACTTTTACTGGTCGCGGAAAAATATTTGACATCAGGACAAGATTTTCTGTTTCAGCAGGACCACGCAGCATACCACATCTCAAAAGAAACGCTAAAGTGCATGAAAGACGACAATATATCACTCATAGAATGGGTTTCTAGTAGTCCCGATTTGTCTCCAATCGAAACTTTGTGGCACGAGATGAAAAAGATGCTAAGAAAACATCCTGTTGGAATAATCTCTGAAAGGAGGGAGAACTTCAGGAAATATGCCATTGGTTTACACCAGAATTTTGCCAAGGCTTAGTTAATGCCGCACCTCGTAGAATTTGAGATATAAAAATAAAAGCGATGTTAACTAGTGGTAAACATTAAAACAGTTTTTTTTTTGTTAATTCTACGTTTATTCACATATCTTTCTATTTGTTCTTATTTTGTGTTATCAGTTTTAATTAATTAATAGGTATTTATTTTAATTGAGGGAAGCTACAAATGTTAAATAAACAAAATTATTTCAATTACATTTAATATTACTTGCATTTGTACTCTCTAAATACTACATTTTAATGGAGAATGTGATTGTTTGAATTAATCAAAAAAAGTGCTTGGTTTTGAGGGTTAATATCTGGTACGAATTTGTTTCTGTGCGAGTTTTATCGCGGATCCGGGTGCGACACTGTGATTATCTGCTGATGATAACTTAGTAGTCGAAATACGTATAAAGAATACGATTATTGTGAAATGAGGTTTTGTTTACCTTTTTGGATTATCTCTAAATACCGATTACTGAAAAATCGTACATTGAGCGATTGAAATTTGGAAAACTGATATTTGGATTTATCGGTTCAACTAAAATTTCTGTTAGTACTTAAGAAATATAGTAATAATATAGTTTTGGATGGAAAGAAGCTTCTGTTCTTATGATTTCTACAAAGCACTTATCAAAAATCGATGAAATATATACCAGTTTCTATAATACGTTTATCATTTGCTCACGTGATTAACAATTTCACTTCTTTTTTTCTAAATTTATCCAAACATTTTCAATAAATTTTTCGAAATCCCTTTCCCTCATTCTTCACACTTTTCTATTAAAACAATTAGATTTATATCTTTCTGAATTATAAATCAAGTCAAATATGATCACTGTTAAAAAAGTAACTTTAATTTAACTCTGCAGTACTAGATTGATTTATAAAACAATTATATGTATAATGACGCATAGGTAGACAATAAAGAAGTTTCTTGATTATGGATGAGCAAGAAGCTTTAGCTTTTCAGGAAAAATAAAATAACCGGAAAAAATTTTTCATGATGGAATTAATTCTATTCACAAAGGCTTCTGGTCACCAACCATTGAGCACTTCTAAATCTTATACAGTCTAATATCCAAAAATGATTAATACGTTATTATTTTTAGGACCATAAAAGATAGCCGACATCAATACATGTAATAAAATATATTTATATTCGTTCTGTTATCATAAAATTAATTTACAAAAAATAGTAAATACGACGAAATAGTTTTTGCATAAATTCCAATAAGAAAATTATTTTGTAATTATCTCACTCTTTATAATATGTAGTAGTGTATATATACTAGTAATGTACAATCATTGCTACAAAAAGGCTTACGATCTAAATCGCAATTGTTGCTCTATATTTTTATGTCAAACCATAACGATATCAAATTGGAAAGAGAGAACTTGTATGTTTCATTTAAAAAAACAATTGTGTGCATAGTGTTCAATTCAAATAACAGATGAGTTTGTTTACATTTTCGACTGTTAACAAAAGGCTTCAAATAACATTCTCTCTCTTGCCGTTTGGGTAATATTTAAAAAAAATGTATATATTAACCTCAATCCGCAAAAGAGCGCAAAATGTGGAGAGAGTAAACGATCTTCCACACTGCACTTTGCGTACTTATTTCTATAGAATATTCAATTTTGTTAACGGAATTTAATTTTTTTAATTCCGAGATTTCATATTTTAAGTAAAACTTTTGGCGACATACCGTTTTATTCATTTTAGTTAATGTTAGTTTAGAATGCTTAATGAAGATGACGTTCAACTTATTAAATTTATATTAGTTATAGTCAAAATTATTCTACTAACTTAAAAGCCTAAGGCAATGCAATGATTTAAGGCAACGCTTTATTTTGTTTGTGCTTTATTATGTTATAGAATATACTAGCTTTCACTTCTAAACGGAATAAAACTCTCACAAACACAGAATCTGTAAAAATATTGGGGATATTTTTTGATACCAGACTAACTTGGAAATACAACGTTGATGCTCTTGAAAAACTCTCTTGTCCACTATATGCTATACGAAGAATCGGAACAATAAATAAGGAAACGGTTAAAACAGCTTATCGTGCACTTTTTCACTCACGAATGAGTTACAGTATCCAATTATTGGCTGACTCAGTGGATGCAAATGATATTTTTATTTTACACAAGAAGGCATTACAAGTTAAGCAAACGACATATTGCAAACTTACATTTATAGAAAATAAAATAATGTCCTTAGAGTCTGCATACATATACAAACAATTGCCGCGCCTTAAAAGGGAACTACCACGTAAAAAAAGAAAAGGGGGAGAAGATAACTGCAACAACAGGTTCTACTCCTCATCTAAGTCTATTAAACAAGCTGCCGCTATCAGGACTAAAAACCATTTTCGAAATTTAAAAATGATTTGAAAGGTTTCCTTTTACAAAACGGTTTTTATACAATGACGGAGCTTTTCGAGAAGATCAAGTCAATTAAATAATAAGATGTACATTTTATTATGTACACATATACACCGTTTACATACACAGACCATGCACGTACTTATATACATCAACTCACTACGTTACCACTATATCTATATTTCAATGAATCGTAGGAAGCTGCTTGTTGCTGCATGTCGAGACATGTTCATAAGTGCATAGCAGCCGCCGCGCCATGCGGCGAGTGTAAAGTGCTCGCGATGCCATCGTGGTCACGAAATGAGATAAGGGCAGCTTTGCGTTATAATTTCGTGAGTGGTTTAAACATAGACCAGTGCTGCGAAGAAATGACTCTTTCACTAGGTGATGTTTGTCCACATCGCATAACGATATTCAGGTATAGAGAATTCCAAAGGGGAAATTTAACTGTGGAGGATGCTAAGAGACCGGGAAGGCCACGAACGTCAGTTACGGAGGAAAATGTTACTACTGTGAGAAAAATGCTTGGCGAGAACAGGCAAGTGACCTACCAACAGATAGAGGATACTTCAAGCCTAAATGCACCAGCAATTCGTTCGATTCTGCATGATCATTAGCATGTGAAGAAACTTTGTTCTCTCTGGGTGCCGCATCGACTGACTGAAGAGCAGATGACACGACGTGTGACTTGGTGCCGGGAGATGCTAAGAAAGTTTAATAAGGAACAATCTCGGTATGCGAACAACATTGTGACAGGTGACGAGACTTGGCTGTACTATTACGATGTGCCGACCAAAACCCAAAACAAAGTTTGGGCCTTTAATAATGAGGACATCCGTAGTTACCAGAAAATCAGTGCCTGCAATAAGTTATTGGATCTATGAAGAACCGGCGGCCAAAGTCAAGAATGGACACCTGGTTCCTCCATCACGATAATGCTCCAGCTCACCGCGCCAAAGCTTGCACCGAATATTTGACCACAACAAGATTGAAACTTCTCGAGCACCCATTCTGCAGTCCAGTTCGTGCTCCCTGCGACTTTGCACTGTTCCCGCATGTGAAAATAAAGCTAAAAGGGAGGCGGTTTTCCAGTGATGACAACCTTTTGCGGGCTTGGGACGAGTGTCCTTTACTCCCTAGTGAAACTTGACAGAACTGGTTTAAAGATTGGTTTTGGAAGATGAAGAGGTGTATTAAGTGTGAAGGAAGTTATTTTGAAAAAATTAAATAAACAAAGCTGTATTCCAAAACTTTCCTAGTACCCTTTGTCTTATTATATGGCCTCATTCATAGGAGATCTATGGTCACTAATTTAGTCAGCTTTGCATAACGTTTTGGAAAATGGGGATGGCCATGGACAGGTAGATGTAAACTAACTAATTTTCAAAAGGTATTCAATAGAATTAACTCCCACTAGCTTTTGGATAAACAAGCTAAAATAGGATTTTCAAAGACATTTATGTGAATTATTTGTGTTATCTATCTTCTTCATAGAAAATCGAATGTTAAATACTTGGAAAATATGTATAGGAGAATCACTTCTACTTTTTTAATTTTTTTTATATAATATTAATGACACACACTGCACAATGTAAATGTATTATAAATATTTTATTATATAAAGGTTTTTGGCGTCAAGAGAGCAGATGTAGAATATTAGTAAGTATAAAATGGTAACATATACGAGAAAGTAAAACATCTATTGAATATCATTGTTTTAAAAGAAGAGGTGCTTGAAAGAACCATTGTTGTGAAGGATCTGGGAATTGTATTTTAAGTTCTACATTTTGCCCACATTAATAATATAATTACGTGAGGGAACATATCCGGAAAGTAGCCATGCATATGCAATGTTGTTAAATCGTTTTAAGCGAATGTCTTAGCAAACCAGACGTGTAATTTGAAGTGTTAGTCTTTATATAGTAAGGGACTTTCCAATAAGAACTATATGATTTCAATGGAAAAAAAAAACATGTTATATACAGCCAAACATTTTATGTTATTTTAAAGTATAGTTATCATTATGTTTTCAAGAATACATTATTTAAGTGTCCTTTTCGACTTCGTGGAGAGGAGCGAATTCGATGAACTTAATATTCGATAACTTTGTCCAATAACTCGAAGCTATAATGTCAGGAAAGCAACGTTAGATGTTCAGTCTTAATCTCTAAGGGTTTGTGGTTTATTTGCATAGACTAGATTTCAAATAATTTCACAAAAAGTAGTCTAAAGGAGGCAAATCACAAATTATCCTTTCACCACGCTGTTTTTGCAATACCTCGATATGGACATTATCAGTGTGGCATGTGTGCCGTTTTATTGAATTCACAAGTCTTCTAAATCAGTTTCATCTAAATTTGGTCACAAAAAATTGTTAACATCAATCGATACTACTTATGAGTCACTGTAACCCCATCTCCTACCGTTTGGGGTAAAAATAGTCCAACGATGGCACTACGTTAGATATCACACTACACTGTGACCTTTCACGAATTCAAGAACTTCTGGGGAATCTCTTGTGGATTGTTTTCTCACTAAAAACGACAATTTTGTTCGCTGTAAGATATGCACTTAACCAAAAATGAGCTTCATCTGAGAAGATAATTTACTCAAAATTATAATTTGCTTCAAGTAGCTCTAAGGCAAGCGGCAAAGTCGCAACGCTTGCGATCATTCACTGGTTTCTGTTTTCAATTCTTGCGTTTAGACATGTTATTAGAATTTATCAACGTAAAGGGTAAAATCACAGAAGAGCTATTATGCCTACTATAGTTCGCGCAAAGTGCACGTCGTTTATTCGTAAAATAGATTCGTAGATTTTTTTGGATAGAGACCAAACGTTCTTGAAGCCTGTCTTTAGCTATGATGAATTGTCAGAGTGTGCTAGATAAAAATGACATGTAACAGTTAGAACTAGAACTGTTACACTTCTTTGTGTACCAGGTTCATAATAGACACATATCGAATATTTACTACTACTCATCCAAGGCCGATCGCTATGCTGAGTTATATGGTTGTTGGTACGTACGTACTTACGTACCTACTACATCGAAGTCTACGCTGTAGCGCTGATAAAAATTTATTGCTCGAATTATATCATTTTAATATTGTTGTCCTTTCATTTAAAAATAATATCATTATTGTTGGAAAATCTTTTTTATTATAAATGAAAGAGTAGATTGATCAGAGTTTCTAAATAAAGTATTTAATGTACTACAGTTACAATCTCTCCATAAGTAGACATTTTATATTCTTACCAGTAGGACAAACATTGTCACCAAATCTCCACTGTATGTGTACTAATTATATTATAGGTTGATATGTACTTATTGAGCAGTTCCCGCTTTTCTTACTTTTTATTAATTATTATCAATTTACTTTATATTGCTATTGTATTCTTTATTTATTGTTCTTTAAAAATGATGGTGCTTGCCTGAATTTTTATGAGTAAAAATTTTCCATACTTATCGAATGAACATTAATAACATACAGTAAATAAAATTCAACTGAAGAATTTATATCTAAATAATTAGATCATTACATTTACACAAAAACACATATTTATATATATTATTCATGAAATCGTATTATTAGAATTCTACTTAATTATTAATTAATAAATAATATATATATATCACAACATTGCTTCTCTCAAACACCTCTTCTTAGATGTTTGTTTTCCCGTATATGTTACCCTTTTATACTTATTAACATTTATGGTTAATCAGTTCTCTTGACACCAAACCTAATATATTCACATCGCTTTGTAGTGATGTGAAGTGGGTGTTATTAATATATTATAAAAAAATTAAATAAGCGGAAGTGAAGATCCTATACACATTTTCGAGTATTTAACATACATATCTTTTATCGAAAAGATAAGACTGAAATAAATCACATAACGCCTTTGAAATTCCTATTTTAGCGTGTTTATTCAAAAACTAGTGGAGGTCAATTCCCTTGAATAACTTTTGAAAAATCATTTGGATCACATCTACCTCCCAATTGCCACCCCGATTTTCCAAAACATAATGCAAAGCAAACTAAATTAGTGATTATTGATCTTCTAGGAATAAAACCACGCCAGTTTGAAGATAAAGTAGTAGTAGCATATCTTTGTCCTGATAGAGACATTAGCAGTGTGGCATGTGTACTGCTTTATTGAATTTGTTTGTATAAGATGGCTTTAAATACTTTAGATAAATTGCACAGAATCAAAATAGGTTTGTATCACTGTTATCACTCCTTTAGACAAAGCCTATCTATATGTTCCATTTATCTGAAGATCTCAATTCTTGGAGTATCATTTTAAAGAGGTGATGTAATGGTTTCACAGCCATCATGGCGCAATCCTCTAACAGAAAACAGCATTCTATCGGAACCAATCAACAGGTTGGTTTTAGACATTTTTTAACATTATTAAAACTTCACCTTGAGTTATTATATGAAACAGTTATTGATAGAAAAGCACAACAAGTGGTTTAATATTCATGAATTGGATATTAGATCTAATGTACAAAGAGTATAAATATTCAGCAAACGCTTCCATCTCTCACCATTGTACTTGTAAATTAAACAAAAAATTTGGACTCCATTGGACGATATTACTATGAGATTTACTCAGGGAAAGAATACATTTTTTTTCACACCAAATTGATGTTAGTAAAAGCGAAATTTTATTATAATGTATTGCTAGTTGTCAAAATTTTTAACTTTGTCGCGTCTTCATTTATTTCGTGTATTATTGTTTTTGGCAAACAACATTAAAAATAGTTGTATTGTTAAAAGATATTTATATAATTACTTGAAAATGCCTTTATAGTATATCTGTAAAGTAAATCTAATAGAATGCTATTATAAGATAAGGCTGAACAAGTCATTCCCCTAAATGTTGAGTAACTTACAAAGCAATAAAACAACAAACAAAACCAAATGGTTTTTAATTTGCATTTCGAAACCACTTGGAATCAGTGAAAAGATAATGTGGCACATTGCAAAGAAAATATTACAGAGGTCGTAAGTTAACTGCTTAAAAAGTTTTTAAATAAGCTAAAGCGATTTTAATTAAGTACAAAAAAACAAACAATTAAAAGACATGTAAATTGCCAAAGAAAAAATGAATTACCTACATGCATAAAAATATTAAGAACAGATATAACTTCCGGCATGTATATGAAACGACTAATCAAATGCTTGTGATATAAAATCCAATTTCTAATGAAATGGAAATTCATCAATTTATCGAGATGATGATACCTTAACAACATTAAATAGTTTTACATATGGGCTAAAAATATTAATTAGGTGAAATATAAGTAAATGATAACCACTAATCACTAACTAAGCAAACAGTATGAAAGGATAAAAGAGCAGTTACCCCAAAGCAAGTACTTATCGAAAGATTAATCACAAAATGAAAAAATTTCAGAAAGGTAGTCGATCAATTGTTTTACATATTATTAGGAAATATCTATTGTTTTAAATTAAAAAAAAAACAGATTATCATGAAAATGTGAACAGTGGTGTTCATGAAACAGATGAAAGCTGTGCTGTCTTTTTTGGAGTCAAACAATTTTTTTATAATGAGTAATGCTCTCATCTTTTTGTGAAGATAGAGAAACTGCAAAGCACCACCTGTAAAAAGGGTGTATCAAGTGAATAACTTGTTTTAAAAATATCAAACACATAATTAAAAGTTGGCCTCTCAGACATTATTAATGTTATATAAACGAAAAATCTAATACAATATATTATTAACCAAATGGTAACAAATTGGTAAAATAGCTTACAATTAACCCTATATAATCACAATTAAAAATCTTATTGGACATATACACATGCACAAACTGAACATTGTGTTGCTGCAAAGAAAAACTGGTGGGCGTAAGATACTATTATATAGAAGACTTAACCTTATAAATGTAGAAGCACGAGTAAATTGTATAAAATACTATTTCAAAATAAAATCAAATAAATTAATTGGATAATATAATATCAAACTTGAAGAATGAATTACTAAGACAAACAGAATTATCAGCCAAATGAATTAAATGGAAATATCATTGAAAATTTGAAGAATGGATTACTAAAACAAACAGAATTATCAGATATATTTGATCTTTTTCATTAATCAGATAAAAGATTAGAATAAACATTCTGTATATAAGTACATTCAATAAATTAACAACAAAATTAAAATTGTTTTCTTGTCAAGCACCAAAACACTAACTTATAAAATGTATTTATAGTAAAAAGAAACTGTAATGTTTACCACTACAAACATGTAAAACATATGCTAAATACATTACTTGCTCTGCATCTTTATTGCATCACAAGGAATTAAATATTATAGTCAATTATTATTTCAGAGTTTCAGTTTTTATATAATTAGTATGTTTTCATTTGAACCTGAAATTTTTTACAAGAGAATATATTTTTGGTAATAAGAACACCAACCACTGCATTTTGAATGTGAATGGAATTCGGATTTATTATTTTTCCCACATCTGAATAAAAAATATATTTTGAGTCTATCTCCTACTTATGACACACTTTCATCGGCTGATTTTAAAAAAAAAAGAAAAACTCAAAATAAAATTAATTGGTTAATACTCATATTTGTCAGATTTCCAAGAAATGAATTTGTTACGTTGCAATTATCTTTTTTCATAAAAAATATTTTAAAGTCTAGAGAACTTTTACCAAGAAAAGAAAATAAAAACAATTTTTCATAAAACATGTAAACATATGGAAAAAGATAACTAACCTTTGCTTCCAGTTCTTGTAACTTGTGGTGGAGTTGGTGGCTTTGTTGTTGGTGCTGGACCTACCATAGAATTTCCAGATAAAGCACTAATTGACTGAATACTACCCTGACTACTTCCTCTTTGTTTTTGTCTAGGAGTACCAGAACTTCTAATTCCATGTCCAATATCATCTAATACTAAAACAAATTTATGAATATCAAATAATATTTCTAAAAAACTTTATTACTAGTATAATCGATGGCTTTTCGAACATATTTGATTGGTTTTTCAGGATTTGCAGGTGCAATTATTTTATACTGTCTAGTCGTTGACTTATTTGCAGTTAATACTCCAATTTCTCTTCTTGCTACCTTCTCTTTATGGATCATAACTGTTTGAGAAATATGATTCATTTGACTTTCCATTTCAGCTAGTTGTGCTGTTTGTAATTCGAGTAACTGTAAAAAATTATATGCCAAAGTATTTATCTGGTATGCAACACTAGCTAGTGACTGCGTTGTATAATTCTTCGTTTCCTCAAGAGCGACTCGTTTATTTTCTGATTGAAAGTAATTAGCTTCACAATACTCAGCCACCCGTTCCAAATTTGTGTGGTTATCTGTTAAATTATTTCTCCCTTCTGGGATTTCGGATCTTAATAATGCTGCTAATTCGGCCATGGTATCGCAGTCGCTAACAACACCAGACTCACGACTCGGACTTCCTGCGGCATAAATATTATTTGATAATTTATAATAAAATATTTAGTTAAACTTACCGTGGTTATAAAATCCCACATTCATAATAAATTGATCTAGCTAGAGTATTACCATTGTAATATATAGAAACAATATTCGTTGACCCGTAGTTAATATTTTTTTAAATCTATATTTTACTTACAATCCATAATGTAATAGAAAAACTCTGACGTCATTTTTAGGAAATGTCATTCTTTTGGGTGTGAAATGTAAATTGACTAACTTCAAACGGTATAAGCATGTAATGTTGGTTGACTACATCAACTGATTCTAAATGTATTAATTACACAATACTAAAACATTTTAGTTCATTCATAATCTTTTATTATACTTAATATTAATATTATATTTAGTATACACATATATTCAAGGGGAGATTCGATAAATCAATGCAAAACTTAAGAAAACTGTTTTTTGAAAAAAAGGTTTATTTCTCTTCATAATATCCGTTTATACATTTTATCTAACTGAAAGCCTTTTTAAAACCAAATATATAGTATGCTATAGTCAAGTCTACAAAATAAACTAGATTCATTAATAACTTCATTATCCGATACAAATTTCTTTAACCCAAGCTATTTCTCTATATTAGGTAACATAATAATTTGAAGGTCCTAGTCTAGTAAATTTTCTTTTTCATCAGTGTTCTACTCTTTACTCATCTTCAGAAAGTTAATAAAGATTACACCTTTGTAGCTAATGAGACGATCTTCACCTCCTTTGGAGCACATTTCCTGATTGCAATACTTTGTTTCAACTGTTTTTTAGATTTGGATTGGTAATAATTCATTTACTGTTGCAAAACAACCCAATAATTCATATAAATTACGTTCAATTAGCCTCAGACTGCTTATAAATATTTACTTGTTTCCACTTTTGTTCAATTGTGAGTAAACGTGGCACTTATATTGCAAACGATTTTCTAATATTTTAACATTCGAACAAGATATTGTGGAACTGGTCGCTTAAGATTCATACTACATTAGCAACTTCACGTACTTATATTTTTCATCACCACATTATGAATTCTGTCAATGTTCTCTACAGTTGTGACTTCTACGGATCAACCAAAATGTTCGTTTACATGCTCACTTCGGAAATTATTAAACCACTTGTGAGTAGCTTTAATTAGTCAGACTGACCATAATGTTTGTTAACTTAGATTTAGTCTTTAGCTTTGCCTGTATAAAGTTATCTCTGATCCATTTTTCATAAATCAAATTTGTCGATTGACTCAAATTACTGTCAAACATTAAACGGTGAACTCTTAAACATATTGCATATGTTCTTAAGATAAATGCTAGAAACTGAAGATGAATTTGACATCACCCTTTCTTACCATTGTATGGACATCCCTCAAACTTACCTCGTAGATTACGTTCTCAAACTGTAAGTATGTAGTATAATGCGTTTGCGTTCTCAACAATTATTTTTCTATCATTTGTTTATAGCATTCTAATTCTTAACTAAATACATAATTACTATGTATTTTATTTACTTTATATGTAGATACATATCAGAATGTCAGAAATATTATTACACTTGTTTGAAACAAATTGTACTAATTCATTTCGTCCATGCTATGTTGATAGTTTAGCTTTATTTTGGAAGAAAACTGAACGATTTGGTTGAGTGTTTGAAATGTTATAAAAAATTGAAAATGAAAGGCTTAATGTATATAGTTTCGTTATATTATATACCACTTTTGCGGTGACAATATTCAAAACACAGAACGTCAATGTCAAAAATGGTTCAAGAAAATCCATACTGGTGATTTTAAACTTCACAAAGTTCCTCGGTCAGAGAAGTGTACTGAAGTTGATGACAACATAAAGGTGTTGATCGAGTCGAACCCACGACACGCAACATAAGAAATTGCAGTAATATTAAACATGTGTCATTTAAGCACTAATGGCTAATGAATAAGCTAGCATATGCCAGCAAACTGATTATTTGGGTTTCTCATGAACTACAAAGAAGTTTACGTGATAGTGCGTACGAACACCTGGGATGTACTCCTTAAGCGTGAGAAAAACGATCCTTTTTTGAAGCGACTGATAACTAGTGACGAAGAGTGGATATTTTACAACAATGTGTTGCGAAAACAGCATAGATTCAAACCCGAAGAATTGCATCGAAAGCAAACAATCCTAAGAATAAGGTTATGTTCTCAGTGTGACAAACGTGACGTTTTTCGAACTCCTACCAAGGAACGATACATTTAATGTCCGTGTGTACTATCGGTAATTGGATTGTTTGAACGAATCCATCATCCAGAGATCGTTAATTGTAAAAGGATTGTATTTCTTTAGAATGTGAAGTTATACACAAGTTTCTTCGTTTGTTAAAAATTATGCGATTACTGTCACACTAACTATACTTGACGAACTTTGCGCCTTTTAGCTTCCACTTGTTTTATTCTTTTCAAAACACCTTGTGTGGTGCAACGTTCAACACAGATGAGGCTATGGATCCGTCTGCAAAGTTTTTTGCCGATAAAGGTAGATTCTTCTAAGAACGAAGAAATAATGAAGCTCGCTAAAAGATAACTAAATGTTATTGGGGCAAATTAACAATATATAATTGATCAAAAAAGGTAAATAAAAGCCCCTTACCATATTAATGTTCGTATTCGAATCTGGATCCGCGGTTAAACTCGCACAGAATAATTCTACACAACTTCCACCGTTAAACACCAAATACACACAATATATAATTGACTGATCTCTTTATTTTGTAGTAATCATAGACCTACGAGATACGTTATGATATTTCCAACAACCTAATACATAATTAATGATTAGAGGTATACTCACTGTAGACAAATCTATATAATATCTATTATCTGAATACTTATATTAAATTGGTGAAAATGTTTCAGGAAAGATTTATCAAAATATTCAAGTACGCGTCCAAATTTGGGATTAGGGCTAACTCTTAATGTCTGCATTATAAATTTTTATTTAAAAAATGTAGAAAGGAGTCGTGGTTTGGTTTTCTATTATGCACAGAAGATTTTAGATAAGAGGTGTGTGTTTTTATTTAGCACATTCTATCTGAAAGTGTAGTAACTTTTCATTATTTCAACTAGGCAACTGCTAGATTTCAACTATATGAAATTCAAGTAATTGAAGAATTGATTCTAAGACTAGCTTGGCCAAAGTGAAAATATCTTGACACTAGTTTCTAGTTTGCTAATGCATATTTTGATTTGTCCAACTTAAATTTTGTTGATCATATATTCCTTTCGTCTAAGAACTGCTATTGAATGGCAGGCAACCTTTTAAATGCGAAGTATCTTGTACTTCAAAAACAAACAGCTTTTAAATTTTCCTCTTAAGAAGATTTCAGAATGATTCAGTAAATAGTTTAGAATCTCTGTGAGAAACACGAGGAGAATATCTTACATTTCTAATGAACCTTCCAATAAAAATTAACTGTTTTGAATTACCTGCCATTTTGCACACGCTCAAGGGTGCATTCGATATTGGAGAATGTTGGGTGTATTCTATGTATGTGAATTGCAAACTAAATTTGGAATTTTCAAATCACACATCTACATATACACCTACTGCGTTCGAAAATTAAAGTGGCGCTTGACTTTAATTTTCGAACGCAGTGGGTGTATGAGTGTGCGATAAAAAAATTCGAAATTTAGTTTGCAATTTGTCCTGCTGGTATGTATGTTGTATATCATTATCGTCTCTGTGTTATTTTTATTTCTTTTTGTACTTTCGTTAATAATAAAATTTATTGTGAAATCGACTATATATACTTTTATTTTTTCAATTAAAAAAACTACAATATACAGGGTGTTTCAAAAAGCATATACGTACTTCGAATGTATATATTTATTAAACTTTAAGACATACGAATATGAAACTTTACACACATATTTACGAACCTCTTAAGTTCAGATTACAGATGTTTAACATGTCCTCCATCAGCGACACGAACAATATCACATCGATACTCAAATTTCTCCCATACTCGTGCAAGCATGTCCTTCGTCACTGATGTTATGGCAGTACGGATCCGGTTCTTCAATTCTTCCAGGTTCTGTGGGAGTGGTGGTACATAAACTTTGTCTTTAACGAAACCCCACAGGAAGAAGTCACAGGGTGTCAAATCCGGTGACCGTGGGGCCCAGTTGAAAAATGCTAAATCGTCAGCTCCTTGACGACCAATCCAATGGTTCGGTAGAGTTCCATTCAGTTATTCACCCACTTGGCGACTCCAGTGCCCCGCCCCGTCTTGTTGAAAAATGAAGTTGTCTTCGTGCAGCTTTCGAAACAACCATTTTTGTAACTTAGTGAGATACTTCTGACCGGTAACCGTGTTTCCATTAAAGAAGAATATCGCACAAAACACATTGATTTTAGGCGAATCTCGTACATGTTCAATGGTTGCATGTGGGTTCTGTAGACCTCAAATTCGAACATTGTTTACCAGGCTACTAACATGGAAAGTCGCTTCATCACTGAACACGATGCGTTGTGCGAAAGTGTTATCATTGTCAATAGCATCATGAATCTCATGGCATTAAAAAGCGATTGGCGAGTTGTTGCCACCGCAGTTGGTAGTACGGTACTGAAACTAGTGACTGATTTCAGGTACCCTGTCACGGTAACCTTGGAAACAGGTTACTAAGCGATCCTATAAATGGTTGAACTTTCATGTTCCACGCTATTCCCGAGCTGTAGTAAAATTGTATTTGATGAGGGCCCAATCAAGGTTGTAAATTATAAAGTCATAGTGATATCCTTCACCACGGCCATTGTACAAGACTTCCATTTGTGGAATAAGTCGTTGGTTTGTCCTGGAGTTCTATGACTGATGTTTGAAGTTAGATCATCAATTAGAATCATGGATGTATTTTCCTAGAATGTTTCCGTGAAAACATACTCTAGTATGATTAGTTTTGGCCGATTATATGCCGAGACGAATTCGATGACTCTCGTTTTGATTTTAAATCATATTCACATGATGATTGGACGACAGTGTTACGGAAGTCGCTATGTACTAAACGTTTACTCTATTACCTTCTCCTTTGAAGAAGATGAAAATGAATATAAAAATGAATGACGGTTAATTCAATGTGTGGTTGGATGTGGATGATCTGATTGATTGAGACAATTTATTACCTCCTTTGTTTTAATAAATAATAATAGGGATATTTTCTAATAGAGAATATTTATTTGCACGTGTTGGTTACTCAATTTATTACGAGCGCGTATTCGGCTAGCTAAAGCACTGTAATAAATGCAAATAAAAGAAAAGAAAGTAATATAATTGAATGTAATGTGAGGAGTTAATAATTAGTAGTTGTGTACAATGAGCATCAAAAGTCCAGGACGTGTGCTAAGCTGAAAGAAAGAATATTAGTGGAATAAAACGACAGGATTGCCTTTAAAATTTTATTCACAAGTTAAATTAATTCTTAAAGCTTGAATGTGTTGAATAGAGATAGTTAACAACGAGAGTAACAAATAAAATATGATAAACGTAATAGCAAAGCTGTAATAAAAGATAAGTCTAACGATATATAGCTGTTTAATAAAATATACAAAGAGTTAGATTAAAATACTTGTACTTGCGTGTTTGTGTATATGTATATATCCTGGATCAGGAAGCTGTGTATTTTCCGCGAACGCGAACTTAAACACATTAACACAATAAATGCGGGAAAACAACTTCACGATCACGTCAAAGGAATGCGTGTGGCCTTATGTGTGTCCGTATGCTAAAGGGTTAGGATACTGGTCATGTTTGAACCACCCAATAGCAAACGAGAATATTGGCGCGCTATATTCGACTTCCTAGAAAACAGCGGGTAGACGTTGCTTTATTACAGTTGGACAGTACGTGACGAATACAAAAGATTCCTGCATTTGTATATATCACAAAAAGGTCAAGATAAATAATAATTTATGACTTGAAACTCGAAGTATTTTAAAATTTAAATAACTTAATTTAAAAAACATAATATAGAGAATTATTATTTGTATGCGAAGTGTAACAACTCGATTTGTTACGGAATAAAGTTCTGTGGTACCTGTTTACCAATCAAAAATGAATTTTGTTGACTAGCATTATGTACGAGCCCATTGTATTTCTATTTTGAACATATATATTTATACGAACTGTATGGACTAGAAGAGTACATTTATAAAAAATAAATTACTTAAATATATTGAATAAATATTGTTTGTAATTAATTAATATTTCTATTAACCTCGGAAATTTGAAATAATTATAAACGAATAAACGGTACTCTACCGTGATGTTATTAATGAACAGTAAGTAGAATAATTAACTAATTAATTAGGCAGCAGATTCGATTAATTATTCTACCTACTGTTTATGTTCAAGAGATTAATTTACTTTTATGAATTTTAGCTTTCTAGCGCCATCAGTCGAATTGCTTGTTAAACCTGTAAAAGAAACGAGATACATTTCAAGAGAAAATGAATGAAATATATAACGCCGTAAGCTGTGAGAAATGTGTCTCGTCCTCTCAATTATCAATTCGCCTTATATAGCTTAGGTCACTATTTTGCAATTTATCGCCACGCTTCCGTTTTCTTCCACTAAAATTCTCGGTTTAAAGAACGCTCTTCTTCCAAGTTTTGATCTTTTATAACGCTCCTAATACCGTCTTTCTAGGGTCGTCTAGGGCTTCTTTTTCCTTCTCTTGATAGCTTCCATTTATAAATTTGTTTAGGCACCCTTATAATATACAAATGGTGAAATAAATAGCAGACGAGTAAAAATAGACTTTTCTTTTATTCGATATATCTTTCGAAACTAGTGAATTGTTTAACAAATACTAACTATTATGTATGAGCAATATATCTTAGAAAATTTTCATATTTTATTCTTAAGTAGTTTTCATCGATTTTGTTAAAAAAGGACGAGAATTATAATAGCTAACATTTCGGCGATATTTTACATATTTATTTTAAATAAAGTATCCAATGATTTCGTTTTCAATATTTAGTAAAATCTGTGTGTTAGTAAGCAGTTTACCCTCCATCAAAGCTAATTGTGAGCCAGTACGAAAATGCATATGCAAATATGAACAGCCGTTATTACAAATTTAAATTGAATAGGTAACTATATAGTACATGTAAAACAAACGTTATAGAGATGGCAAAGAGAATTGAATTTTGTATTAAAATATAACCTCTTGGCTTGCATTTACGGAACGTCTATAAATGATTGTGTTAAATACTGTGATAAATTCGAACATTCTTACTGCTTTTTACATCATATTGCAGATCTTATTGAAAAAATTTACTGCTCTCTGGTGAAAGACTCGGACATGTGTTTAAACTGTTCGAATGGTGATGTATGATTTAATTAAAATACCGTAAATTGCATATGGAAACAGACATTAAATGAAAGGCACAGAAAATTGTACTTTTACTAAATCATAAAAAATAAATTTATCTGCATTTTTTCACATAATTTTTAAAGGCGCATGTCGTAGTACACCAGCCCTCGCCTTTGGTAAAAGGAAAATACACTCGAATGCGATTAAAATTCTTGGCACGTGGAAAGCTACTTTCGACAATAAAATTCACTTTCATTTTTTTTGGATATCAGACTCCACATATACTTCGCCCAAAGCTCATTTCTTCTGTCCACAAGGAATGTCATATTGTACCGCGAAAGTAATTGCGCTTGACTAGTTTCAATACTACATCTATTTTGCAAGAAGTATCTGAAAAGCCTTTCGTGAATCCTATCTAATAACATATAGCGAGAAGCATGGTGAGATACCATTCAATATCAGCGTATTGAATCTTTCTCATAACGTATGTAAAATAGAGAGACTTCAAGGGGTTAGGGCCTTTAAAGTATCTTGAAATACGTATAATAAAGCCGAGGCACCACGCAGAAGTAGATGCTTGTTCAATGTGTTGTTTTAATGTGAATCCTGAATCGAAAGTGTTTCCCTAATTTTTAACGTCTGAGTGTCTAGGCAAAATCTCGTCAATCTTTATAATATAATAGAAGCGGAATTCTCTTGTTTGCATAAGTAACAGAGCACTTGTCGACATTTAGTTTTAATTGAAATACGTCACACCAGTTTTTAATAAGGTCAAGATTTCTTTCCAAACTTCAAACATCATCAATAGTATAAATTTCGCAAAAGAATTTTTATATCGTTGGCAAACGTGAAATTGAGAAAAACCGTTTTTACTATGTAAAAGGTCTTTAAGGAAAAGGACAAATAGAAGTGAAGAGAGTTCTATCTATTGTAATGCACATAAAAGAAGAGATATAAATTTCACTTCATAAGTGCAATTACAGAAGGAGCTAAACCAAAATAACTAAGCTTAGATAGAAGAGCTTGATGGCATATTAAATACATGTGAGAAATCCATATTCAAGATATCAACTTGTTTGCGTTTATTTAAGTTCTTATATATATATATATATATATATACATATATATATATATATATATATATATATATATATATATATTGAGAAATTGTACAAAGATTAGTTAAAGTTTATCTACCACGAATGAAACCATGATGACTTGATGACAAAAATAACCGAACGTTTAAATATACATATCGTAGATGTATATAGCACCTGTTCAAAAACTTTTGCAAAGTCAGGAAGAATAGATACAGCACGATAATTAGTTAAAAACGCTTTATCTCCTATTTATGAACAAGGCAGTCTTTGCTCATTTCCATACATCAGGAAAAATACTTGTCTTTAGGGAAAGATTGATCATTATGTGCAAGTAATGATACAGTTAAGACAAAGGTGCAATCTCTAATTAAAAAACTAGATAAGAGATCAACACCAGCATGTTTTAATTACATACGAGGGCGGTCCCATAAGTACTCGGCTTGATCTAGAGATGGCGGTAGTTATTTGGAAAATATCACTGTATTAGAAAGCCCAATCTATAAAGCATGTGTTTCAAGTTTGAAGACGCCACGTTGTATAGCATTTGTTTGGCAGCCATCAATGGTGAACGTTTTCAGTGAATTTGTAAAAATGGAGAAAGTTGCTCATCGTTACGTGATACAATACTTTTATTTGAAAGGTTTCAGTCCAACCGATATAAAAGCTGAACTGGATTCTACTCTGGGTGAGCCTGCTCCTTCGTTTACAATAGTGAAATATTGGGTAGAAGAGTTTAAACGGGGCCGTATGAGCTGCCAAGACGAGCATCGCAGTGGTCGACCAAATGAGATGACGACTTCAGAAATGGTGAAGAAAATCCACAAAGCGATACTAGATGATCGTCGGCTGAAAGTGCGCGTAGCTAGTAGACATAATAGGCATTTCAAAAAGTGCGGTACATCGCATATTTGAAAATTTTGACATGTGAAAGCTGTGTGCTGCGAAGATGTTTCAATTGAGTGTTTAGCGAAATTTCGTAGCAACAAAACAAAATTTTTGCGCCGGCACATAACCATGTATCGAACTTGGGTCCACTTCACACCCGAGACAAAAGAACAATCAAAATAATGGACTCAAAAGGGAGAACCGGCTCCATAATAAATTGAAAAATTCAAATTTTTACTGCTTCTTACTTGTATGTCCTAGAAACTTTTTAAAAAATGTTCTTCTTTCTGGTTAATTTTAGAATCATTATGTCATATTTGCCGGACCTGTACGTTTTTAAAAAATTTCTGCGACGTTAAAAACTATAAAAAAAATTAGAATTTTTCACATCGTGGAAGCGTATAATTACACACAATTAAAATCTTCTATTTAATGTCTGTTTCCATAATGCAATTTACAATGTTAACAGACGGTTGCTTGAGATTGGTCGAGTGGTTTAGATACATGTCCGGTGGACGTACCATATTAAAAAAGAAAAATGAAATTAAATCTAAATATATAAAAAGGAATCAATAAATGGTAAGTTTGCAAATGAACTACTTACTAAAACTAAAGCTACTGCAATGGATTTCCAAATAAGACATTAGCATTCGTTCTTGCTTTAGGAGCCAGACAGCTGTCATCCGATCGACTTGAACCTCGAGGAACGCGAAAGTCTATCTGAGACAAAATCGACGTGATGACTCAATTGTATTATTGACAACTTTCATTAAAAATGTGGCGCAAAGTAAATCACATCTAGCTGAGAGCGATTGGAAATCAAAATCACGAACTTACACATTCAACTCCAAAAGGACAATAACCACAACTAGTTTTAAAAGCAAAGTATTTTAAAAATCTCTTGGACTCTCTCATGTTCTAGATCTAAGTGCATATACAGTGGTACTAAATAATGATGGCATATTCAAGTTTGGAATTCACAAATAAATAAAATAACAATCTTAGCGTAGAGGGGGTCCGTGAATCGATAGGATAATATAGGAAATAAGATAGGATGACAAAACTAAGAGAATGCGAAGCAGAATAACAGATGAAGTGAATATGTTCAGAAAAGCTTAAGTCGAAGAAAACTCATAAGTCTTTAATCTCATTTTGTCTATCTAAAACAGTTTGGTCAACTGAATAATTAAATATAAGATGATAATTGCACTTGAAATGGGTAACTACGTACTTGGATTTGATAATATTAAGCATTATTTTATTAAATTCACACCAATTGCAAATAATATTCAGACGATGTTGCAAGTTTGGATAATCGAAAATAGATTTAACTGAAGAAAATATTTTACTTCAATTCATCAATTTCGGTTAAAATTTCGGTCCAAGATTTGATTCCTGTGGAACACCTGGTGAAGCAATGATTAAAACCATTGTAAGAAACATAACATATTCTATTGTAAAGGTATATTTTCAACAGTTTACCTATTGAAACTGAAAATCCGAAAAAGATTCAATTTGGAAATAAGTACACGATGATCAATTCTGTAGATATCTTTCGCAAAGTCAGTATATATAGCTTTAACTTTCTGTTTTCTATTTATTGATTCACTGATAATTTAGATTATTTCTACTAAATTGGTGAGAGTAGATTAAACCCACCGTAAACTAATGTTGGTTTATAGAAGTACATGACTGAACGCAAATGTAGATTCTAGAATAAAGTAATTGCCCAAACACCTTAGCGCAGCTGAAGAGAATACTAGTGCGGCGGTAAATTTAATATTTGAAGAATCACCCTACTTAAATACTAGAGCAATCCTGCTCGGTTTCTAAATGTCTAGGAAAGTAGACGTAGAAAGACACAATGAAGATAATTGTTAATAGTTCACAGAACAAAGTAACGTAATTACGTATGAAAAAATTAGAAGCACCATCATGTCCATAGCAGGAATCAGACTTCAAATTCCTCATTGCAGAAAGAACCTCCTAAGTTGAAGAAGCAGGCATATGAAAGTAATTAGAGTGTGACTGTGATGAAGGTGTTGTGGTTGTAAAATCGGTTAACACACTCGCCTGGTAAATACTAGATAATGCAACAGAAATCAACGAAATGATAATCAACAATCATGCAACTAGGTATCCTGGATTGACCATGCTTGGCACCAATATACTGCCAAAATATCTTAGGAATGTCTGAAATTTAATTTAATTAATTAGGCATTGCAAGGGTTAGAAATTTCCTCTTTTACCAACATGCATCTTGAAAATTTATTCTGATAATTTATAGACTTATGAAATTTCTATTTATTAAAATAATAATATTCTTTTAATATGAAAGGAAACTGACGAGAAGAGAAGCTACGACACAATTCTCAATGTAAAAATGCAAAATATTATAGAAGGTAGTAGAGAGATTTGTGCAAGAACAAGTTTTCGAGAAGGACCAGTCGGTTTCTACGAGAATATAATATAAAGTCCCATAATAAACACGATTTAAATCGAATCTGTCATTCAAGATGGAAGGAAAGTTAAAATACTCTTGTTTTCAAAACATTTAATGTACCATTAAAGGCTAGATGGTGAGCATAATGGTGAAATCAAAGGATCCAAACTTTACTAAACATGTAGAGAGCAGTCGATGCTAGAAAAAACAAGTTCTAAAGGTACGCCACGTTATTGTATTGCTTCAGGCTCAAAGTGTTTATAAAATTCTGTAACACTAGAGTTTTTTTCAGTACAAATTTAGGCCAATTAAAATCATCGAAAATTACTAAATCCTTGTCAATTAATAATAAAAGAGCATCAAGAAACAATTTAAATTCATCGAATTGGTATATCAGGCAGTACAGGTATATCAAATTACACGATACACAAATCCTTGGATGTTGCAATCAAAATTCCACCGCCAGTAGTTCTACCAAATAAGTCGCAATCTCTATCTTTTTTTAAAAAGTAAGCTACGTTTCAGTAAAAAAAAACTATATCGCAATTCATAGAAAAAAGAACTATAAATTACATTCCGGTTCAGTTTACCGAATTTGCATTAATTTTAATAATTTTGGGTATATGGTTGTAGTGCTTAATTCGAAACCCAGATTCGCCAGCAGCAGTGTGCTCGTCCAGCTTCGTCTTGACATCTGGAAAGGCGTACTATCTTTGGCTAGGCAAATCGACTTTAATCGATTGAAATCTTTCAATTTACGAATACTACGCAAAGCTCTTGAGATATTGTTATAATTGACAGGCGTGTTTCTTAATCCCTTAGTTGGATCGAACTTACCCAGTCTCGCAGGATAAATTTGCCCCTTGACAAGGACTCCCACGGTGGTGAACATACACTTCACAGAACCGACGTCAGTTGCAACTTGATCAGCTTTATTATCTTGCATCAGTTCAGATAAAGTAAATATAATGGGTCCAATTTGGGCCAAAAGCAGCATTAGAGTTAGCCGAAATCTGAGCCTTAAAAGTCTTAATGGCATTTTGAGGAGAGCTAATAAGCGCGAGTAGGTCGTTCATTCTATCCAACTGAGGCACAAAACCCACACGACATGGACCAAAGTAGTTTAACTTCCTGCTTTTCTTCTTGAAACATTGAATTTAATTTCAGCCCACTGTAAATAGTGTGAACATATCTCTTGTATATATCGCAAGAAACTTCACTTTTCAGCACCAAATCACGTTTACAAACATTACAAGCATCAAATAAGGAGGCCGCAGACAGTAAGAAACTTTTAAATTTTACCCAGTATGAGCACAAGCGAGTATAAAAGACAAGCAAAAAAGGGAATGAAAAGAGGAAATATAATTTAAAGAAATGCGCTATACTGTTTAAAGAAGTACTACTTCATATCAAGACTAGAGAAATACAATATAACAATTACAATGGATCGCCTATGTTTAGAGCTACAAAATGATGTAGCCCAGAGCACAAACTAATAATTATTACCTTATAAAAATTTAAAAAATACAAAGAGTACAAAATCGCACTCTGTCACATACCACTACAATCAATTTTCAAATTTTCTTTATTACCGGGAATCCTAATACGACTGTAATACAAAGAACATTTACTCGAAGTACTGAGTTTTTGATCACAGGGTCATAGTTGTGGAAATAAAGAGACAGTGGCCATAATACGTGTCAACGTTTATACAAAATGTATAGCGTATTTAGTGCTGTAAAAACTCAAGAATTTGAATAATACTCAATGGAACATGGGGAGATTTTTATTTATGTGGTACTTAAGGCGTATTTCACGTTCAGAAGAGTGTCTGCCAATTATCGGTACTTTCCAGAAATTACAGGCGATCATTCTCAACTAAGGGATTTGATGTCAAGCTTTTAAATTCTTTGCACTTATAACAAGGATTACAAAGACGTATACATAGTTCTTTTTAGTCGAGTGGATTAGACACATGTTCGGTAAACATGAGACCGTAAGTTCAAATTTCATCAGAGAGCAGTCAATTTTTTCAATAATGTCTACAACGTGTATACCATGTAAAAATCAGTAAATAGAATTGAAATTTTTCAGTTTTACGTCGTAAAACAGCATAATTATTTGCATTCAATGTTGATTTTTATAGAACAATTATAAGTCAGAACAACTCTCGGATAGCTTCTCATCATTTTGAACAGAAAAATTGATAAACAACCTAACCAGAATTATCAATTCATCACAAATTTGTTTTGATAATATGAAAAATCCATCAAAGTAAATTCAAGAATGGTTTTCCAATATTTTATACTGCACAAGACACACCACGTATACCTAAAACTGTATTGTATAATGAAATCTTTCTTGAATATCCTTAAAGTATAGTGGACTCTTTTGACTATAAACTCTCTTCCGTACACTTTTCTAGCGTGAATTCTCTTCTACATGCTTAACACTCTAACCATTTATTATTTACATACTGGTCATTGCAAGAGGGGTAGGTTATTATTATTATTATCTAGAATACCAAGCTCTCAAGACGTCTTCTTCGCGTGCGAGAGGTAGACCGAATACAGATACGCGCTATTAGAGGAAATAAACCCTTTGACGCTGGATAATATTATGAAAATCATATCGTCTGGAAATGATCGTTGACAGGAGATCACCAGATTCGTGGAGAGGGTGCTAAAATACTGGCTTGTGGTTTCCCCAAAAAGAGATTGCATTTGCCATTTTAATCCCTAGTTTTCTTTCACATTATGATAGATATGTTTTGAATAAATCTTTAAATTAGTTATTAAATTAGTAAACTAAAATGCAACTTTTCTGATGGTGTGAAAGCCTACTAGAATTAATTCAGTTTTCAAAAAAGGTAATAACGTTTGTGTTGATAGTTATAGACCAATAACAAATTTTTCAAATTTTGCTAAGGCTTGCGAAAGCGTATGTTTTCTTGCCTGCGCCTTAACACCGTATCAAATATCTCATCTTGTCACTATGGATTTGTCCGAGGAAGATATGCTGTAACAGACTTTGTGGCCATACGCCAATTTATTAGTCAACAGCTTGATGTGCGTAGCCAAGTAGATGCCATGTCTACTATTTTCAGTATTGGCTTTGGTACAATAGACTGGCAAACATATCAAATTATGTTTATTACAATGGCTATAGTTATACGGAAGTTCTCTTTCATTTGGGGTTCCATAAAAATTCCTTTCGGACCAATGTTGTTTGTTCTTTTCATCAATGACCTGTTGGCATTTTGTCATGTTTTGTACTGGCCTATGCGAATAATTTAAAAATTATCCTTTTAAGATACTTGGGATGATGTCTTTAAGTTACAATAGTACATCATAATCTTGATAGAAGTACACGGTGGTGTTCTGCATATAAACTATAGTTAAGCATAAAAAAATGTTTAGTTTCTTACGCGAAAAATGTTTATTCGATCGACTCGGTATATTACATTTGTAATTAGTCTTACGAAAGTTAATAATGTTAAAGACTTTACCGTTTTATTTCATTCAAGCTTAAGTTCTGTTCAACACATTAACGCCATCTGCATTATATATCCAAAGCTCTAGATTTAGTACTGTGCAGTTGCAAATTTCTCGAAGACTTCTCTTTACTAAAAACGTTTAGTTGTCAGTCGATTGAAATGTGCTTCGCCTGCATGGTCGTCGCACCGTAATTATTCTAGAAGAGATTCAACGACGTTCTTTGAAATACGTACATTATAGGATTAATAATGTCTATCTAAACGTAACATCTCTTATAGTTCGTTGTTAAAAAGACATGATGTGCACTCGCTATAGAACCGTCGGCGGATTTATGGAGCATGATTTTTGTGGAAACTTATTTACGGCTTTGTTTAGCCCACCACAATTACTTTCCGCTATTAATTTTTTATCCCTTCGCTGCTGTCTTACTTTCATCTTAACATTTTCTAGAACTAATTTCCTCCTGCATATTATTCTTTTAATCAACTGCAATGAGTTATTTTTTAGTTTCTATTTTTTACATTTCTTTTAAAGTTTTTTGAGTATTGCAGTTTGTATATATGTTTCATTTGATGTATTTTTTCTGGATATGTATATTTCTTCTACTTGTCCTGTAACAGTATATCGTTGGACAATCTAGGCTATTACCATTATTATTATTATCTAGAATGCCAAGCTCAACACGCTTTTTTCGAGTGCGAGAGATAGACCGAATACAGAGACACTCTACGAGAGGAAATAAACCCTTTGACGCTGGAAAATATTATGAAAATCATATCGTCTGGAAATGATCGCTGACAGAGGATCACGTGGAGAGGGTGTTACAATCGAAGAAAAGTGAGCCAAAAGACTAATTATAAGGTACCATTCTAAAGTAATGCAAATAGCGGTTTCGGGGTGAAGTTTTCTCTTTGATCAAGTGAGGCCCCATATAACGGGGAGCTTGGTCTCTTCACTAAGTGCGTTAGGCATTCTCCTCACTCAAAAAGAAATTATTATTATCTGAAACTTTATTATAATGCAATAAATCAACACAAACTATCACGCAAACACTAAACTCTACTAATAAATGTAAAAAATATAAGAATACAAGAACGGGGAAAGTCGACTTCTACTAAGTTACCTATAACAGACGAGCTGAACCAGAAAATCATTTTAATGACGTTTTTGCTGGACAAATAAAGATTAGTATTGCTAGTAATGCTAATATGAAAATTACTATCAATCAGTACAGTTTCTATTTTATTCCGGCGGATGCTTCAATAGTTAAGTCTATGAGTAACTCTCAATTTTCTGATATTGATGAAATGTCATTACACTTCCAAAAAATGCACCATTGCTTTCATAGAGCAACAATTAAACTTAAGTTATTTGACAAGTGGTATTATTAGTAAATATAAACATGGCTCTTTTGAAGAGAGATCTACGGCGACTGCTACCTTTAATTTAACTAAGCAAGTGTTAGCTTATCTTGAAAGTAAACTTATTCTACATGCAGTCCTTTTGAATATCTCTAGGGCGTTTGCCATTTCACAGATTTTGTATATCAAATAGCTTAATTTGCTTAATAGGTTAAGGTTTGTTAACAGTTGTTAATAAATTTAATCGAATAAACACTCCTCAAGAGTGTTCAGATTTGTTTAAATGCAATTTTGCCAAGTTTCTTTGATATTTCCTAACAGCAGATGAAACAACAATTCATCATTATACACTTGAGGCATCTCAGAAATTAAAACAGTAAGTGGAAGGAGTTGAAAGTGCATTAATGAAAGTAGATAGTTCTCTTTGCAGTAAAAGTAATGGCTACGATTTTCTGTGTTAATTAAAGTGTGGAGTTTATTTACTACTGAGAATAAGACAAGGCTATTCCTGAATAATACTATTTGGCACGATCGTCATGACCAGAATTCATGAAGTGAGATTTGAATTATTGCTTCATTCGCCTTATCCCCCAGATTTGACTTCCAGCGAATATCATCTATTTCGAAAATTAAAAAAGCGGTTAGGCGTACAATTCTGAAGCAATCGTTGCTGTAAATAGTTATTTCAAGGACTTGGATTCATCAGCTTACAATGAAAATATTGATATTTTGGAATATCATTGGAATAATTGGGTAGAGCCAGCAGAAAAGTATGTTGAAAAAAAAATGTTTTTTATCGAATAAACTTGTGTTTCCTTTCTTAGGCCACATAGTTATGAAATCATCTTCGTATGTTACAATTTGTTCACCTTACTTGCCAGACACAACTCGTAGTGACATTCCTTCTTATTCTATGTTTTGTGAAAGAACCAATCGTTGGAAAGAGACTTGGCTCAATCGGTGAGGGAATATATGAAACTTAAAAGACCGACTTTAAAAAAGAAGTATATATGTACTTGCTGCAGAAATTAAAGGATTTTTCTTCACTCACGTTAAGAACATTTTAATCTATCCTCGTATAAAAGTGTTTACATATTGTTAGTGAAGTACGGATTATTATTAGGCGAACAACACCAGTCGTGAAAACTTATCGAACTTCAAAACTTTGTATTTTGATGGTAACTAATAGACTTGACTAACTTTTACTGAAATAAATACCTGGTGATTATAAATGATTAAATCAATTAATGTAATGGTCCTGCAAAATTGGTTAGCCTGATCATTAGAGTGAAGAATATGGTCGGCGCACCCCGTGCGTGCGCTCGATAGTAGGACAACAAAATAAAATCAATAGTTGTATATATACTTTATGAGTTTTGAAACAATCTCTAAGTCAGCGTTTTAAGTGTAATCATAAGCAGGATAAGATCAGTTAAATATTTGAAACATCAAATATGTTACACAGTTATTTCAGCAAATCGAGTTCACCACGAGGAAAAAATGATCTTATATGAAGAGGGCCGTTAGACATCTAATGACGTAATATTTGCATAATTAAAGTAATGTTTGTTAATACTTAACGGATCTGTGCGCTCACTATCAGTATAAGTTTCTTGAAATACGATAGAATCTGCAAGTCTTTAACACACTATCTACTTTGGCTATAATGCAAATATTTTTGTCATTGCTCATGGCATGTAGCTGTGTTCGTAGAGTGTTCAAAATTTGCTGCGAATCCACTAATGGCAACGAAGAGTTTTTTAATTTATCAATTGCTTTAACTATTTCTTCGTAATTGTTATAAATTATTTGTAAATCTGTTTTAATTTAAGCATCAATTTTTTCGTCTTGATGACAGTTACTTCTTTAGCGTCAAATTGTAAAACTAATGATTTAATTTTTTGGAAATGAGAAAAATAATAAAATGCTGTCTTTATCTATATTCTTTAGTGCGTAAGAATTCAGCAGTGGAGGTTCGAGGGTGTCGGGACATTGGAATTCTCGTACACGTTTAGGGGATTTGAGGAGTACTGATTTTGTGTGCATTATCAAACACAAGATGTAAAGAATGGATTTTACACGTAACATGTAAGAATTTACCACAGTCGTCAAGTGGAGGTTAGTCAGATTGAAGCTGATGGTTTAAGTGGTTCCATTGTACAAATTATTACATTAGCAATAGAACTTTTTTCAATCTGTCGTTTCGTCCTTACATAACCAGAGGTTTTTTTACAATATGAAAATGGTACAAAATTTTGCAATCAATGAGTAAACGTTTTCGAACTAGATAATTATTTCAGAATGTGTAAAAGGATGCGTTGTCTAATAAACGAAACGTTAGGTTGAGCACCTTCAGTCTTGAATAGAAATCGAACAGAAATGCTTATTTCATCATACGTAAGTTTTTTTTTTGTATTGCTCACTATCTACGTATTTTTTGCAATTATATTTCTTTCAGCACATGAGCGGTATAAGTATTTTATTTTTACGCCATTGTATTCCGGGAATTCACAAATAAACTTATTTGCTGTGTCTGATAATAGTTACAAGCAAACACCTCCAAAAAAGACGCACACTGCATTACATATATACATACCAGTGACGAAACCCCTTCTACATCGGCGCATAACTAATGAAGCACCGACTGAAACACACTCTACCGATCTTTACATTTATTTTTTAGTGAGTATAGTATAAGTATGTTTGGAATTGTTTTTTTAAACATAATCAAATGTTAGACAATTTTGAAATTTAGAATTAGGCATGTCAACATGAAATTGCATAACTGTTGACCACTTAAAAAGTTGTCTGTAGTCGGTCAGTAAGTTATATATGGTTTATATAATATTGAGAAGAAGAATAAATGAACGTTTATTTATATTTCTTCTCAGTATTGTGTAAACATCAATTAAATATAAATAAACTAGATGACCTTTACTTTGATGTCTTTATGAAGAGAAGAAAATCTTAATAAACATTAATAAGCGTTAATAATAATAAATACGAAAGTCTGGTATTAAATGTACGTTTGCGACCATTTTGACGGCATAACTATAAAATATGTTAGATGTTAGCACATTTACGAGAACGGATTGATAAATTCTTGGTCTATTAGAGAAGCAAATAAATCGAAATATTTTAAAATTCAACATTATCTCCTCTTAACTTAATATTTTTATTGCAACAATTATTGAAAAAAAATTTACGATATTTTTTCAGTAGAGAGAAAAGTGATAATCAGAATGCATTAGATTAGGGGAATAAGAAATATCCATGTAATTCAAACCATAAATCACCATATATTGCAATGGTGTTGTGCGATTTGTGTGAAAAAATGATATACCTTTGGATAATTTTCCGCCTCTTCGTTCCTTAATTTTTAGTAGGGTTATCTAGGAAATGAATTATGATTCTTCATGGCGATCACAGAAAACTGAGGCAAGAACTTTTTCAACAGATTTTTTAGTACAGAACTTCTTAGACATTGTGAGAATCAGAGCGCTACCATTTCATCTTTTTCCTGAATCGTATAAATGTAGACAAGTTTCCTTTATAGTAGCGAGATGGTTTAACAAGTCGGTATCTTTTTCAAACCGGGCACAAATTGAGTGCAATATTCTTATTCGCTTGGTTTAACATACGGACATTTGGATCTATTTAACAGAAATTTTTTCACGTTGAAATCGACGTCAACTTAGTGGCGAACGCGTTCTTACGAAATATTTATGGCCTCAGATATTCGTTTTAGTCCAATTCGATTATATCATAATGATGTTATGAACTGCATAGATATTTTCGGAAAAGGATACATATACTCCAGGTCTCACTTTATCTTCAATGAAAAGTTGCCCCTTTTGAAGTACATAATTTAATTTTTACGGCTACAAACGTGAGATATAAATCACCAAGATCATTAGCATATGTTCGTAAATCAGTTTACCTTTTAATTCTCTTTTAATTCTACAGTTTGTTAGTCCAACTTCTCGATTGTCACAATTTGGGTGGATATTTTAATATATTGTACAATTATGTGCGAACTTTCAGACGTAAAATCTTACAATTACATTTAATATGCTGCTTATTGTTCGTTGACATCGTTGATCGCAGTATTTTGTTTGTGCAAGGAATTGGCGTAGGCTAACTAAATATCAATACAAGCCTCTAACAGTAAATTTTAGAAATGCTTATGTTTCCTGGAATAAAAGAATCTAAGTTAATAGATTGTATGTATTTTAACAATTTTTGAATATTCTTAAAATACACTTAAATAAAAATACATTAGCATAATTGTTGTGCCAAGAATAATAAATCGTAAACATATAACAAGAAAGCAATAAATTTTTGCTTTCTTTACCAAATTCTAACTAAAAAATTCATTTTCTTTCTTTTATTTTGGAACACTGTAATTTTGTTATTCGATTGTAAAAGTGTGTAGCTGCAAATTAATGTACCAAGACACCAAGAGTTCTAAGACAACAACAAGAAATTATCGCCAGTTAAATGATTTTGAAAGATGTCCTATTCTTGGACTACATGAGGAGGATGCAAAGAAATATTACAGTTATTCGTTGCTACAAAGATTGGTCTCAAGAAGGTGGGCAACATTGTAGAAGAGGCTCTGGATGACCTGGAAGAACCATCGAACGGAAAGATAGGAGACTAAGATTGCTTGTCTTTGGGGTTTGCTGTACTACTTGAAGGTCTGTGAAAAATGTTATTTCTTGGCAGATGCAGGCCATAAAATAACAATGCGATCCATATATATTGCCGTATTTGTTCATTTGGGTTAACTTCTTATCGTACAGACTAATACTGTCACTCATTACTCGGCATCCGCCCTTATTAGGATGGTGTAATATACGAGCAGATTGGAATGAAGCGTGGAACAATATCGGTTTTTCAGACGAATTTCGTTCTTGTTCGTTGGCCTATGGTAATAGTAAAATGTAAGGATGAACTTACTGATGGTGGAATTAACATACGAAGTAGGACTCTCTTGATATTCTATAGAGGCCAGTTAAATGCTTAAAAGTATATCTACGAAATTCTGGAATCAATTGATTTGTCATTTATCTATGGACTAAATAATCCCATATTTCAGTAAAACTAAGTCCGTTCTAATGTTAGCTGTTATATCACAATTCCTGCAAGAGTTTAACATCAATATTCTCACCCGGCTTGCGCGGTCGCCAGACCTATAGTCCATAGAAAATGATTGCAACATGATAAGTCGAAGGATATCCATAGAATACTTTATTAGAAGCATGGCCGAGTGAACAAGAGAAACATTTGTGTAGAGTGGTAAGTCATTATAAGAATTATTCAATGAAAATTTAAACATTTCTATTCTCAACGTAGTAAACATTTGTATAAAATTTGAATTAGAAATACTTATATACTTTTATTGGGTTATTCGTTTTTTTATCGCATAGAATATGTGATACAATTGTGTTGGAAATTCGTTTATTTAATCATTTATTTACTCTGTGCTACTTACACTCGTACAGGATCTTTTAATGCACACTTCAAACTAGTACCTACAGATCCTAGCTTTACAATAAATTGAATATTAAGAGATTGCTTCAAAGGTTATAGGACAGTAATAATTTTGGTAGGTAGATTAACTTATTAATTCAAAGTTCAATTTTAACGAAAAACTGAACACAGGTAAAAACCAATTATTAAATATTCAGGGTCAACGCGCGAGAATATGAACCGAACCGAACCTCGTTTCAATTCGTCCCCTTTCGCCTGACGGTTAAGCTACCAGCCATGCACTAATGCAATACTGTAGTCAGTCTTGGTTCTTATTTGTATGTAGGTGGTTGGTTGCGTTAAGGTAATTGGCAACCGATGCACGAGTTCGAAACGCGTCAAAATGCCCCAAGTGAAAACATAATACGCCGATGACAACAGTAGAAATAACATAAAATGCCATTACTAAAAATAAACCGGGACGATAAAATTGATTTTTTTAACGTTTTAAAATGTTGACATCAAGATTTAGTGTATATGCTGTGCAGTTGTTCTTAGTGTTTGTTACGTTATTGGTTGAATACCTCATCGCAACACCGTTAGATCCGCTTCAACACCTTAAAGGTAAAACAAAAGTAACAATAAAAACAATCTACAATGTATCAGATTTTTATTGGGTACATCAATATTATGATTGTTAAAAAATATTTTCTAAGGACTACTTGTAACGCAATAAACCAGTTTCTTCCAAAGAAAGTAAAAGTTTTTGTTGACTACTGTTGCGAAACTAGTTCGTAATCAATTCGTATTTCGAGTTTTTTTTATTAAATAGCACGTAGAAGAACACGGTATTACAATATTGCCTTGAGAGATCAATTCCATGAGGTCGAGTGTGATGTTCACTCACCCTTTTCTAATTAATTAAATTTTAATTATTTGGAAAACAGTAACGTACTCAACATAGAGTTAGTCATTCTTATACGTAACGACAGATTCAGAAGAAAACACGTCTACCTATTAACACTTCTTATAAATTCTTTACTTATTATGCTAATGTGATTCACGGTAAATATTTTTTTGTGTGGTGTTCTCACATGTTCAAGGCCAAACTTTTAATTTTAATTTAATTTCCCGTCCAAGATATTCTGCCCATAGAAGTATGTTTTCCCAAATTGTTTATTATACACAACATACGCTGACAGTTAAGTATAAATATCTTAGTATATAAAATAAATATTAAAATATAAAAGCTAAAGCATTTACTGCAGTAATAATAACAAAAGAAAGAGAAAGAGTGTACAAGGGAAGTATATTGAAAGGAGTCATTTTTGTCAACATATCGATTTGATGAGTTTAATGACCAAAGTCAAGATATAGTCCGACCAAGCGCGAGTAATATTAGAATATTTGATAAAAGCATCTTAAGAAGTAGAGTGTTATTATATGAGTACATATATTGAACATCCAGTAATCCTAGTGATCTCTTGAATAATTGATACACATATCCTTCCTACCTAATTCCTAATTAGTGGAAGCGTACTAGTTCCATTAAAATCGATGAAAATGTAAACTGCTGAAATGGAATAAAATCTTCTTGTTCATAGCTGAATTGTTCAATATTGGACATAAACCTCTTCTAGATTTCTTCATGTTTCTGTTTTTTTTTTGCTGTTCGTCCAATCGAAACCAACAATTTTTTTAACATCGTTCCCCCACCTCATCTGGGAGCATCCCCTGCTTCTTTTTCCAATCCGTGGTCTCCGTTAATTAATCAAATTTAATTTCATCTTTCATCTACATATGTATCTCTCATTGTGGCCTCCCAATTTCCATATATGTCTTGTTACTTTCACTGTTATGTCTTGTATTATAGTGTTATCGTATCTGATGAACCTTAACATTAATCTTTTTATTAAACGTTGTGTTTTTGTACGTTTGTTTATATTGCTCTTGGTGAATGCTCAAGTTTGTGTACCATAAGTCAGCACTAAAAGTACGCATGTATCAAATACTTTGGTTTTTAAGTATTTATTTCTCTTTAATTTTCCGAAAGCTGTTCTCCCCAACCGGATTTTTCTGTCTACTATGTGTTTTTTTATTAGGTTAATTAGTGATATATATTACTGTACTTTTTTAATATTAATAACATAACGAAAGTAATTGCTTATAACTGTTTTATTGCTCACTGTATACATAATAATTTATACGCTTGTTAAAACCTTCTGCGAGCACCTTCTTAATCTTTTAAAGCGTTTTATCCTTATCGGGTGTAAGGCGTGGAGGGACGGGGACTTCAGTTACATTTCTGTTGGTTTTTTCTCCATACTTTTTTTCTTATTCCTGTCCTGTGTCAGCCTTCTCACCTCTTTCCAATTTACTTCCATATTTCAGCCACTTTTCTCATTTCTTCTGTCCACGTTTTTCTCGGTCTGCCTCTGCGCTTTGTGCCCCCGGTTCATGCTTCGTACAGTCTTCTTACCATTCTTTTATGATCTACGCGCATTACATGTCCGAACCACAATAATTGCCCTTCTTCTGTTGTTGTTTGAATAGCTTTTGTTGCTCATGTTTCTCTAAGGACGGTATTTCTTATTTCATTCTACTAACATATTGTTTCCTTTTGGATCCGATTGTTTCAAATTTGAACTCATCTGTCTGAAGTATGCGTCACCATTCGTCCACTTTTCAATGGAAATGAATTCGGGAATATTTCAAGCATTTCTTTTTACAACACGACCTCTAAGTTCCTGTTTAATTAGATGGCGCCGAAAGGTAGAAGGATGCACAGAAACTCCTGTCGATCTACAAAAATCTGTTTATTCTTTAGATGATTTTCTGTCCTGCTTCGTATGGATATTTATTACAAATACTGATCATGATCTTTTATTACTTTTCTTGGCCTTCCCATCCCCTTTTATGAACTACCAAACCGAAACAAAGCAACGTGCTTTTGGAAAATTTTAAAAATCGAACTTAGAACCTTTCTTTCTGTAATTCGTCGTTGATTTAAGTCCTGTTGATGAAAAACATTATCCGGTAGCGACTTTCGTCCGATATTCTAGGCATTTCAATACCCTTTCAAGAAATTCACATAATCGAAATACGAATGACAGAATAAACTGAGTTGTTACCTACAATGTCGCTTTACAGTATCATTACAGAAAATAGCCATAACCACGGTAATGGCGACAGAATAAGAAGACTCGAGAACTTCAAGAGATAGAATAAAAAGAACTCGATGACTTCAAGCAATAAGTATTTCGCGCCAATAAAACTATGTATGCACGAAAAAGATTGTTACTACGCATATACTTATAACATAAATACAGGTTTTAAAGAAATAATTTCTGTCCCCCGGATAACTTGGTGGTGAAGTGTGTGGACTATAAATATTCGGAATATCAAGACATCTCAAGTAAATAAAAAATTATATAGAAAGGCGCCCAAACAAAGCAAAGTCAGACGGGGAAGGCAAAAGCTCCCCAAGCCTATAGTGATGAACTTGCCATGCAAAAATGCTTCTTATCCACGGTTAACCTGAAGACGATAGTAGAACATCTGCCGAAACTTCGAATACTTATAAAATTCTACAAACGATGGAAGCAGTCCAAACAACTCGAATGTAAAATGTAATAGTGTTTATCTTGTCTATGCTGTGATTTCTTATTTTGTATTCGTCTACAGAAACCTTTTAATTTGAATTTTGCAGATTACTATTAATATATAATACCAATATCTTTGGTATATTAATATCAACAAGAAAAGCCACATTTAAGGTGTTTCAAATAGGTGTATTATGTATTGCAATATTACTAGGTGTGTCAATAGTAGTCAACGCATTTCCTAGTATTGTTAATGGCTCGAATTTACGCTTTTAAAGATTGGGCGTCAAATTTTAATCATAATATTTTTGCATGACAATAGCAATATTAATTGTCCGTGGTTATTACGAGGAATACTAGAAAAGTTTTCTAACTAATAATGAAACAAAAGTCTTACAATTTGTTCGATAATTTTATTCTTCAACATAATCTTCAATAACATTATTTCATCAGAAAAAAGTAATTTCTCTTGGTCTTTAAAATAGGCACCATCGTTTCAACTTTCATGCAAATATTAGGATTTGTTCCCTTCCTTTACTTGCGTCATGTACAATTAATTTACGATCCAATCGAAACCGCTTGGAGTACGCACTACAATTATTCGTTCGTGAATAGCTTTAGTAAAATTTTATTCCTTTGTAAAAAAATTAATGATGCCTTATTTGTATTTCATAATACTATTTTTGTTTATAAAACGCTTTATAAAAATATAATAATGAACAGTAAGTAAAATTAAGTTTAACGTACCATAATTAATGCTACACCAACAATTTTTTTTATTTACCTTTTAATAAAATCTGTATGTTATGTTCAATATATGTTTAACATTAATATTAAATTTATATAAATAACATTCCCATATTTACACTAAAATTACATTTGCTTATGCTGCGCACACAAGGTTATACTAAATTCCATTTCTTGTGAAGAATAAATGCAACGATATTACATACATATATTACGATATTCTAGGGGCCTAGGGAATAATAAACCTTCTCAATTAGCATTTTCTTAATCGCTTTCTGGAATTCAGGACGCCCCATGTTTTTTTATGTTTTGCTGTAGTTTATTATATAACAAAAGGCCCCGATAATCAGCTTCGTCTTGCGTGGCTTTTAATCTGTGTTACAGTGGTCATAATGCGTCTTCGTTTCTGGTTTTATACTCATGGACTTTTCCGTTTTCAAGATTTTGTCTCGGCTTTTATATACACATTTTACAATAAGTATATATTCACATGGAATGGTTAGTATTTTTTTAATTAATAAATTCCTTTTTACAAGAATCTTTTACTTTTATACCTTCGTATCGTCTTCTTTCATAAAACAAAAATATAGGCCCCTAGAATATTATTGCATAAGCCGCTACTATTGAGCAACAAGTGGTTTTATCCTCCTCATGCTGTATATTGAAGACATTACCTTTTTTTTTGGGTATTCGTACTATATGCTCAGACCAATACATTTGACTCTCTAAATAAAGTCAATATTTAGACCTACGTTTATCAGTGGTCTTCATTATAAAAGCAATATCTTGATTTTTTTCAACATTTAATTCAAGGTTATTAACACTGAACCACTTTTTCTCAGTTAATATTGCATCTGTTTGTTTCTCTTTTACATGTTCTTCTGTTTAGCTAAGCGTAAGATTAGCATATAAACTTGTTCATGCTTGAGTTACGCTGAAAGGAAGGCCATTTGTATATATCACAAACATGAGTGGTCATAGTATTGACCCTTGAGGACCTGGACGTTAAATATTACAAATGACCTTCTATTTTCTACACACGAACGCATTAACGCGTGGCCATTCCCACGTATTCCATAATAAAACAACTTACTCAGATGGATAGAATGATCAACAGTGTCAAATACTTTGCTCAAGTCACAACGTGTCATCTATCCAGAGTATTATATATTTCTTTAATCATTTCCATAATGGGTGTTATCATTCACTTGAGTTGTCTAACGATTTTGATCACATTGCCAATTTGTATAATACACAATTTCGACAGAATTATTTTAAACTTTACAGATTATTAATAATTGAAATCTATTAATTTCTATTCATGAGTATGTGTGATACTATATATTTTCATTATTTTTCTGATAATTATTTAATAAAGGGTTCGTCAGCGAAGCAGGAAAATTTAAAACTACTGTATCTATATAAGCTTTTATTCTAACATTAACGTTTTTTATAGTTTTCAGTAAAGTTAGACTTGCCATTTTATTTTTTAAAAACAACACTTGACAGATGGGCACCATTGCGATCTACGCACTCATGTGATTCTATTCGAAAATTTTCCATTACTCGCCGTAAAGTTTTCGGTATGACACGTGAAACTTCTTCTTGAATTTTTAGTTTTAGTTTCACTAACGTTTGTGGTCGCTCAACGTACGTGGGCAAGGTGAAAAGTTCTCGGCCTGACACAGAGATGGCGTTACAGTTAACAGAAATTTATGTTTCCTGCCTGGCTGCATGTGTCTTTAGTTCATATGAAAACTTTCAACTTGTTCTCTCAAGTAGTTTGTTTGCAAGAATTTTTGTAGTAGACGTCGCGCGTGTTATTTTTTTAAATGGATAAACTTGAATAACGTGCTGTTTGTTTTGGATGGTTTAACCCTTATGGAAATTCATCCGAAGTTGACAAAAGTGTACGGGGACTCTGCTCCTTCGATGTCAACTGTTAAAAAGCGGGCGGCTGAATTTAAACGTGGTCATACGGCCCTCGAAGATGACCCACGTGAAGGACGGCCAAAAATCGCAACCACACCAGAAATCATCGAAAAAGTACATGATATTGTGTTGGACGACAGGTAAGTGAAAGTGAGTGAGATAGCTGACGCTGTGGGAATATCGGGAGAAAGGGTGCGAAACATTTTGCACAAAGAATTAAAGATGAGAAAGCTCTGCGCAAGATGGGTGCCGCATTTGCTGAATGTCGATCAAAAGCAAATGCGCAAACGATTTTCGGAGCATTCTTTGGATCGATTTAACAAGAATCCGGAAGATTTTGTGCGGCGATTTGTCACCATGGATGAGACATGGGTCCACCGCTACACGCCAGAAACGAAACAGCAGTCGAAACAGTGGGTGGAAGCCGGTGGTTCAGCGCCCAAGAAAGCGAAGTCGATCGCATCTGCCGGAAAAGTCATGGCCAGCGTGTTTTGGGATGCAAAAGGAATCTTGTTAATTGATTACCTTGAAAAAGGCAGAACAATTACTGGCGCATATTACTCTAACCTTATTGACCAGCTGGATGCCAAAATTCGCGAGAAGAGGCGTGGTTTGAAGAAGAAAACAATCGTTTATCATCAGGACAACGCACCCGCACACAAGGGTGCGTTAGTTGTGCGGTAAAAGAATATTTTGACAGCCTTCCAGACTCTCACTTCCGGGAAGGAATATTGATGTTAGAAAAACGCTGGACCAAGTGTGTTGAACTCAAGGGAGATTATGTAGAAAAATAAAATCATTTTTTAAATTTAAATCGCAGTCTTTCATTGTCAGGCCGAGAACTTTTCACCTTGCCCACGTACCCCTTGCTCTTGAGCCTACTCTAAAGAAAATAGTCGCATGCGGATAAATCTGGCGATCTAGCCGGTCAAACAATGACTTCATTTTTGGATATGATATGGTTCGGAAAGAGTTCTCGTAAAGCATGACACACGAGCAGTATAACTGGTAACATCATCTTGCTGGAACCACATAATCTTTGTAAATCGAACCGGTTCTTGTCTCACAAATATTGTGACCATGTTTGTGTAACGAATTGCAGTAACAGTTGTAGCATTTTCTCGTTCGTCTTCAAAAAAGAATGGTCTAACAATGCCAGATGATGAAAGGACACACAATATTGTCACCTTAGGACTATGCAAAGTTTCTCATGTAAGTGAAGTGTGTTTTCAGCGCTCCAATATCGGCTATTTTGTTTATTTACGGAACTGCTTAGATGAAAATGGACTTCGTCTGACATAAACATAAGGTGGATTAAGTTTTTGTCATCATCCAAGCGCTGCAACATTTCTTGACAAAAATTCATGCCAGAACCAAATCAGCTTCTTGAACAATTTGAATCTTATAAGGGTTAAAATTTCAGTCTTTATGTAAAATTCGACGTATCGACGGTTTATTAATATTCAGTACTACTGCATGTTTCTTCGCAGAACGTTTTGAAATACTTGTTATGACATTTCGAACTCTATCAATGTTTTCTCGCGTTCTAACTCTTCTTGCTGCTCCTTTATGTTTTAAATTTAAGGTAAGCCCACTTTCTTCGAACTTTAGTATCCATACATTAATTGTGTGAGTAGACGGTACCCGCCCAGAACGCGGAATATTGAATTGAGTGCGAAATAAGCTTCTCACAGTTGTTGCGGATGACTATTTTTATAAAACGTTTTTATACAGAAAGCACGATGAGCTCTTAACCACTGGTCCATGTCTACTAAATGACGTTAAATGACTGACAATCTATCATTAACCTCAGCGTCCTTATCTAAATGTCAAATGATTAACAGAGTTTTTAAATTTTCCCGCTTCACTGACGAACCTGCTTTTCCATATAATCTATTATGTCCTTTGTACACTTGGAAACAGGAAAGATCTATTAAAAAATAAAGAATAATAATCATTCTGAAATATGAAACTACTTATTTATTACTTATATTTAATATGAACATTGTTACTGAAAATATTTTTAAAATCAAAGTGCAAAGTATGGAAAAATACGAAAGATTAGAGTGTAAACAAGTATAATGAAAAGTTTTCATTGACCGACGCTATTAGCCTCAATAACTTCATGTACAGGGAAATTGCGACCTTAATTTGTACAATATTGTAACAGCGTTAATATAAAATGATCTATACTTTCATTTTAAAGCCAGATATTACTGATCTTTCTAAGTGCTCGCATGTGTACATTACCGTTTGGTAATGCAATTGGTGATTTTAATGCATTATACTATCAACATAAATTTGTTACAAAATAAGAAGTTAACGTTTTCATTTATGACAGTAATATCACAAAAAATTATACCATTTTTTTCATCCCTAGAATTTAATATTGATCTATATACTAAATTACGAACAGTAATGTAGTTTTGTAAAGGTGTGTTCATTTAACTTTTTTATACCAGGAACAAGAGAGAATTACATTCACGTATTAACAATACGTTTCTGTTATGAACTTACAAAGGGTACTAGGAAAGCTTTGCAATACAGCTTTGTTTATTTAATTTTTTCAAAGTTATTGCCTCTACACTCAATACACTTCTCCATTCTCCGAAACCAATCTTTAAACCAGTTCTGTCAAGTTTCACTAGGGAGTAAAGCACACTCGTAGTGCCAAGCCCGCAGAAGGTCCTTATCACTGGAAAACCGCCTTCCTTCTAGCTTCATTTTCACATGCGTGAACAGTGCAAAGTCGCAGGGAGCAAGATCTGGAGGGTGCTCGAGAAGTTTCAATCCTGTCGTCGTCAAATATTCGGTGCAGGCTTTGGCGCCGCGAGCTGGAACATTGTTGTGTTGAAGGAACCAGGTGTCCATTCTTAACTTTGGTCGCAGGTTCTTCATAGATCCAAAGACTTTAGGCAGGCACCGTTCAGTATACCACTTAGCTGTGACTGTCTTCTGTGTATCCAATACGACGCGTTCTACAATTCCACTCGATTTGAAACATACACCTGTCACGATGTTGTTCACATACTGAGATTGTCCCTTATTAAACCTTTTTTAGCATCTCCCGGCACCAAGTCACACGTCGTGTCATCTGCTCTTCAGTCAGTCGATGCGGCACCCAGAGAAAACAAAGTTTCTTCACGTGTAAATGATCATGCAGAATCGAACGAATTGCTGGTGCACTTAGGCCTGAAGTACCCTCTATCTATTAGTAGGTCACTCGCCTGTCCTCGCAAAGCATTTTCCTCACAGTAGTAACGTTTTCCTCCGTAACCGACGTTCATGGCCTTCCCGGCCTCTCAGCATCCTCCACGGTTAAATTTCCTCTTTGCAATTCTCTATACCACCTCAATATCGACAAACATCACCTAGTGCAAGAGTCATTTTGTCGAAGCACTGGTCTATATTTAAACCACACACGAAATTATAACCCAAAACTGCCCTTATCTCATTTCGTAACCACGATGCCATCGCAAGCACTTTACACTCTCACTGCTAATGAATAATTGAGCCCATTGACATGGCGCGGCGGCTACTATGTACGTATGAAAATGTCTCAACATGCAGCTTCCTACGATTCATTGTTGCGTCAAAACTTTCCTAGTACCCTTTGTACTAATCTCATTTAACCCAAGATCGGCCATCAGTCAAATTAATATGCTATTGCATTATGCATTATTGTGGGATTTTTAAATTAATTTCCCTGTTATTTTCATTATTTTACCAGATGAAGTATCATTAAAAAGATTAGTTTTCCTTGTTATTGTTTATTACTTCTTTAGGATTAATTTTCTTTAGAGAGATATATGCTTCACAGTTAAAATAATGGTTTTTTATGTAATTTAATTTCCTTCTTCCCATCAGTCTGCTGAATTTATTTTCATTTGCTATTTTAAAATTGATTACAAATATATTTATTCTATAATAATAAATTTTTTGATTTTTAAAATTTGCCTAAAATGTCGGATGTTTAAATATTTTGATATGATGTGCTTATTAACTTGTAAAATCAAGTGTGTAACAATTTTGAACTTGTAATTAAATTATTTCAAAATAACATGAAGCTCTAATAATAAGTAATTTTATACAAACAATAACTAGAGTTCTTCTTTATAATCTTTTTAATCTTTATAACTTTGAAGTAAAACACTTGTATTTAAAATAATTTATTACACAAAATAGTAAACAATTTATTGACAACTAAAATATCCTAAAATTTCAAAAATAAATAAATAAAATTTAAACACCTTCAAAGTAAATTTGTTTTATACCAAATTAAAACTATAAATTTTTTTCTTTTGTGTTTAGGTTTTTTGACCAAAAAATACTTAGTTTGTATTATCGACGTTTTCAAGTTATATATTATATTTTTTCTTTTAACCTTTGAAAAACAGTCCAAAGTTAACAAAAGTTACTTGTCGTTTTGGATCAAGTAATTGTTTGTGTTTCATGTAGAAAACTGGCACATCTTACATGCTATGTATTTTGAAGAATGTAGAACTATGAATATTTAGTGGTATACAATGCGAAACTCACGCACAGCGTAATAAACAGTGAATTGTTTTACTAATTAAAATCTGGAATTAATACAGGCTGTTTCAAAAAGAATATACGCATTTCGAATGCATATATTTATTAAACTTTAAGACATACGAATATGAAACTTTACACACATATTTACGAACATCTCAAGTTCAGATTACAGATGTTCAATATGTCCTCCATTAGCGACAAGAACAATATCACATCGATACTCATATTCCTCTCATACTCGGGCAAGCATGTCCTTCGTCACTGATGTTATGGCAGTACGGATCTTTCAGGTTCTGTGGGAGTGATGGCACATAAACGTTGTCTTTAACGAAACCCCACAGGAAGAAGTCACAGTGTGTTAAATCGGGTGACCGTGAAGCCCAGCTGACACATGCTGAGTCACCAGCTCCTTGACGACCAATCCAATGGTTCGGTTATTCACGCACTTGGCGGCCCCTGCGAGGGAGTGCCCCGTCTTGTTGAAAAATGAAGTTGTCTTCGTACAGCCTTGGAAACAACCAGTTTTGTAACATAGCGAGACACTGCTGACTGTTAACCGTGTTTTCATCAAAGAAGAATGGGCCGTAAACAGATGGTCGGGATATAGCACAAAACACATTGATTTTAGGCGAATCTCTTACATGTTTTATGGCTGCGTATGGGTTCTGTAGGCCACAAATTCGAATATTGTGCTTATTTACCACACTACTAACATGGACAGTCGCTTCATCACTGAACATGATGCGTTGTGCGAAAGTGTGATCATTGTCAGTAGCATCATGAATCTCGTTACAAAATGCCACACGTTTTCGTTTGTCATCAGGACGCAGAACTGGCAACAGCTGTAACTTATACGGCTCCATAACCAACGGACGTCTCAAAATCCGCCAAATTGTTGTTGTAGGCAGTTGTAACTCCCGACTGGCCCGACGAGTTGGTTTTGGATGATTACTTTGGGAAGGAGTTTAAATTCGTGCAATATTTTCTTCAGAAACACGAGGGCGGTCAGGATTCTTTCGTTTACATACACGTCCTGTATCTACAAACTGTCGATACCATCAGTGAATGTTCCACCCATTCGGAGGATCAATTTGGTAGCTCAACCTGAAACGTCTTTGCATTGTAATCACGGAATTGCATTTCGCAAACTCGAGAACACAAAATGATTTCTGCTGCGGAATAGCCATTTTAAACATACGACGGTTATCAAGAAAAACCGAAGGCAACTAACATCTAGCGGCCATTAAATAAACTAGACTATGTATTCGTTTCTCCAAAAGCCGAACCGAGGCGATCGATAGTATGGACAAAATAATATTTTGTAATACGTATATTCGTTTCGAAACACGCTGTATATCATTCTCTATGTAATACCCGATTTCTGCCTTAATGCCTTAAATTTTCAAGAATGAAAAATCACTTGCATTGATAACAATTTTCGACACTAGAAATAGTTTAAGTATTTGCAAATAATATTTTCTCGGAGAATGTACCATCCTCTGAATGGAAAAATGCAATGAAAATTGGTTTATTCGTATGAAGAACTACATGTAGATTATAAAATACTTATATTTTGAAAAGCAATATTGTCATTTTTAAATTCTAAATGTCCACGCCTTCCCTCTACATAGAAATGTTAGCAGCAGCCCTCACATTTAGAATATGCTGTTCTGACGCCTTATAGATTCATAATTAATGCGCGACCTGTTCAGAAAATGTAATCTTATCAGATTATTGGTCATTTTCGCCTTTAAACTGCTCTCCTTCCCCATTCAAACACTTTCTCCAACAGTGTTTCTACTTCACGAAGCAGTCCTAGAAAGCTTTTTTCTGAAATGGGCTTGAACTTTTTTTCTCCATCAGTGGATTCAAAGAGTTATTTGGGCATTGATTTCAGTTTGAGGAATAAAAAGAAATCACTGGTAAAGAAATCTCAGGGGGCAAGGTCTAGCGAGTAGGGAGACTGATGTAGTACTGTCATCTGAATTTTGACACGACGAGTTAGCAAAATAGAGTGAGTGGGCGCATTATTATGGTGAAGTAACTGTGAGCTGTGTCATCATAACTCTTTTTGCGAATTTTTTTACCTAGCTTTTGCAAAACTCCTTGATAGTACTCATAGTTGACTGATTGTCCTGCAAAAAAACAAGAAATTCACAATTCTATTAAAATCAAAAAATTGCTTTCTTAGGCGCGGAGACACTTCGCCAGTTCAGTATGCTGATTGAACTTTTGTTTTATGCTGGTGAGGAAAACTATATACCAAGCTTTCCTCAAGTTGCCGGCAAACGACCACTCGATTTTCTTTCTACTGTTTGATCATCAAATGAGGAACAAACTTTGTTGCAACTAGATACATGTTTAGTTTTCTGGTTAAAATGTCATGGCGCAACCCTATTAAGATGCCAACCTCCTCTGCAAGTCCGCTGACAGTCAAATGGCAGCTTGAACGAACCATAGTTTCTGAATGTGTGCGTCGTCAGTTGAAGTTGAAGTCCTTTCTGGCCGAGGGCACTTTTAACTGATTGGCGATCACTTTTGGATCGTGTAAACCGTGTGAAATATTATGTACGAATCAGATAATCATCTATGCAAGCTTACTTGAAAAGTTGAAACGTTTCCGTAATAGCTTTCCCAAATTTCACACATTTTTCGTTGCATTGTTGTTCCTGAAAATTGCGCAATGCAATAATCGCTGCGAACGCTTGACGCTTGACGAAATGTCAAAAATCTGAAAAGACCTGTTTATACGGAAAGCTATGCTGGACACAATGTTGCCAATCGCACGTCATTATCTTTCCGTTGGTGCGTAATTCAAAATGTTTGGTTATATTCTGAATAAATAAATAGATGAACAGATATTTTATGAATAACTAAACAAGGATTGTATTGTCAGTTAGTTACTTTGGAAAAGCATTGAGGATTATGTACTTTCAAGTTTCAAGTTATATTTTACGTAACTTCCAAATTAGAATAATTAAAGATATTTACATATATTGTTTGCAATGTTTCCTGGATATAAAACGAATATTCTTTTCTTTCGTCCATGGCAAAGTATTTACAAGTACAATCGAATACCCAGGAGCACTATCTTCAATGTCCCGTGCTTTCTTATTTACTTTCCACAATGATATTTCTAAATTTTTAATTTCTTTATTTCTGTTATATCTGTTTTCTGAATTCCTTAAACACTATTAATAATACAGTAATAATAAATATATTTACCGAAAAGGAAATATAAGTCTTTTTATCGGCTACGATAGTATGGACGTTTTTATTTTGTTTATTTAGCGTAATTTTTAAATAAAATCTAAAACAGCTTGCTTTTACAGACGGTAGAAAGCGACAAACTGTGAATTAAGTTTCCTGTTTATGGCAGTTTTTCGTATGTACGCGCAACATATGTACATACGTACTTTTCCAAATGAACGATCAAACATTCAAATTACACGTACAGCATAGTGAAGACGATCTGCATTTCTATCCTTTCAGGTTCGTTTAAATCTTTTTTTTTTAATTTTTCTGAAACACTCGACAGTTCGTTTGCCGAAACGCGAAGCTGTTAAACGTAATAATAAAAGGGTGTAATCAAGTTTATTTGTTGGGCGAATTATTAACATTTAAAGACTTGGCTCCTTTTTTGGAGAAGTACTGACAAAATGCTTTCAAATGAAGAACGAATCAGGATAAAAAGGAAATATTTTGGTAAACGGTACATCTCCTTACAAGAAAGTTCGCTTGAATGCACCTTACTATTCACAGCTGATGTATCCATATTATCCACTACATATGGAATAATAACGAAATGGGTATATGCTGCATCTACAACAAACTGAGGAGATAATCAATATATTTTTCATTCATATTGTACACGTATAGCTCTATTGTCACGTCCCTGCCGGGTCAAGCGCCCCCACCGGCACCTGTACTGCGATAAGGGTGATAATAAGGTAGAACAAGACGAATTCGAGAGTGGTTGTTGGGGTTCTTGTTGCTTTCGTAGTGGCTGAATAAGCAGAGACACCAGCTAAACCGAAATTGGCGAAGATGAAGACGAATACATCGACAGCGACAACAGGTAGCAAGGTAGCAGCCAGGAGCGAAGATCCCAGCCCAGACGAGATTAAAGACACCAAGTCTCACTACGGAGATACAGGCCATGCATCTGGCGAAGAAGAGGGTTGACATGGAAAAGATCCAACTGGAAGCATTGGGACAACACTGGGCAGGAAGGGTCAAATTGTACGCGTCACAGAAATACCCGACCTGATGTATAGGTGGCGACTGCTATTTGAAAAGGATGACTGCGGGAGAAAGTACTAACCTTATAAAGCTCATATTTGTAGTTTCAAGACGCTATGTTGTTTAGTATTTGTTCCGCAGCCATCAACATTGACCGTTCTCAGTAAATTTGTAAATATGGAAAAAATTGGTCATCATTATCCTCAGCACAACCAATGTCAAAGCGAAGCTAGATTCTACTCTGAGGCAGTCTACTCCTTCGTTTACAATAGTAAAATAATGAGTGGCTGAGTTTAAACGAGGCTATATAAGCTGCCAAGACGTACACCACCGTGGTCGACCAAATGAGGTGGCCATAAATGATGAAAAAAAATCCACAAAATGATATTGGATAACCGTCGACTGAAAGTGTGGAGGCTAACAGACATGGTAGGCATTTAAAAAGGTCTGTACATCGCACGTTGACTGAAAATTTACACATGAGGAAGTTGTACGCAATGGAACAAAAACAGCGCCATGAGGATGTTTCAATCGAGTGTTCAGCGAAGTTTTACATCAGTAAAGTCGCATTTGTGTGCTGATTCATAACTGTGGATTAAATATGGGTCCATCACTTCACACCTGAGACGAAGGAACATTCAAACAACAATTATTTCCAAAATTAATATGGGTAAGTTATGAAAATAAAGCAATAAATTTTATCATTTTTTTTGCTCTCAAAAGACAACAAAGAGGACGACCAGTCATCGTTGTCAAATACGATGAAACAGTAAATAATTTCTGTGGTGAATAAAACATCTTTTCTTATTCAAGAATGAATTATTTATTTTCTTCGGAAACAATTTTGTTAGAAATAATGAAACGTTCGGCTTTATCACAAATGTACTGTTCGCCACTATGTAAATTCATGAAGCAAATTAACTTCAAGTACATGAAAATGAACCATAAACACATTCTTATAGAACCAGACGCAATTATTACATGGAGGCGAAAATATTTAATCTCAATAAGGAGTTTAGAACGAAATATAGATCAATTTGTTATTTAGATAAAACTTGGGTTAATGAAGGTCATACAAAATAACAAATCTGAACAGACACCAGTATTCAAAACTGACGTCACTCATTCAATGAAGAGATTAGATGACTAAGATACTAGTCAGGAAAGAAAATATATATTTTTCTTTATTATTTTCCTCTTGTAATTAGGTTTGTCTTTTGGGCAATAAAGCACATTTCTATTATTATTATGTAGGTTCAGTCACTTCCTTAGCCTAACGCCGAGAAACATTTCACTTAATATACATGGTTGAACTTGGATTGTACGCAGCTGATACTGATGTTCTGCTAACACAGACGGTAAATCAATACAAGCTTTATGATGCTTTATAGGAACATTATTATTATCATTATTATCATTGTTAATATGTTATTTATATATTATATATATATATATATATATATATATATATATATATATATATATTATAAATAACATAGTTCACTAAATACAAAATAATAACAAACAGAAAAGGTATATTTATACAATTATTTACTAAAATCATATATTTATGTATATATGTTAGAAAAAAGAACATTGTAATTAATATTTATAATGTAGACTAATAAGAATTGATTGAAGATGTAAACTTGATAGACAGATAAAAGTAATGTATATTTATGCAGAAAGGATTATTGATTAGTTTTACCTAATATAGAGAATAAACTACAGGATTCACATATAAAAATAGTGTTTTAATAGTTGAAATTATGATTGAGTTAGAAAGTAATGAAAGAAGTTTACAAAAACATTTGTAGAACATAGATAACATTTGTGCAGTAACTACATATATTACATACTCAAAACCTACATTTGAAAGTTAAAATTTTTGTGTAGAGAAATATTTTAACCACTTAAATAAGAAAAATTGCTGCATTTTTGTCTTTATCTAAAAAGACATATATTGGACCGACAACTTTGACAAACGGAAGAATAGTTTTGCTCATGTTATAGAATACATGTAAAAACTTATTAACTATATTAAAAGTAAATGTTTATAATACTTACTCAATGAACAAAGTCAGTGATTAAAATTATAGAATACACAAAGTTAAGTGTTTTTGTAGTTAAGTATTTTAAAGTGTATACAATTTAATGTAGAAGAAAAATAAAGAAACGATAAACAGTGGCAGCCGTGTTTATTTTAATTAGACGATCGACATAGGTAGATACGGCTGATTGTGTGGATAGGATTATATATACATATATCGAGATTCAAATACAAGGACTTGGACATATTAATTGGAAGAAGAATTATTGCTATTATTTACAAATTATATAATAAAGTTAGAATAACTAAATTATTGTATAATATGTAAATGTATTTATACTATGTATTTATTTGCATTTCACCATAATTTATTTCATAAAAAAAACTATTTTATAATATAAATATACCAGTAAAATTAATTTAATAATTTGAAAAGATACGATTTATTTTGAAACGTTGTATATGTTTTTTTATCTATACGATACTAGATCTTCATTATTTTCTTCTTCATATCCCGTTTTGCACCCCTCGTGTTCTACATGTTCTTAATTTTTTGTCAATAATTTCTCCTACATCATCATTACTCTCTTCTTCATATTCCGTGTTATTTTTCCTATCGTCAATGCTTCCTAACATACTAAGTTCCAAAACATTGCCATCATTATCGTCACTAACCTCTCTTCCAATCAATCGTAGTAATGTTCTTTGAATTAATGTAAGTTTATAAATTATTTAATATCAGTTTATATTTCATTATATACGTTTTTTTAAAGTTATTGTTTAATTACTTATTCAATGAAGTAGTGATTTTTTTATTTAATTTTTAAAGAAGTGAATCATAAAGAAATAAATGTTTATTCATTCAAAAATAAATAATAAATTCATAAACATATTAGAAGATGTATTTCTTAAGTACTTTGATTTTCCTTGGAACCTCTTAATGTGATTATTGTCTCAAGACGGACCCGTAACTATTTCAAGAGAACTAAATACCCTGAGATAGTGTTTACAGCTAAGAATTGAGAATAAGAGCTAGTTAAAATAAAGCAAGTATAAAATTTTAATTGTTTAATTTATATTGTTGCTATATAAATTTATTAAATTTCGAAAGCATTTAATTCATTCACTTATTCAAGTTATATTTTTTATATATATTTTCATTAAAAATTACGCTAAAATTTATTTGATATTTCATTGCAAGTTTTTATAATATTTTAGGGCATTCCGATGAAGAATTATAATTATACGAATTTTTAATAATATATATGTGTATATGTATATATCTAGATTGAGATTAAGTTCTTTAAGACTCTGATGGAGCTGTTTAGGAATTACTACAGTGGAAAAAACTATAATTATTATAATTTTGACCTGCTTCTGATGCCATAATTGGTTTATCTTTTTGCTTGCTACGAGGTTATGCGTATTAAGCCTAGAAACGCCAATTAGCATTTCTGTTTAGCATTTTATGAATTAGTACAATGTTTTGTCTATTGTATGTTATTGTGTGAGTGAATATGTTCTATTCCAATATAATTTAACTTCTGAATTTATTTATTTATTTATGCCACGGGTAAATTGTGTTTACTTTTTTAAAATATTTCTATGTATTATGTCTGTGTTATGTTTAATTGTTTCTGATTTTTTTTGTGGCATTATCTGCATATGCCTACTATGTCGTATTGTTTTATGATATATTAACTACAGTTTCTAGTTAATTTGGTACGTAGACTTCCGCGGTCGTGGTCCATGCTATCTGCTTCTGGGTTTCCGGGCTGGAACCGCGTCACTAGTATATCTGCCGACGTTTCGTACCCATTTGTATGGGACATCTTCAGGGCTGAACTGCAGTAGTTCAGCCCTGAAGATGTCCCATACAAATGGGTACGAAACGTCGGCAGATATACTAGTGACGCGGTTCCAGCCCGGAAACCCAGAAGCAGATTACAGTTTCTAGTTTTCACAATTCCATCTTGTATGGCAATCATGGAACCTTCAATTTCTGCGTAAATACTTGCAATTTTCATTCATTTGTTGATTGCCTCTTCGTCAATATGTGTTTACATTATTTGATGAGGATGTTTTCCATGTAGTATTTTATTTTTCCAAGTTTCTATTTTATTGTTTTTGCTTATTATTATTCCTCTGGATTGAAAGTTAATTTACTAAGATTTAATGGTGTGATTTTGTTTTCTGTTTCTACAACTGTTTTGTGAATGTTGTTGTTTCTCTTGGTTGCAAAGTATGTTTTGGAATTGTTTATTGTTATTATTTATTGTTAAACTTTTCTCCCATAAGACGGAAATTTTACGCTTTCTTTGCACATGAATTTGATTATTTTTAGCCAATCGTTAGTCGGAAAATTTAGTTACATTTCATTCCAACACTATATACTTAACGGGAGTGAACTGTATTAAAGGATAATAAATAAATCTGTTTCCCCTTTCTGATTTACAGAATTCGTTTGTAAGGCCAAAATACATTCATTTGAATGCTTTTCTGCATTTCCGTTATAATATCAATTCTCTCATTATGTTCGTTATGCAACTTTCATTTTGTAGTTACCGAATCTATGTATCGTTTGGAGCAGGAATACCTTTTACTTTTTGTGATATATTCACAGGAAATTATATCGTCTGCGTATTAAAAAACGACTGAATTTGCATTTCTGCAATTTATTGAATTACTTTTTCACGTCACGTTAATATGCATTCACAGTATCGAGAACTAGTCGCAATATGTGCATAACATGATGAGAATATATATTTTAAAACGTGTTTTCTAGTCGCATTTATTATGCAAAATAACAAGTTTACCGCAAATGTAGAGAGGATCGAGAACGTAGACTTTGTTTGCTATTAACACCTACGTTTTCGTCGTAGATATTTGTTATTTAATTGGTTGTTTTCTGCGGCATTTCCATTTTAAAAAGGTTTCGTAGGCGTCAGGCATACGAAGTATTCACACAGAACGTAGCCAAACGCACTCGGCACTCGAAACTTGTTCAAATGATCCTCCCTTTTAGGATAATTTACAGTTAGTGAAACACTTTCCAAATAATTAACAGTAGGAACATATATACATACATACGTACATATCGCTGTGTATTTTAGACTGAGTTTTTTATATAAATAATTATGTAATGTCCACCAATATTCATGTGTACAGAAAATGTGAGAAATGTGAATTTATGTACAATATTTCCAATGTAAAATGTCGCAGTAAAAACGTTACGTCTGTGTATATAGAGATGTAATATGGGCGACATAAAATTTGAGAACAAAGATTGGCAGTGAATTTAGTATTATTGAATAAAATGCTACTAATTTAATAGTAAATGTACTTTTTTCTAAAGTAGCAAGTATTATTTTTTGGTTGCATTTTGCCTACTGACGCTGTGAAAGTGTCGTGGCATTGAATAAATTGAGCTTTATGTGTATTCTGGTGTGATATCTTCCTAGCAGTTTTCTGTTTTTTGCCTCAACTTCTCTGAATTTTAGTGTCTAAAATTGCCATTATAAATTTTTTACCCAGATATTCGCACTGTTTGTCGGCCACGATAATGTAGTCACTTCGTTCTCTTCAAGCTATTCTGTAATAATATGTGAAGTATGAATAAGGGCCGTTTTCTTATTGAGAAATTAAATTTTCAGAAAATATTTGTGTTACAGAAGGTAGCATTATATTATCAATATGGTTCGGTAACCATTTCCGGAAAATCGTTCATCTATTCCTCAGTAAATTCCTGATCCTTGAATACTGATCCAAGCCTAAACTTTTACAGAAAAACTGCAATTGGTGAACATATTCGTGTGAATACCTGTTTCCGTTGCGTGGTCTATATAATCTTAATCGACAATTATAACATGAATGAAATGTTTTTTCCTCTGAAGAGATCACACTTTCTCAAAAACAATTGTCCATATTAAAATACTCTTCCACAAACTCCAGACATCGTTGTTAATGGATTTGAGATAGAAATCCTTTTTTAGCAACAGAATAGTTTCTTAAATTAGAACTTTTAATTCAACGAAGAGCTGTTCTCTACGTCGCAGGAAATGCAGTTTCTATTTTACAGTTACGGCGGTCGAAAGAGATTATCTCACAGGAATTAATTCTCCGCAATAGTAATCTTTGATCTTCCTGATCCAACATTTCTTCTTACTCTTGCTTCATTAACCTATCTTTGCTTAATACTGAAGGTAGTATTTTGATCCACATTAAACTCTTGGGCAACTCGCCCTAAGACCACCCCCTCTCTCTTAATTATGCTTAAATGTTGAGGCATTCTTAAATAAACACTTTAAATTAGACAAGTAAGTCAAAATGAAAACTATTAAGTTAACAGAAAACACCTATTCATAGTCAAGCTATTTAAGTGTGCCCATTTTCTCTGTCGTGGATGGTACATTACATTCCATTGATATATAATTTGATTTTGAAAAAGATCGTATAAGAAAATGTATCGATTATCTTGCTTCGAACACAAACAGTGTAGTAAGATGTTTTTAGGTATCTCTCAGATCTTCTTCATTGTGCCGTACTTGTATTCGACAATCTTAGTAAACAATAAAACATTAACTAAAATACTTTTGTTTGTGTATAGTTCTTCTTTCGCAAATAATTTCTTAAAGTTCTAAAAATGTATATACTTCAATTTAAGTCGAATTAAAATCCAATTAATATCAATGCCATTAGCAATTTCATTGTAGTTTTGATCTCTTAGCGTAACCAGTTTGAACAAGTTTCAGTAATAGTTTAAAATAAATGTATCGTTCAGGACCATCTGACGGGTTGACGAGAGAATAACTAATATTCTGAGGAAAGCCAGCACTAAGATGAGCATCATAGGCGAACAAATAATTTTAAATTTTTTCCCCATCGCGAACAAACATAACCTAAAAAAATAAAATTAGGAAAGATACATACAAATTTAACAAAACATGCGAGCGTTTCTAGATGATCGCTGAATAAAACTATGCGAAGTAGCAGAGGATCTATAGATTTCATATGGATTAATAGATTCGATTTTGTGTAATGAATTAAGTATGAAAAAAAGTATGTGCAAGAGGAGTACCGGATTTGTTGACGGTGGACCGCAAACGCGATGGAGAACGCGTTTCATTCCTAAAGTTAAAATAAGATCTCAAAAATAGAATAATAATGATGGATGGAACCTGGATACAACATTATAGACGTAAAATGAATCGAAACTGTGAACTGAGGCTGCCACAAGTGCTCTGAAGAAGACCATTACCCTACAGTTGATCAGAAAGATTATGGCCACTGTCTTTTAGGATTGTATTGGGATTTTTCTTATTGATTATATTCAAAAAGATAAAACGGTAAACATGCGAATACTATTCCTTTTAAATCAACGGCACGATGTAATATAACGCGGCTTCACTTAAAGAAGAAACAAATGTTTTGTCTTCAAGACAATAACGTATTCAAACTTTGACTCTTACAATAGCAAAAATTCATTAACTACATTTCGAATTGCTTCCGTATTCTACTTATTCACTAGATTTGCCCCTTTAGACTTCCAACACGTTCTTAATACGACAATTTGGCTTGGTAACACATATTTCGAACAATTTCATAAAGCTTACTTTTCTAAACCAGCGAAAAAATTTGAATATCAATGGATTAACTGTATGGAGTTAAAGGGCGACAACTTGGAAAAGAAATAATTTTTTGCCAAAAAGTTTATTTATTTATCCAGACTTACTAATTATTAAGATGCTTACATACTTATGTGTACGTCGATTTGCGTAAGTTCGTAATCAACCATTGTCTGATGTAGATAGTGTTTAAGTTGGAGGTGTTATGCATTGGTCACTACAATACTTAACGTATTTTACATCTTAGATAATTTAGTGAAAAGGACGTTTATCGTATTTTTAAACTGATTTTCGCACCATCAATATTTTATTTAATTGTACAAAACGTCAAACGATTTATTGTAAAAGTATGAAAGCGGAATATGATGTAGAAACCGCTAAATAATAAATTATTCAATCATCACAAGAATAAAAATTATTTATTCAATCTAATATATTACTGAAACTATAAATGTTGTAAAAAACTTAATATATTCAAAAGAGGTACAAATATATCCTTCTGTGGCACACCTGATGTAATTTCAAGTTTATTAAAATGTTCTTTAACATTATCATGATTTATTATAGCCTTGGTCTGTTTCCAATTACTTATAAAAATATCAATAACAGTAGAAATATGAAAAAGAGAATGAAATGAGTAACACTTGTTTCTAACAGAATTCGTGTTTCTTTCCATTTTATGGTGTGGGTATACTTCATATCTTTAAATTAAAAATATCGGATACTTTAAGTTGTAAATTTTCAAACTATTATGAATGTACATTTCAAGAATTGTGAAAGGGCGCACGCATTTGGCAAGAATGTAAGCGTTGGCTCTTTTAGTACGAATTTTTGATTCATATTGAAAAACCCGTATTGGCGGACATACATAATAATATACTATAACACAAGCACTGTTAAGGTAACTTTCTTCGAAAGCCCTACCTATTGAAATAAAATGTTTTACGCAATTTTATTTGAATGGTGAACTGCTCGGTATGTGGAAGTACTTCTAAAAATAATTCTTTAATAGTTCTATAAGTATAAATATTTGTTCAAATACGTATGAAACAAATTAGTGAATTAGTTCAAATACCTCGCTTGGCACCAAGGTATTCATGCACCCTTAATAGAGTGGAAATATTCGACATTGTCAACGTTGCACCTATTGGGGAAGCGCCATGCAATTACCTGACAGCAACCGTGATGAAGCCGGTCAGGTAGGCCGATCTCGGTTCACTGATGTTCAATTTGCACAAGACAAAAGTTGCTGCGGACTAATATGTATGAGTTAATTTAAGTATAATAAGCGAAGTAAATACGAGGGTGGCCGTTTATATTTCTGGAACTGGTAACACTGTTAGTGTTACCTCCGATCTGATGATCATGAAGTTTGTCATTTTTGACAATATATTTACCTATCCGGTCGCTATTATTTCTATTATTAACAGTAACTTGAAAATTTTATGTCAGTGAAAAAATGGAATTAACTCGCGAACATTTTCATGCAATTATTTTTCACAACCTTCGGCGTGGACTATCTCATCAAGAATGCATCGATGAGCTAAATTCTTATATGGTGATGAAACACCATCAAAAACTACAGTATACCGTTGGTATAGAGAATTCAAACATGGACGATGTTCATTGGACGACAAATTTCGTGAAGATCGTCCCACAAATGTTGTTGTGTCGGAAAACATTAATGCAGTGTCTGAACTGATAATGCAAGACCGTCATGTGACATACCGTAAGATCGAGGCATCTCTAGGTATTAGTAACACCAGCGTGCATAAGATCCTGCATGAACATTTAGCCGTTAAGAATCTATTTTCACGTTGGGTACTACATAATTTGACAACCGCTCAAAAAAAGACTGGCGTCGATTGGTGCCAAGAAATGCACAAAAACTACAATGACGGTGCTTCAAAGAACATTTATAATGTCGTCACAGGTGATGAATCTTGGGTCTATACGTATGAGCCCGATAGTAAACAGCAGTCGACCCTGTGACTATTCCAAGATGAGCCAAAACCAACGAAAGTTGCTCGCGCTCGAAGCACATCAAAACAAATGGTCGCCAGTTTTTTCAGAAAATCGGTCACGTTGCAACCGTGCCTTTAGAGAGTTGTAGAACGGTCAATTCCGAATGGTACACAACTATTTGTTTGCCAAAAGTTTTTGAAGAAATAAGGAAAACGAACCGAAAACGACAGATTATTCTCCACTATGACTTCCTCGTGGTCAACGGTTTCCTACGCGAGATGAGGCAGTTGAGGCATTAAAAACTCATGTTTTGGAGGTATCGCCTTCACAGTGGCAGCAATGCTTTTCGGATTGGTTTAAACGAATGCAAAAGTGCATTGATTTTCAAGGAGAATATTTTGAATAACATTAAAACTATTTCAGATAAAAAAAAATTTGTTTGCTATTCCCGAAATATAAACGACTATCCTCGTATAATTAATATTGTATATAAAACAAAATAATACGTAAAACAAAATACATTGTAAATGAAATAAAATATTTTAATTTTAATATCGTTCCTTTAAGAAGTACAGTTTAGTGGAGTAAAATATAAGAAAATAATTTAAAAATGATATTAATTATGTTGTCAGTCACTGAAAGCTCATGCATCTCCGCTGGCTCCTCAAACCTATTTAAATTAAGCTAGACCCAAAAACGGTTTCGAGAACTACTAAGTAAACAAAATTAAACAACATGCGAGTATGTTGTTGGTCCTAAATATTATCTCTTGTAAAGATACATTTCGACATTAATAATACACGTCTTTATGCTTGAGTTGTCCATCTATTAAAAGATATAAGAAATATCTTTAAGGCAGTATATACTATCTAAAAATAAGCGATGCACAGAATTTTTTATAACTGAAGTTGGTTCCTAAGAGTAAGAGAGACATTAGCGACTACATATCTTCTTATTGAGCTAAAGAAAAATTCACTGGCAACGTTGTGCTATAAGCTGCTTATTGAGTTACTTGCCAATGTGATTCAAGCAATAGTTCTAGAAAGACGAAAAAAATTGTGGTAAATTGTGACGTACACCTCTCTGCTAAGATAATACAGAAGGGCCTAAATATTAATAAATATTTGGATACCACCAAGCAGTACGTATAGAAGTATTATAAGAAGCTTTTTCGAAATACATTAATGCTTTACGTAGAGCTCAAGGAATAAAATTCAAATTATAGATGAAAAACGAGTCCTAGCTAACGTGTTAAAATTTTTTGGTGTAACAGTTTGCGTTTGACTTGGCGTTCCTTAAGTGAAAATATTCGGATTTTGTTTTCAATTTTGTGTCAAACTAAAAAAAAATTTTTTGAATTTCGCGAAACAGACAATCCAGGAACATTGACTTTATACTATTTATATTACGACATTCTTAGCGGCTAATCTAAATTTTGATGCCTCATTTAAATTCTGTATACTTTTCCATGGCTTCCATTTTAATATAAATCGATAAAGTAAAATGGTTGTTATAGCAACCTTAAAAAAAGAACGTAGAATTTTAAAATGAGTTCGTTTTTGTAAAAATTGCATAAAACATCTCATTTATATATACACGCAAATATATATATATATATGTATTTTAAAATTTTATTTATTTTATTTTATTAAATTTATATACGAGATGTGTTAAGCAATTATATATATATATATATATATATATATATATATATATATATATAGTTATGAAATTGGCGATGAAACATTAATATGTGTTTTTTTGAAATTATGCTTTGTGGGAATAGATGTGAAATTTATTAACCCCCATTAGATCATTAACTGTTATAATATAATGATTTTAAAATATAAATAAATCTATAAAAGTATCAATTGAAAATAAAATGAATTTAACTATATATCAAATAAAATATGATACTATGTCATTTTATTTTTTTTAAATTCTTCTGTCTCATAGTATGGTCATTCGCCCAGTCTTTGAGTTAAATTAAGGAAACCTGATCTCAGGACAATTTGCCCTTATTTATTTTAATGAATGTTAATATAAAACATCTTCTGGCAAATATATATTCATTATATAACTGATGAATAAATATAATAATACTCCAAATAACCTTTAAAAATACTTTTTAATCATAAACATAAGAAAAACTAAATTCGCCTTGCATTATAACATTACCAACAATTTAACTGAGATAAGAATATAAATAATTTCAAAATTTAACTGTAATATCATAGAATGATAACTTTATATGCAAATAATAATCTTTAAAATATTCAGACAATTGATTTTAATTTAAAATAACTTCAGTTATACTATTTTTCTCTTAATTAAAAGTAAATTAACTTATATAACTAAATACCTTATTTCTCAATTTAACTACAACTTGGGTCATGTTCGTACATTTCAGTCTTATCTTTATTTAATTCAGGCATTAATTCCTTCTATAAAATTTTTTTATCCTCTTTTAGATTTACATATAGGTGGAGCTTCTTTATACATTAATTTCCATTTATGATTATTCTTTATGCTCTATCACTTATAGATGGTAGTTTTAAAATTGAATACTATATATTTCATATTACCTATATTGTATATACTTTTACTATATATTTACTATTTTATTATAGCACTGAATATATAAGTACTTGGAAATTTGTAAAATATAACATATGCATATATATATATATATATATATATATATATATATATATTGTTGACTATTAATTTTTTAGTGACGTGAATATGTGTTCTTTCTTATAGAAATATTTATGGACTAACTTTCGTTTGAAAACCTTCTTTATATAGGCAATTTAAATTAGCCAATCAAATTCTCGGATTTATAAATAAACAAATAAAATTCAACTTTAATTTTGAAAATAAATTAAAGTTGATTTGATAGAGGAAACAACAAAAAAAAACTTAATGTTTCAAATTTCAATAAGAATTCTATAGGATTTCGGAAAGAGTTTTAATAGTAAATATATATTTATTTATTTTAGAACTAAACTGCACTAGCGAATTAAATTTTAAGGCTCTAAGGGCTTATTGAGTGCATTAACTACGGGTATGCCAATTCAACATGTTAAAAAAAGCAAATTGTGGCACAATCTAAACGACAAAATTCCTTATAATAAATAAGCATAGAATTCGTAAATGGATAGGAACATGCAGAAAGTAGTTTTGAATAATATATTTGTATACTTACTATGTCTATTTACGTCTTATCCTTTCGTTACATTCATAATATTATGCCCACGCTCCCAATTTTCTTTGTTCCGATACCATTTTCTTTGTGATGTTTCCAGGGTATATCTCTGCAATTGACTTAGATTTTCAAATTGGTGCTCTATTGTCCAATTTACTATTGATCTTTTTGACGTCTAGTACTGCTGCCAGACTATGACTAAAACTCTTCTTTCCTTTTTTCTGGGTCTCGATTTTTCTGGTTTCCAATAAACTCTCGGTACTTAATTATGGTTTCAAGATCTTTGAAGGGACAATGTGATACGCTGAGACTACTCTTGAGAGCGTAACAAATTGGGTTAATCTAAGTTTATATAAAGGGAATAGTTAAAAATAGAAAAGAATGCAGAACGACGCTGAAAGGTGCTTTTTATTTTGTAAGAGAGATACCTTACACAACAAATGAAATATATGTACTTTAACAAAAAAAAATGTGTTGGTTACAAGGAATATTATCATATAGAATTGTAAACCATTTCTTCCGACTTAAAACAAAGTGAACAGTGTTAGGAGTTTTTCACTCTTTGCGCGTTTTGGCTTTCGACGATACAAAACGTGTACGGAATTTGTTTTGTGCAGGCTTTTGCCGTAGTTTTCCAGGTGCCACACTGTTTAATTATCTGTTGATGATGAGAACTTAGTTGTAAAAATACGTATACAGAAAACGAAGATTAATGTAGAAAGGGGTTGTATATCAACTTTAAATGATTAAGTTAATCAACCACTGGCCCCATCAAAATTTTCTTTGAAATAAGGGTTGTACATTTGAAATTAATTAAACCGCTTACAAAACTCATGTTGTCATAAAGTAAACAATTCAATTCCATTTAGGTGGGTGCATTGTTTAAAATTTAAATCGTGAAATTACATAGCTTAAAATAATCTTGGTGCTGGAGAATAAATACTTATTTTGGACATTTTTAATGTGTTAATTCCAAAAATACATGCTCCTTTTTTCATACTTTCTAATTTTTGGGATAGGGACTAATTGATTTTAGTTCTGATAGAAGGCAAAAATAATGAAATAATATCAATTAGTATATGCAATCAGAAAAGTAGAGTAATTTTGAAGTAGATTCAATAAGGCCCCAAGGCTTCAATTAAGAACTTAGAGACTCGTACCTCTCAAAAAGGTCTTCCGAATTACTTGCCTCCACATTGAATCAAAAGAATCTACTTTTTATTCAGTTATTAATATTATATTTTATCATAACAGAAATATGGATTTGCTGCTCTTCAACTCTTGGGAAATAAACTTGATTTTCTGTAACGATGTAACAGGACTCTTCAAAAAAAAATGGATTTATCAGAATACACACCAGACGAATGGCTCTTTTCTATAGGCAGTTCAAAACGTAGTTTGAAATGCGTTTTGACAACGGTAACGAATATGCATTGGTCATTCTACAATCATGAAAGAGGAATACGAGAAACAATATCATTAGTCCTTAAAAAAACTAATAATAAGTTAGAGAACATCAATTGATGATTTATGACGATCTAAAGATAGTAAACTACTTTAGATGGCAAAGTTGATATATTAAATATCTTTGCTTTCAATGCCTTTGGGACAGCAAAGCTAAGGCTCAGTACTGGGTTAACAGAAATTAGTCTTTAAGTAATAATTCACGGATTACCCTTAGTAAATAAAACGTAATCAAGAAGCTTTTGGTTGCGAGAATGAGAAAATCGTATTTACACCTTTGCTTGTATATCAAGTTGTGGCTTATGCAGGAATTCGTGAAGACTATTTCAATTGTTTACCCAAAACAAAAAAGGATGTTGTCAGTAAATATAAAGTAATTATCTATGTATGTTGGACTTCCGAGTATTAAATTGACAAAAGTAAATGTACAAAGAGCACTCTGAACTAATAATTATTTTATAAACTCATTAAAAATAACAAAGACCAAACTCACAATACCAGTAAGTCAGGAGTCTACATACAAGCTTATATGTGGTACATACTTAAGTGTTTATGTTGGTCAAACTTTCAACAAATGATATCAGAAAACAGCAACTCATACTTAAATCAAAAACGGATTCTTCTTTTGCTAATCAAATTTAACATATGGGTGTTATTAATTAATACTCATATGTTAAATTTTGAATATAAAATAATATGGTACATGTAGCAAACAAGACATAAACTAAATTTATTAGAATCTTTAGAAATTAATAAACTTAAGAAATCGATAATTTAATAAACGAGCAATCTGACCTAGGGGATTGATTCTCCGTCATTAAATCTGTTTAGAGAATAAAACGTTTAATTGCTCAACAGAACGTGCTTTTCCCAACTTCATTTTAATTTTATTACGTATTTAAAAAAAAATAAAAGGTATATCATTCCTTTAAAGCTTTGTACACTAGAATATAGTCTGCTTTAAACATCAGAAGAAGCTACTGTGTACTGAAACAATTGTTATGTACATTTATTAAAAATAAATTTAGTGGAAATTGAAACACTCTGTGTATTTACGAGTTTAATTTGTGAAGGTTTTAAATAGAGATGGGCTTTGTTTTGGCTACTTGATACGTAATTTTGCTGGAATTAATACGCAAAACTTGAAAATTCGAATATTTGACGATCCTCAGATAAAACAGCTTATAAGAGATCTACAATTTACCCCTTTAATGGATTGAGATTGAATCTAATGCTTGGAGTTCATATGCTCAAGTAGTACAAATTCTTTTTGAAATCATAAGGCAGAGAATTACATAAAAATAGTGGAAAATATACTTTCAAACTTATATGTTCTCGACTTTAACACGAGCATAAAAGTTCACTACCTCCACTACCACTTGGACAGTTTCCAGGAAGCCTAGGTGATTTTAGTGAAAAGTAGAGGGAAAGATTCCGTCAGGACATTAAAGCTATGGAAGGCCAAAATCATGAGAGATGGGATAGCCATGTGATAGACTACTGCTAGAGTCTTCAACGCGACTGTTTTGGCAAACTCTATTATAGAATGTTGTATAAAATAAAATTTGTAGATGATAAGTGATGAACATATATTTATCTACTTTGTTATATACACAGTCTATCGCAGAGAAAACCGAACTTTTTTTAAAATAAAAACAAAAGCTTGCTATTTTGTTAAAATTCATTTATTTTATTCAAAGTAGTCACATTCGACTCGCTGTCAACGCTTTTTTAATGGCTTCGGCATAACGCTATCCTTTCATCGGCAAATATAGTTTAGATAATAGATAGAAATCACAAGAGGCCATATCTGACGAATATGGTGAATGGTTGATGATTAAACTGCCATTTGTTGTTACAAAATCAGTACTAAGCGTCGAGCGATGAGATGGTCCATTATCATGTAACAAATGCCAGCTACCATTTTTAACGATATTGAAGGCGCACACGACGAATACGCGTCAAAATACGCTTCATAACACCAAGAAAATATATATTGACTGTTTGACTTATTGGTATTCTGTGTGTACTATGCCTTTCGAATCATAAAAACAAATCAACGTCGTCTTCACTTTCGACTTCTCCAAACGGCTGTTTTTCGGTCTTTCTTCGCTTGCATGCTTCAATTCAAAGTTTTAAAGCTTGATCTCTGGATAATATTGAAAAAACCATGTCTCCTCTCCAGTTACAATAGAATACCTGAAGTTTTCGTCCTTTCTGGGTCTTTAATCGAGTCTGTACAACGTTGAATTAAGTCAGCTTGTGTGGTCCATACCTTTCCCAAATCTTTTTCAGTCACAAATACTGTATCAAAACATGATGAATTGTATCTTTAGAAATATCTAATTCTATTCCCGTGTATCACAATGACGATTTCGGCTCATTTCCGTTAAATTTATACACAAGTTCGATGTTACCTTCCGTAACCACCGATTTCTTTGCACCAAAATGTTCGTCGTCATTTATGTCCGTACGATCGTCTTTAAATCGTTTATACCACTTATATGTATTCGTACGCGATAAACACGCATCACCATAAACTTGCTTTATCAAATTAAACGTTTCAGTATACGATTTACCTAGTTTGAAACAGAACTTGCTCTTTGTTCAAAATTTATTTTTTGACCAATTTCAAATACACACTGTTACTTTATGCGCAATTTCTCTGCTTCTAATGATGCAAAGATCTACCTTACCGACGCATATTTTTTACTATATGGCGCTACTAAGAATAACTATTTTAAAAAAAAGTCGGCTTTCTCTCCAACAGACTGTATAAATAGCTTATCTTGCTTTTTTTATTCTTGCAAATAGAATAAATAGTTATAGTACTAATGTGAAATGTATGTATATACATAAGTGAGCAAATAAGATGATTTTATACTAGAGGATGTCAATATAGCCTATCTTGAAAACTAAGTCTGGTAGACCAAATCTGTCGGCTATTTTGGATTCACCACGCAAAACTTATCTAGAAATTGTTAAAAAAATTGCCGGCACCAAAATTTCTGTTGGGCTGGGTTATTGTCAAATCGTCAATACATTTCGTACTATAGGAAATGCTTAATGAGTTGTATACATAAAAAAGCAAGGTTCACAAAATAAAATGCTTAATTACTATGGATTTTTTGTTGAAGATGATTGTCTGTTAATTCTTAGCGCTAGTTTTAGGTAAAAATAAAGCTAAGTTTCCTAATGGCATATATTTTGTGTTGTTTTAATCTATTTAAATTGGTGGTTTCGTATATTAGTGTACTTATATCCTTGACATGTTTTCCATAATGTAGTGAAATTGAATAAAGCTAATAACTGTTGTTCATATGTAAATTATTAAACAAAATCAAATATTTGCTTTCAATTTAGTCTCGAAAATACTAGATCTATTGTAATTAGATTCTGCATAATCTCATTGCTTTAAATCTAAATTCTAACTTCGAATTTTAAAAAGCAATTACCAATTAATTTGTTAAATATAATAAACTAATTCAGGAATTCGCGTTTCTATTTGCTATTCATGGCATTCTCTTTTACATAATTCGCAAACAATATTATGTATGTATGCGCGTATGTTGAAGGTATTTGTGTAACCTTGATCGTAGCCTAATTTTATTATATTAACGCACGAACGACACTAAATTTTTCAACGGTAAACTGGGGAAGGGAGATTAAAAATGAAATACATTGCAAAACTGTATAGTATGCAGAGTAAGAGTAGTTTTGCAAAATAGTGAATTTAAAAATATCTGTAAATACATTAATGAACGAGGTCTGCTCAGAAAATAACCGCACTTAATTTTTTAACTTATATTAGTTATCTTACAGATTATTCGTCTTTGTCTCCTTTAAAGTACTTCGATCCGCTATTCACACACTTTTCCCAGACGCGTTTCCACTTCACGAAGTAGTTCTGGAAAGGTTTTTTGAAATGTTCTTCAATGCCTGTGACAATTTTATTTTAATATCATAAGTGGACTCAAAGCGACGTCTTTTTAGCATTAATTTTAATTTGGTGAATAAAAAGAAATCCTAGGGAACAAGGTTTGCTGAATAGGGAGGTTGAGGAGGGGCAGTTATCTGATTTTTGACACAAAATTGATGAACGAACAAACTGAAGTGATTGGGCGCATTGTTATGGTAAAGGAAGTATGAGTTGTCTCGCCACAACTCTGGTCTCCTTTTTTCCCATAACAATTGTAAAATGCTTAGACAATACTCACAGTTGGTGTTGGGCAAAAATTAAAAATGGACAATTCCATTAAAAATCGAAAGAATTGAACATTACTTATAAAATTGAACGAAGCATTGATAAAAGAGGAAGTAATGTCAATGATTTCAGCCTGTATATCGGGAATAAATTATTTATATTAATAACAAGAAATGACATATATTTAGTCCTTCAATTATTTTCTTTCAAATTCGCAATTTATTTGTTTTCCATTGAATATAGTATTACCTCCTCCTTTGATAAGAAAGGCAAATGAGAAAGAATATAAAAATGAACGAATGACGGTTATGTAAAGATGAAGGTTAATTCAATGTTAATGTAAGGAGTTAATAATTAATAGTGTACAATGAGCATCAAAAGTCCAGGACGCGTGCCAAGCTGAAAGAAAGATTATTAGTGGAATAAAACGACAGGAATGCCTTTAAAATTTTATTCACAAGTTAAATTAATTCTTAAAGCTTGAATGTGTTAAATAGAAATAGTTAACAAGAACGAGAGCAACAAATAAAATATGATGAACGTAATAGCAAAGCTGTAATAAAATATAAGTCTGGATGTACGAAGGCTGCTAATAAAGTATAACATAAAAGGTTAGATTAAATGTGCATCGGGCGATGCATATACTTGCGTGTTTGTGTATATGTATATATCCTGGATCAGGAAGGTGTATTTTCCGCGAACGCGAAAACACGAGGTCACAAGAAGCGCGAATAAAGGTTCGCGGCACAAACACGTGAAAGACGCGTGTAGTCTCAATGACGACAGAAAAGCGAAGAGGGTTGTTCTCTTACGGCTATGGCTTTATAAAGAACCGACCCCATAACTGAGGGGGTATTGGTCATGTTTGAATTAACCAATAGCAAACAACAAGGACAAATTAGCTTATATTAAAATTGTGATCTTAATTTCAATATAAGCATTAAGCAAATTATCTACACAGAATAGTAGACGTGTATTCTGTGTAAAAGAAATACCAAATCGGGATTGGTATTTGAATCGCGAATTGCATTTAGAAATCAATATAACTAAATTGATATCGACTACGAGTCAGTGAAAAGTTGGTCACTTCGAGTACAGTCTTTGGTACCTGATTTCGGTGTTTAGTGCAGCCTTGACCATTCGTACGTGACTAACACAAAAGGACTCTGCACCTGAATATATATACGAGTACCGGACAAATAATGACAGTATAATAATTTAGGAATTCAAGATCGAATTGTATTTTAAATTAAATAAATTAATCTTAAAAACGATATAAGAAATTATTATATATAGAGAGTGTAACAATTGTATGTATAGTACATGTACGTATAGTACATTGATATGCTGAACTTATCCATATTCTACAAATAATATGTTACTTTTGGACATAGACATAATTTATTGGTTGTAATTGTTGCCTATCCCTTCACCTATTCAATTGACGTCGATTTATTCTTTTTTTTCGTCACTCTATCTTGTCATTCGTTAACTTCTCCGTTTTTATATTCAGGTGGTGTTGATTCGCTTATTATTTGGGTTCATTTTTGTTATGCAACCTTACTGCATGACCTGTGCAATTCCTGTTTTGTTTTTTAATATGAGTAATCCCATCATCTACCTTCACAGTGTTTCTTAATCTTTTCTTATTAATTTTATATATTAGCTTTTATATTTACCTTAGTTCTTTCTATTTTCCTCTAACGTCTTCCCAACGTTTCTTATCGTTTCTTCCCCAAAATAACCACCAAACTTATTCCTAGCATGGTCATGTTGTAACTAATACACGGGTTTTTCAGAAAATACTAGACAGTTTTTAATACACTACTGCGTGAGGAGCTAAAAATGCTGAAAAGCAGAAAATTTTATACAAATGTGTTTCTTTTATTTTGTAGACTGACGACTTCGTCTGTAAATGGCTAACGGGAAATCTTTTCATGGACGAAGCGGCTTCCAAAAAATTGCTTATGACAACATTTGCTTGCTTAAAAAACGTCGGAAAAGTCACGAATTACAAAGTGGTTCAAGTAATATACAGTCCCTGGCCAAAATATTAGCGTCACCTGCAAATATTAGTAACGTTTTTAGGCGCATAGAAGGACAAAACAGAGTTTAATGAAAAATATTTTTTGTAAACAATGCAAAAGCGACGCTTTTAAAAAAACTACTAATATTTTGTAATTCTACCCTTTACTTTTCACTATTCGTACTATTTTCGGAGTAATTTTAACACAGGCTTTTATTGACCCTTAATCATGCGATCATTTTGTCACACATCTAGGATATTGGCCTTCAATTCTTGAATAGTGGTATTTTTTTCTTGAATAGATTGCTGACTTCAATACGCTTCACAAATTTTCAATAGTGTTTAGGTCCAGGGAATTTCCTGGCCATGGAAGCACGCAAATTTACCGTTTTCTTTATGACAAAAGCCGTTATCATGAATGAAGTTATAATGACCTTCATTAGGGTCTACTTTGTTTAAATATGGAACTAAAACATCCTCCAACACGTGCTTGTATTAATTTTGCTGCATCTTACTTTCGCAATAATACAAGTGCCGGCACCTTCCTACGTTATGGAGAACAAGATCACGACGGACGGTGGACATTTACAGTTTTCACCACGCAGGCTTTACTATATCGTTCAGAAATTCGTAGCCTTACAAACTGAGTCCTTTCAACTACAGCTTCTACTTTGGATTCGTCACTGAACACAACTTAGAAGTTCAAGAATCACACTAAATATTAAAAAAAAGGTTTTTTTTATTAATTAATAAATGTGAATGCCCTTGCTTCATTTTCAATTTCTCCAGCCCTAAATTGTGTAGTTTTCGTGAAGTTTTGTTTATCAAAAACGAGCTTTCTCCATTGCAACAGTTAGCCTTGGCTATTTAATATTTATTTTAATTTTAAGTCAGACTCCCACATGTGTCTGCGAATTGTCCGAGTCAATAATTTGTGTCCTTCCTCAAAAATAATAGCACCATTCCTAATCTTCATTCAAATTCTCTTGTGTTATCATTTAAAGGGAGAAGAATTTTACTCTATTACTGCACCATCTATCAATCATTCCACAGACATTTCAATCCACTTCTGCAATATAATTTATTTCTGTCGAGTTCAATGTCTTTAATATAAACTTTTGCACTATAGAAAGCCTTACTATATATTTAATATCTACAAAAATATTTGTATTAATTTATGAGTATAGGATCTTTGTTTTTTTAAGTTCGTAAATTTAAATTTCGTAAAATTTAAAATGTGTTTTGTAAAAATGCCAATAATCTACTGTTGTTTATAACTATATAATTAACGTACCTTTTGTTAAATATGTAATGTCACTTGTCATTGTACCATCACATTCATTGTTTTTTGACAAAAATAAGTTTATTCAATGTCATTCAGTAATAACAATTAAGTTTCATTGAACCTGTCAGTATACATATTCATACATAGTTTATCTACCATACAATTACTAAATACATAGAAACACTGACTATACCAACATGTCATATACAATTACTTGGAAAATGTATCTAATTTAGTATAAATATGGAACACTGGATATTTGTAATTAAATAAAATGTAGTCCATTGACTCTAGACACTATTAGCAGTAAATCAATAAATATGCTGTTATTTTTGATTTTATATAGTACTTTGATGTAATAACGTCCATATAATTACCATGTAATATTATTAATTTCTGTTTTATTTCTAACTAAAGAGTTATGTTATCTGTTCTGTTATTTTAATATGGTTAGTTAACTATACTACTCTAAACAGTTAACGAATAGTTCATAAAAATAAATAAATAAATTTAAAAAAAATGACAACCTATTTTTTTTTCGTTTCAGTATATTTGTAAGTATTTGAACATATCGTATTTTATCAAGTTTTAATGTGCTTTTGCTTGCAGAATATAAAATATTGCATTTTTTTTACATTCGCACGCAGCAATGTTATGTTTATTAATAAAATTATATATGATAATTATGGAGATGGAAATGATTGACTTCTGTGCGAGTTTTGGCGTTGCAATAATAATAAAAAAGGGCTTAATAATAAACATATTTGTGATGATTATCAAAAGTCCAGGACGTGTGTCAAGCTGAAAGAAAGATTATTACTAGAAATAAAACAACTCTGTTGTCCTTAAACTTTTAGAAAAGATTGAATGTAATAATTAGAGCAATAGGTTAAAGAAAAAATATAAGCAATTATAATTGTTGTAATAAAATAATTTAAGTGTGCGTGTATGTTTCTTGATCGCGAAATAAGTATGTGGAAAACTACTACGGTAAAAGCTATACTCCCGAACGTGCACGTAATTTCTCGTTGAATAGAAGAGAGCGTTTTTTAAGAGTTCAAGCTTTTTAAAAGGATGACATATTGATTATAATTACCATTTAGGTACATAGTTGGGTAGAATAATACAAATGTATTCTGTGTGAAAAGAGATTGAAGTTTGAATTTCTAATTGTAATTGGAAATAAGATAAACTACAATTAATATTAAATGTAAGTGGAATATTAGAGAGAATATTTCAGGAATTAGCCTAGGTCTACAAATACGTAGGTGGAAAACGAAAAAGGGTCTTCATTTTACAAAGAAAGTTCGTGACTAAACAGAAGTGTTTCTCGTTTGAATATTCGTAGCTCACAAACACTGGCTTTGATAATAATTTTCTATTTAAATTGAACCATACTTAAAATAAATAAAATTTACAGATATATATATATATATATATATATGTATATATATACAAAAAACGTATTTACGCAATATGTATGTGATAGAAATGATATCAAAATCACACATAGCAATTTGTAAAGCATATAGAAATTAATAAAAAAGCGAATTTTTTTAAAATAAATAAAAAAGTCTATGAAAATATCAAACGATAATGAAATAAGTTCATAATAATATAAAGATGATACTTAGTTATCCTATTTTTAACTCATATATATGTTTCAGAGTATGGTCATTCGGGCCAGTCTTTTGGTTGATTAAAGAATTATGCTTTCAGAATGAACAATTTGCTCAACTATATGTATCGAGTTTTTCAATAAGGACAAAACACTTTTGTATTTAAATAAAACGGAATAATTGAAATATTGGGCTGAAATTTATTCCAGATACAGCACACATCTTAAACTTATCTATGGAAGGGTAGCCGCTCGACCGAACCAAGATTACATGATTAACGAACTTACTCTGCAATAGATCAATTATTTGACTAGCTGTGGGTGTCACCATCTTGTTGGAACCACATATCACTGATGTCAAGCCCATCTAATTCGAGCCAAAAATAGTCTTCCAACACGATAGCGAACTCCAATAGCCGTAACACGGCATTATTTTCATCGACGTGGTCCCATTACACTTCCGGCATGAAATCAGTACCTCGCGGTACTTTTTGTGGTTGTAATAGAGATTCTTGAAGCATACGTGGGTTTATTAGTGTCCATTAACGCATATTTTGTTTATTGTCAAAGCCATTAAGCCAAACATGAGCTTCATTTTCTACAAACTTTAGCAGAGTCCAGGCTTCAGTTCTTGAGTTAATTTAATCTTGTAAGAGTGTAAGCCAAGATCTCTACGCAAAAATCGACACAATGATATTTGAGAGATTTCGAATTTTTGTGAGTGGCGTGGAATCGACTGATTTGGCTCATTTTGAATTGAAGCACTTGCGACTGCAATATTTTCGGTACTTCGACTGCTGCGTTGCGATTACCGACTCAGAATTGGAGTAGTAATTTTTAATAATTTCTAAACATTGCTCGTTAGCGAACTTAACTATGATAAAAATGTTAACCTTGACTGACATTTTGACGTTGACAGATCATGAAAAACGTTCATGCTTTCATGTTATAAGAAAAATTTGTTATGTCCCTATTGGAAGACCTGTTATTTATTTAAAAATAATTGATTATGTATTGAAGTTTAAGTAAAAAAATACTATTTAAATTTTAAGTTTCTCTAAAAATCCATTATCATTAGTTTAATAGATGCTAATTATTTAATCGACGTCTAAATTTAATAATATATCAATGTATTATAAAACATTATAATTTGATTTTCTTTTAAAATATTACTACTAAAATATTACATGAACATAAATAATAAATGCTTTTAAATATAAAACAAATTTTAACAATTTAACCGAGATAAAAATATATATTAAACGAACTATATTAAAATATTATACACATAATAAATTTAATCTTTTAAATACTTGAATAATTTAAATTAACAACTTAAATTTTTATATTTTTCTTTCAATTAAAATAAATACTTAAATAAAAGCTACCTTATTTAAATTTTATTATAACGTTTATTTTTGCATATGTCCATATTGTCTTTGTATATAGTTCATGCATAAATTGTTAAAACAAATTTCCTGCTTTCCTCTTTTGTCTTCAAATACGTAGATGGAGTTTCTTGATAGATATATTTCCAATTATACTTTTACTATCACATGTAGATGTCTCTTTCATCATAATGCAAAACTATAATTTTTAGTACTATATATTTACCATAGTATATAATTCTTTAGTATTTTCACAACATATTTTTCTTTAATGTTTATTTACTATTAGGTGGGAAACTAAGTTCGTGCTGTTTCTTTTGATGAAAATGCAACTTTATTCTGAAAAAATGCTTACAAATGAATCATTCAAAATATTGCTCATCGCTAGCGACAACTTCTTCCCATCTTTCTGGCAGAGCTCGAATACCGTCACGGTAGAAGTGTTCGTCTTTTGATTCTATCCATGAATCAAGCCATTTTGAGATGTCTTCATATGAGCGAAACTGCTGATTAGCCAGACCATGTGCCATCGAACGGAACAAGTAATAATCGGACGGCGCAATATCTGGGGAATATGGCGGGTGGGATAGAACCTCCCATTTGAGCGTTTCTAAGTAGGTTTTAACGGGTTTGGCAACGTGAGGCCGAGCGTTGTCATGCTGTAGAATCACTTTTTCTTGCCTCGGCTCGTATTGTGGCAGTTTTTGGGGCAGTGCTCGGCTCGATCGCATCAATTGAGATCGATACCGTTCCCCAGTGATGGTTTCGTTCGGTTTCAACAGCTCATAATAAATAACACCGCCCTGGTCCCACCAAATACACAGCAAAACCTTCGCAGCGTGAATATTCGGCCGAATCGACGACGTAGAAGCATGACCAATAATACAGTCTCCATGATTTTGTTCTCTTTGGTTTGCTGTAATGAATTCATTTTTCATCACCCGTAACGATGCGATGAAGAAAACCCTTCCTTTTTTGTCGCTGGAGCAGTTGTTCACACGCGAAGAAACAACGCTCAACGTCTCTTGACTTCAAATCATAAGGAACCCAAGTTCCTTGTTTTTGAATCATTCCCAACGCATGCAATCGCTGGGAAATGGCTTGGCGGGTTACTTCTAATGCTGAAACAAGCTCTTTTTTGCGTTTGGCACGGATCCTCATCGAGCAATGCCTCCAATTCAGCGTCTTCGAAGGTCACCGTCTTTGAAGCGACGGAACCAATCACGGCACGTTGTTTCACTTAAAGCAGCATCTCCGTAAACTTTTTGGAGTTTTCGATGCGCTTTAGCCGCCGTTTTCTTCGAATGAAAGAAGAAAAGCAACACTTCTCGCAAATGACGATTATTTGGCACAAAATCAGACATTTTCACGCAACCTAAAGTATATGACGCAAAAACAAAATCACTAATGTGTCAAAGCGCTTTGTTTACCATATGTCTAAGCTTGGTTCATGACGTTTTGGTTATGTCACAATCGACCAGCACTTACTACTGGAGCCATCTCTTGAAAAACAGCGAGAACTTAGTTGGGCACCTAATACATACTATTATTTTATAATAGCATATAATTATTGTTATTTTTATTACACTTTAATATATTATAAAAATTCGACTAACTTGATATCCATTTTAATTATCTATTTATACGTTTATAACACTATTTATGTAAGTATTAAATGAATTACCATCGTATAACCTTCAAATTATATTGTTTAATGCAAATTTTTATCGTCGTTAAGGGATATTTTCAAAACTCTACTGAAGCAGCACTACACTCTTGAAACACACATATATGTAGGTGAAGCAGAATTGGGAAATGTAAATCGGCTCTGAAAAAGGCGAAAACTGTTCCATTTTCCGGGAAGGTAATGGTGACTGCTTTTTTTTGGGATAGTCATGGAGTTGTGTTAATCGACTATCTCGAAATAGGAATAACAATGGCGGGGGCATACTACGCATCATTACCTGGAAAACTGAAAGCAGGTATTGTGGGAAAACGACCGCATTTGAAGAAAACCAAATACCTACTCAGATGACGCACCGCTCACACTTTAGTGGTTTAAACGGCAAAAATTCACGAATTGGTGTTCTAATTGGTTGACTACTTACCATATTCACCAGATATAATTCCCGGCAACTTTCTCTATTCTTTAGGCTTAAATTTTCGCTCAGAGGATAGAGATTATTATCTAATGAGAAGACCATCACATTCGTAAACACCGTTTTTCAAGAACAAGATGCTAACTACTATTTAGCTAAATTAAAGAGATGGGAGCATGGCTGGGAAAGGTGTATAGACTAGGAGACTTGTTGAGAAATAGAACCTATTTTACAAAAATTTCTGTTTCGGTGTTAGGTTATAGAACATTATTTTCCAACTTCATATACAAAATAAGCGTCAGCCATGTGGTTATTTAGATTTGCTTCACTGGTACTTATTCCTTTTGCACAATGTTATCGTCTGTTCTTTATTTTCATATTGGAGCATCAGGGGAAGGAGGGGAGGGTATTCCAGAGTAACGCGTATTCCACAATGAAACATTTCTAATAAAAATAAGACTACAAATCCTACAGCGAGCGTTATCACTTATCTATCCTAGTATATTAGCTTGTTACCTAGCATGCAAAAAATAAATCTGTAATCCAACGACATTCATTTAGACATACCCGTTAACAGTCCTAAAAGAGCCGCAAGTGTAACGTTGTGAATCATTTTTAACATCAAATGTTGTGCATAGTTCTTTTATATTGAAAATTGACTTACAGTGCTAATGAAAAAGCAATTGATGTAGAAGATAGGAAGTCTTCAAAATTTTTAGTGGCTAGGTACTTTTTAATAATAAGATGCTTTTGGGGCACACAGAAATAATCATGTTTCGCTGTGTTTCATGCATGTTCAAATTTGCTCCGCTTTACATGTATTTGTTTCCCTATCAAGTTGCTGAGTGCGTTCAAATATGCTCAGAAGCACCTAATAATATGAAATCAAACATTACGAAAATTGAAACTTTTCCGTTAGACAAAAATTCGGAGCAGCGATTTTATCAGCAGTGTTGTAACAGATTGATCCGTCGATGATCGTAAACTAGATCCAATTACTTAAGTTGCCAATACTGAAATGACAAATAAGGATGAAAAAGGTCAAGAAAATTGGGGCTATACAAAGAATAAAGTTTTTATGCCGCTTGTGCAATTCAGAAGACTTTCTAAGGCTAAAACATTAAATAGCAGAAGGAAGGGCAAAAGCGTAATAGCTACCGATATACCAGAAAAAATATTCTAGAGTAAAACAATTAAACAGGAGAGAGGTATAAAATAAAGCAGTAGGGAAGTCTAAAAGGAAATTTGAAAAAGTTATGATGGTGAAGTGGTGATATGAAATTAGTGCATAGTAATATAAATACGTAACACTTCCATAATTTAGGATAGCTGCAACAGTTTTTATACCTAGCGAAAACTACAAACATTTTAGTTATTTCATCTGTCTCTTGCCTTCCAATTTTTGGTTCCATTTGCTCTGCTTCAAATTTCATTCTTATGTTGGAACTACTGAAAATGTATGAATCGCGTGCAGATCCTGGTCAATGAGTAACCAGGTCTCTAGTGTACCTATTTGTTTCGTATATAGCTTGAAAAACAGTGTTGTCTGTTGCGAAAATATTCTGCGTTTTCAACGTCTACAAAACACAGTTTCTTAAAAATACCATATGTAACAGTCGAACTGAAAAGTCCCCGGTCTACCATAGTAAAACACAGTTTTTTGGCAAAATTCGATTTTATTATTCAACATAGTTGTCTTCGAGGGCGATACACCGATTATAGCGTTCTTCTAACTTTTCGATACCATTTTTGTAGTACGAATTGTCTTTAGCCTCGAAATAGGCCTCAGTTTCGGCGATCACCTCCTCATCCCTGCTAAATTTCTTCCCGGCGAGCATTCTCTTGAGGTCTGCAAACAGGAAATAGTTGCTGGGGGCCACATCTGGAGAGTACGGTGGATGGGGAATTCGAAAACCAATTTATTTAATTTGGCCATTGTTTTCATTGATTTGTGACACGGTGCATTGTCTTGGTGAAACAGCATTTTCTTCTTCTTCATATGGGGCCGTTTTTTTGCGATTTCATTCTTCATACGGTCCAATAACGCTGTATAATAGTCGCTGTTGATGGACTGGCCCTTTTTAAGATAATCTATGAAAATTATACCATGCGCATCCCAAAAAACTGGCGCCATAACTTTTCCAGCTGACTGTTGCGTCTTTCCACGCTTTGGAGCCGGTTCATCGCGTGCAGACCACTCGGCTGACTATCGATTGGACTCTGGAGTGTAGTGATGAATCCATGTTTCATCCATTGTCACATATTGACGCAAAAACTCGGTTTTATTACGATTTAACAGCTTCAAACACAGCTCAGAATCATCAACTCGTTGTTGTTTTTGATCGAATGTGAGCTCGCGCGGCACTCATTTTGCACAGAGCTTCCGCATGCCCAAATATTCATGCACGATGTGTCCAACACGTTCCTTTGATATCTTTAGGATGTCAGCTGTCTCGGTCAACTTTACTTTACGGTCATTTAAAATGATTTTGCGAACTTTTTTGATGTTTTCTTCGGTGACAGCGTCTTTTGGTCGTCCACTGCGTTCGCCGTCTTCGGTGCTCATTTCACCACGTTTAAACTTAGCATACCAATCAATTATGGTTGATTTTCCTGACGCAGAGTCCGGAAACTCCTCATCAAGCCATGCTTTTGCTTCAACGGTATTTTTCCCTTTAGAAAGCAGTACACGAAATTCTTTTTTTTCCATTTTTTTAAATAACAAAAGTGGCTTCACTCTTAACGCAATATCTCAGTAACTAATGGTCGGATTGCTGTCAAATTTTGACACGTTCCGTTTGAAAGTTAGTACTATCTAAAAAACATATGGATTTAATAACAGTAGCGCCATCTATGTGTCAGACCGGGGACTTTTCAGCCGACCTGGTACATATCTAGAGAAAAAAATGTCTGCCGCTTAATTCTCCAATAACTCTCGGAAACTTAGTAATACGCAGTTTTGTACCACTTCTTGTTTATCTGCATATGTTTCTGGTAAATTAATATATATTTTCTGTAACGTTGCTAAAGCAGACATAACTTAATGCATTACTTTAATGTAAAAATGTAAAAACTACCTGTAACTAGATATAATGCCTGAAGAGGTGTAGCAGTTGATTTCTAGAAATAAATCTAAGACTACATATGTTACTATTTTAAATACTATCTGTCAGTTCAATGATGTGGAGCTTTTCCATTATCCTTTCCAACATATTTGCAACAGTGTCTTTAGAAACCCGAAACCGTTGCAAAAATTCTTTGTCATTGAAATAATCATACCGGACGCGAACAGTTTATTTTTTACGCTCAGGGTTTTCAAATTCACTGACAACTTAGTTGTAAACGACATCTCCTGCATTATCAAAAATTCCATTATTTTACCTCGAGGGCATGTATCTCTAATGATAAATTGGCACATGATATTACCTTAGTTATTAGGTTAATAACTTCATACGAGAAGGTTACAGTTTATTAGGAGTACAAGCGAAATTAAATCGGTAAATGGCATTATTAAAATGTGTAGAATATGGATATACTGCTGCAATAGTTATATATTAAATCAGTCTTATTAGGAACTTTAACCGAAGTTGGAAAGATCGACATTGAATAATAAAAATTGATTTACTTTTATCCATTGTGTAGGTTATTGTCACTATTATTAGGTTGATATAAAACTTTTAGTGCAAATTAGAGTAGAATTGAATAGCCTTGAGTAATTATCAGTGAAGATACATTAAGAGCTGAATTCATAACAGTTAATTACGGTATTGAAATTGTCAAAGTGTAAAATTGTGTACTTACAAATTAATTCAAACATTGCGTAATGAGTCTATAAAATTCCACATCAGCACGTTATCCTAAAACAGGTAATTAAAACCGACAGGACTTTATTTTCGATACTGACACCCGAAGATCCGGCTTGTAGATGTGGAATTAGATACCGCCTATTCATGCGAAATAATAATTCTAACGATTTGCAAACAGATCGTACGTACGAAATTAAAGAAAGCGAAACGGTATCAGCAAAGGCTATAAAGAGGATAATTGAGGAAAATCATTCTCGCTATGGTAATTTGGTATTTAACAGAGATGAAAGACCAGGAACAAAAGGGAAAACTCGATCCGGATAGGAGATAATGTTTTATCATTTATAATGAACAGAATAGTCTCATAAACCTCTTACAAATAAAATAATTTAATTCTTATTGCAGTGGTAATTAATTATTTGATGTAAAGCCGGCCTTTTCAACACGTTTAAAGCTTTATAATTGGAGCCACTTCAGAAATAAAAAAAATAACCTACATTAAAGAAAAAATGCGTCGTGTACAGTTTTAACATCACGATTTAATATTTTATATTATGCACAAAAGACTCAAAGTAATCCTTTGTTGCAACGACATCTATTGGAAGGAGTTCTAATTTAAAAACTAAACATTTCCATTTTGGTTTCTCCATTAACCTTATTTATCTAATAGAACTCTGTCTATTACAAATGGAGCTCGTATGTTCCATTTTTATAAACTTTTTCAATTATCAGAAATTATTATTGGCAATTTTATTTCGCACATCAATGATTACGCTCATCTTCAAAATCAGTTGGATGCTATTCAAACATAGTGCAAGGATATTAAACAATGCACGTTCTATGTTACCTTTCTATAATCTCCATTGATAAATAATAAATTTAGAATGTGTACATTTTCATACGTGTCATCCATACTCCTATTTCCGTTGATTTGTTGGCATGAATACATTGCCGAATGGCGCCTATTGTAATTTAAATACTTTTTTATTTAATACTAAGTAGGTTATGGCCACGTACTCTTATTATGTAAAGCATTAGCAACTCAGTTGATGTATACGTAGGTATACTATATGTATGTACATATATGTATGTATACGCTGACTTTTTTTTAGTTATATTAAAAATCATGTTAAATATGACCCAATATTATGTAACATGTATGAGAGCCCAATGAAGTGTTCTCGGCTTGGAATATAGATGGCGCGTAGGACATCAAATAAAGTTTATTTCTGACGTTATTATTTATTACCGTGAAGTCTGCCAACGACAGAGCGTTTTTGGTTTAATTATCAAACAAATTGTTGACATTGCAAACACTCGTAGTGGTGATTTAAAATATTATTATTTCCTACAGTTTTAAACAGGCGGTGTTTCGGTGGTTAGCAGGTGAAGGCTACAACGCGTCGGCTACATTCACGAAAGGGAATGAGTCAAGTGGGAGAGCTTTAAATTGTATCAAGCTGAAGAGTAGTTTCTTAATATATTCTATTTTGAAACGGAACCAGGGGTTTGAAGAATTCAGTAAATATTAAAAGAGACCCTAAACCCCAAAAATTTCTGGCAGGTCTTACCTTTAATCAGTTAAAGATCTTATTTTCTGTGTTGTGTAGGTGCATGCAATTGAAGTTTATCTGCATTTGGTTTATTTCGCATTAATTATTCACTCGATTATAAACTATTTTAAGTAAAAGTATTCGGGATCAAGTACTCTACACGTAAAATTATTAAAAAATATACAAGGTATTCAACTTTGAATCTACGTTACATAACTTCATTTTGAATACCCTTTTCATAGAAACTACTCCGATAGCTAAGAAGTCGCGGCTGTTTTCACGTCTTTGCCATCGTCGTAGTGGTTGCCGCCGAGATGATGTTTGAGATAGCGGAAAAGATGGAAATCGTTCGGTGCAAGGTCAGGGCTGTAGGGGTGGTGCAGTGTGGGACTTTGCATTGTTATGTAGTAGCAAAATTCCCAGCATGCCGCGTCTTTTGTTTTGAATCGCTCTGCGTAGCTTTCGCAGGGTTTGGCCTTAGGCTATCGCATTTATGGTGGTTTTGCGTTGTATGAAGTCGACCAACAAAACACCATGCCTATCCCAAAACACGGACGCCACGATCTTTCGCTTGTGTGCGTCTCCACTCCATTCTCTGTTGCTTTGATTCGGGCGTGACATGTACCCATATTTCCTCTACCGTTAAAATACGTCTCAACATGGCATCACCTTCTTCGTTATAATGTCAAAAAATTCAGCGAACACTCAAATCCTTGGTTTTTTTGGTCACCGTTAGGAGTTTAGGGACCCAACGGGAGCACAATTTCTTAAACTTTGTACACGCTTCAACTGAAGCGACCATATTGTCTGTGATCACAGATAGGCGACCGCAGCGGGACTCATCACGGTCGTTGCGCGACCAGCTTTGAAGTCTCTGACCCACCTACGCACTTTGCTTTCATACATGGCAGTAGCTCCGTAAACTTCACAAACAAAAATCGTATCACTGACCGTACTTCGCACGGGGCGGGCGATTCAATAATCTTGAACATTTTAAAGACACAGAACAGACTATACAGGTTACCTACACAGCTGCATTTGAGTGCAGTTGTTCCCAAGCAATGCCGGCACACGACGCAAGCACTCATTGCGGCGCGCGCACCACCTATTAGTGTACATAACAAAACGGCCCTTACTGAAAAAACAGGCCTCATATACGGTCATCTAGCGCTTGGGAAAATATCTGTTAATAGTGTAGTACGTCTATATTTATGGTAAAAGTTTCGATATAGGCATTGTCTAATGAGTCAGGTCTATTAAAAGATTGTCAACCAGGAGATATATGTGGTTCCAACACGATATTGCTCTAAACTATGATTATTTATCAGTAAGTGACTTACTAACCGACATATACCGCAATAAGTGGATTGTTAGTGGTGGGCCTACTACCTGGCCAGCTAGATCTCCTGACTTAATTTTTTTTTAGATCGGATACACCTGAAGATATGAAACAAGGAATTATCCTACTACTTCAACAAATTAATCTCGAAACACTAAACAGGGAAAGTTGTGTGTATGGAAACGTTTAAAGAGTGTATAAACAATGGAGTGGTCATTTTGAATTATTATTTACTCGTCTGTTGTTTTTATACTTTATTTTTATTAGATGAGGTTTCTATTGTTTTGTTGATGAAATTGTATTTTTGGAATAAATATCTTTTCACTTTCTTACTGGAGTACACTCCGTTACTAAATACAGCCAGAATTGCCCAAGCAGGTTCTACTTTATCTTATGGTTAGTGGTATCTAATCTGGTGAGAAAAACTTAGGGTGTTCTATTAGAGAAAAACAAGTTTCACCATTTAAGAGATGCTACAATTCATTTTCAGTTTTAAAACATTCGGTATAACATAATTAAGATATTTGGCATAGGTTGTCCAACTTGAAACAATGTCACAATTGTACCGAAGGATAGCTGCAAAATAATAATAACGACGTTATGCATTTTCAAAGAGAATTATGTAAATGAACATTTTTTCTTAAAAATGGAATATCTCGAAAACCGTTTAATTTTAGCATGAAATTTATAATATAAACTTGTCTTATTATGTAACGGGAAATTTTAAAATGTAATATACAGAGTGTTTCATTTAATATAACGAAGTTATATATCATATAGAAAAAGTTAAACACCCTATACATTTTAAAATCATTTTCGGTGTAGAGTACTTGGTCCTCGAGGATTTTTTTTTTAATAAAGTGAATTGCTAATGCAAAATAGATCGAATACAAGTAAATTGTCCCATTGTATATGTACGTACATAAATTTCAAGTATATTACATATTATATAAAAATTATTAAATTCCACCCTGTCTAACTTGTAGGCTTTCTCAAATTATTTTTATGTTTCGGTCTCTTTCTTTTTCTGACATGGGATGCAATATACGCAGATGTTTGCAACAGTAACAATTCAGTAATAATTGCTGTCGTACAATAACAGCTGACGTATTTAGAAGTAATTGGGAGCTTGTGACTCTGAACTTTCAGAAAAATTCTTCCAATTATCGCTGATAAAAGAAGGATATACGCGTATTTCATATTACGCGTATAGCATGTCAGCCTTGGACTCTTATAGTTCACATAGCCCCCGAAATTGAATGCATTGCTGTTTGTCATTGTTAATAATGATTTAGTGGATACATTTTCCTGTGCAAAGTTATTATCTGTTGATGTGAAAATTTTTCGCGAAATATAATTTACAGAGGGCTGTTTATTACTATAAAATAATATCACTGCTATTAATACATAATCACTTTCGGTTAAATTTCAAAAACGTAAAGTCAATTTGAAGGAAGTTAGGAATAATAGAGCACGAAAAGGAAATACAGGGCACTACACAAAGTTACTGTACTGCGAAAAATGGTTTGGGATTGAAATTGAAAAACTAAATTTATTACAGCTTGAAAATTGCTAAGAAACAACTGGTTTTTACATCATTTGAGAATTTACGATCGTGGAAGAGCAGTTGGACGGTTCGACACAGGTCAAAGTGTCAAAATATGTATCCATAGTGCCATAAACTAGCAGATATCTTTCTCTTCTATTCAGATAGCTGTTGACCTTACAACCACTATCTTTATATGTGTATCCCACCAGAACCATTTCTCGACGATTAAATCAGCTTGATTTCTATGCACGAAAGCCTCTGCAATTCATTCCACTTCAACCACGCTATCGTCAAGAATGATTGTATTGGTGTAGCGAACATACTCGTATTACTCACCTTTCCCGAACTGTGCAAGAATTGAAAAATGTGTTGAGAGAGGAGTGGGGCAATATTCCCCAAGGACTCCTCAATAGCTTAGTGGAGAGTAAGAAAACAGATCCACTATGTGCCCCAGTGTCCGAGGAGAGCATATTCCTTACTGATACGTGTATTCCACTTTCCATCTGGAAAGAACTTTTTCCCATTTTTTGCTTTTCCAGTAGTGACATCTGTACCACTTTGCATTGTAAATATAACACTCAGTTAAATATTGCTAATTACAATCTGAGACTTACGGACGTGCTTGTATATACTAAATTTGTGAGTCCGATATGGTTAGACTGAACTGATAAACAACAAGCCTGTCTGACAACTTGATCATTGAAGGTCGATATATAACCCCTTGATACATTAATTTTCGTATTCTGTGTACGTATTTCGACAACTAAGTTGTTATCATCAGCAGATAATTAAAAAGTGTCGCACCTGGAAAACTACGGCGAAAAATACCCGTACGAAAACAAACTCCGTACGCGATCCGTACCGTTGAAAACCAGAATGTACACTGAGTGTACATCAACTTTCAGTGATCAAGTGAATCAACCACAGGCTCCATCAAAATTACCTTCCAGTCTGACAAGACTATAATATTATAAGTATTGTGTACCTATCACTAACGTATACGATTACGGAGAATCGTTTTCCGATTAGTCCGGGAATATAGATCCTCCACGCATAAATTAGTTCAAGAAACGATTAGATCACGAAAGAATAGGGTGGGGTGAAAGCAACAAGTCAAGATCCGTTGATTATGCAAGACACTCGCTCGATTCGCAATCCCCAAAGACGCTGTTTTACAAATGTTAGTTCGATTCTCTTTCTATTAATGGTCTAAGCTGCAAACCCCATGTATCAGGAGAACTGTTCGCCATCGCGTATTGTGTTCAAATACTGCTAGACGAGGGGGAAGGATCAATTATGCGAGCTGAAATAGGCACATGGTTATGCTGCGCCCAAATTTAACTGACGGAGAACAATGAATATGTTCGTATGGCTAAAATATGTATATATATATATATATATATATATATATATATATACATACATACATACATACATATATATATATATATATGTATATATGTATATATATATATATATATCGTGAATATATTTTATAATGCAACATGCACATACACTAGTTGCCAGAGTAACGTAATAATGAAATGACAGCAATGTATTTTAGCGTGTATTTTATTTTGCAACATAGAATGTGAAATACAGTAGTTGAACAAAATTTAAAAACTAATTTAACAAATTTTCAAAAATGTCACCATCGACGGCCAGACAGTATCCTAAGCGATTGTAGAATTCATTTATTGTATTTTGTATCTGTTCTGGAGTTATTTCTCTTGCAGCAACTCGTATTCTATTTTTTAATTGGTCAATATTGTTTAGAGGTTCTCCATGAAAAACTTTATTTCTGATACATGACCAAAGAAAGAAATCGTTTGGAGACAGGTCTGGTGACCTTGCGGACCATTCTACTTCTCCTCCACGGCCTATCCAACGGTTTGGAAATCTTTGGTTGAAAAATGTTCTAACCATATGAGAATTATGTGCTGGCGCGCCATCATGCTGGTACTAAATCTCACCATCAATATTTAAAGCGTGGAGGGCTGGCATAATTCTGTACTCAAGCAATTCTAAATATTTTTCTCCTGTAAGAGTACCCTCAATAAAAAACGGTCCTACAATATGGTGTCCAATCAACCCAGTCCAGACACTGACTTTCTGTGGCCGCTGAGTCCTTGTGATATAATATCTATGCAAATTTTGTCTACTCCAGTAGCGGCAGTTCTGTGAATTTACTTCACCATTTACATAAAATGTTGCTTCATCTGTAAAGCAAATTCTGCGTAGTAAAGTATCATCATTATGAAGCTTATCCAACATGATTTCACAAAAGTTACTTCTTCTTTCTGCATCATTCGCAATTAGTTCCTGATGGTTTTGAAAATGATACGACTTAAAATGTTCTCGTTTTAGTAGTTTATGCCCGGTAGATTTGCTTACATTTGTAGTTTGTGCTAAAGCTCTTGTGGAGAGCATATTATTATTTTCGATTGTTTGTAGAATTTCATCTCTTTTGGCGTCAGTAATAACATATCTTGGTCTATTCTTTTTTTTATGATTAGGAACGATGCATCCATTATTTTTATACTTCTGTACTAACCTACTTATTGTAGTTGGACTCGGTCTTGGACGGTCAGGATATGTAATTTGAAACAAATCTGCTACTCTCCTCAAACTCATATTCGAGTTATACCAGTTCACTAATAACAGTTTTTCTTCTACACTATACATACCTCAAAAATAGAGTAACTTATTTTGACATCCTATGTTGCAAAATAAAATACACGCTAAAATACATTACTGTCATTTCATTATTACGTTACTCTAGCAACTAGTGTATGTATGTGCATGTTGCATTATAAAATATATTCACGGTATATACAGAGATACATACATAGGTTACCCAGAGACCTGTTTGGTTAAATATATTAGGTATGCACAATACAATAAATCAATAAAATAAACATAAGAAAATATGTATATGTGACATTAATAACATCAAGTATAAATTGTCAAGAACTACTCGAAGTCCTTAACAGCTAGATTTCAGAAGCGAGTGAAATATCAAGGAATAAGTCAGACATATGATCATAAAAGGCATGCGTTGTGGAGTTTAGGCACCTTACATTTTGATATAGACTATTAAAATTTCATTTCGACTTTTGGAAATACAAAGAAGGGACCAAATATTATACTAACAATATCTAATGTTAGTGTAATATTTGGTCCCTTCTTTTCTACTTAAACTAAAACATATTATAATTTCGTTAAAACGATAACTACTAATTGAAATCTGGACAATAACTTATTTCTACTCGTTTAGGTACTTTTTTCTCTTCTACAGAAATAATAAGAAAGTCTAATAAATCTTTTTATGTATTATAATGATATATATTTGTAACAGTGCGTTAGCTTCCTTCTCTTCCTCATAAATCCCACTTTTTTATTCACAATTCTCTATTCTCCGAAAGGAACATAAATCATAAATTATCGTTAGTAGTAGTAAAGTAATCGACTTCGCTGATGAATTTTTAAGGGATTTTTTTACCCTAATGCATAATCTCAATTATTGCTACCAATTTTTATTCTTTTTCAACAAATATTCGCGCTCAGAAAAAAGAGAATGAGAATGTTTTTGCCTTGACGAGACGTTTAATTCATTTATTTTCTCCGAGCGTCCCTTCATGCGTTTTCTACTCTCGGTAACAGCACTTTTTTTGCGACGCGTCAACGTCAAGTGTTTTTCCTGAACCAGTTCTATATAGCATGCGAAAACGCAAGGGTAGTCCTACACAGTCAAATGCTATCTACTGAATGTTTAATATATTAAAGCCTTCTTTTTTGAAGTATTTACATCTACTATCTAGGGGGTATGTGAACGTAAAAAGAGATCGAATGAGAAAAAAAGGGTGAACACGCGAATGGGTA